>CM041630.1:471107-687003 GCA_023333625.1 Bothriochloa decipiens
CGAGTACCACGGGACCGGCAACGCCCAGGAGGACGGCGGCGCCGGCCCGTTCCCGGACCCTGAGAGGAGCATGCGGCGGCCCGCCAGGCTGACCAGCATCCGGGACCTCATGTCGTTCGTGGACATGAAGGAGGCCGAGGTGAAGAGGGCCATCAGGAGCAGGTCCGACAGGCGGCCCGACGGGTCCGTGGGCGGCAGGAGCTACACCTCCGAAGGACCGTCCTTGTCACGGCCGTCCTCCATGTCGCCAATGTAATACGGGCCGGCGGCGTTCTTCTTCAAAGACACGATTTTGGTCTGTGCTCTGACTTAGGTAGCTGGAGGGCGGGGATCTGAAATTGACGAAACTGTACGTTTGTACAAATTGTGATTCATCGATTATATATATACGGTTTTTCAACACCTGAAGATAGAATTTGTAGGTGCTATATAGTATGCAACGTAGCTGTAGGATTATACAGGGTATTATGTACAAAAGCTTCAAACTTGTGTGAATGGCTGAAGATGAAATGAAAATTTTTTGCTATACATATATTATGACAGTTCTCTAGAGAAAAAAAAACATATATTATGACTGTTTACTTGAGCTTGAGCATCATGTCGCCCAGAGCAGAGGATACGAGCTTGTTGAACACTGCGTGCAGGCATCGAGACAAGCAAGCAGGATAGAGTATCGTGCAAGGGGAAACCCATGGCTTCCGGCCACCGTCGCTCGCCAGCGACATCAAGAGTAATTGGGCCATGCCAAAAGAGAATTGAATAATTAGGCCATGTCAACAAATATTAATCGGCCCGAGATCCAATCTGTAAGGCTTTTACATTGTATAAGATTAATGAGACCAAGTCGCAAAAAAAAAAGATTAATGAGGCCGAGATCCAATCTGTAAGGCATTTACGTTTATTTTAGGAATGCAAGGCTTGGGTTCGTGACCAAAGAAGACACCAAAGTTGGCAGCTTGGTGGGGCGATCGAAGGCCAAGCGTTGGGTGGATGCGGTCTCGCGCGGACGGTTCCGATGACAAGCCTACTCATGTGGCCATCGCAAGGCTCTCCGGGCCACGTCGCCGCCTTCAGCGGGGGCGATGCCAGCGACGCAGGTCTGGCGCACCTGCTGGCCGTCAGGTTACTCTGCCGCAGTCTGCGCGGGTGCCGCCACAGTGTCGCCTTCAAAACGCTGTGGGCAATGAGGGTCCCAGTGCACCAGCGCATAGGTCCGCGGCGTAGGCAACGGGTGCCAGACGTGCCCCGACAGTCTCGTTGTGGGACCACAGTCGACGCCGATGGGTTCTAGAAGGTCGTCAGTCGTCACCACCTATGAGAGCGGCACCCAAGCACCGTGGTCAGGTACCGCCGGAACTTATGGTTCGCTACTTTAACTGCCTCGCTCGCGACCACATCGTCGTTCAGTGTCGCTCTCGGTCGTGTTGTTTCTGTTGCCGGGGCGCCGGTCATCGAGCAAGAGCGTGCAGGCATGTTCCACCGCAGCACACGCCTACGGCCTCGTTGGAGAGGCGCCCAGTCCCAGGTGAAAAGGTGGCGACCGCATCGACTTTGTCAACGTTGCATCTCCATAGTCGACCGATAGCTCCACCTCAGGGTGACGTTGATGAATGTCCTGTGGTGGAGGTATTTGTCGTCCAGAGGAGCATTGACCACGCCGTGCCTGGTGATGACTTCTCCCTTGTTCTGGTTGTACTCGCTACCAGGCGTTAGCCAGCTGCCAGTTTGGACGGATTCCTGGCACACCTTAATTTAAAGTTCAATGTGTCTAGGGGTGCGGTCCAGCAAGGAGGCCTTTCTTGCAATGTTATGCAGAGGAGAAATGCAGACGCACGCGGGTCTCTAAGAACCTGAGCCCGCAGTGGGGGCTCAACGTCGGGACTTCGGCCCCATGTCGGTGGAGGTGGAGCCTGGTCTCGCGAGCCTGGCCATGGTGGAGGACCTATGTCCACCAGGGCCTCGCGAGACACCCACGGTCCAGGTCGACCTCCCCGGTGGTGGCCTAGACGTGGGCGGTCCTACCGCGGGTGTTGCTACTACCGTCGTGCACTATGACGTTGAGGAACCCGTGAGCCGGGGACCAAGTGAGGGCCTCTCATCCGCTATTGTTAGTTCGGATGTGGAGATGCCTGTTGCTGCTAGTGGTACTGCATCCACTGCAATGACTCAGGACGAGCTACGGTCCAGGGTCGGTGGGACTCATGAGGCGACGGCCGTGGATGGTCGGACCTACCCCTCAAGTGACGAGGAGGCGGGCCATGCGGCCAGATGACGTCGTGAACGACGGTGTGACATCTGTAGGAGAGGCTTTGCATCCCGCTAGAGACGCTGCATTCAAGGGCCGCCCAGGCTGCGCAAGCCTACAACGCATGCTCCTGTCCAATCTCTATATCAGAGTGTGCGGATTATTGCGTCTGCACTACGGGAGGCATACTCAACTATGCAGGTGCAGGTGGTGTTGATGAAGATGCTCGGGGTCACCCCTCCCTCCCCGTCCGTGGGGGCTGACATGGCCCAGCCGTGGAGGAATGCGTTTCGACAACCGCTTTCGGAGGCCTGCCACACCAATCTTCAGAAGCTTTTGGGTGCTAAGTCCGACCCGATCGCTTTGAACCTCAATATGCTTGACTCGGAGGATGAGTCGTCCCTGCAATGAGGTGGACGACAACTATCTAGCTAGTAGCGTCATCTGTTTCATGTAATTACAACCTCGTGCAAGCTGAGCGTGTTAGTTCAGTAATCTTTGGATTACTGGATGCGCTGTGTAGCAAATTATCTTTTCTTGCTTAATGAAATATATGCTAAGGCATGCTTTTGAAAAAAGTTTTTTCTGCAGTTGTTTGTCTTACTGCCACGAGTATGATACGCCACATTTTTTAGCACCCTATATCACATATGTCATTTACTTATTTTTATACGTGTGACTCTGTTTTTGTACGCCACACACTTTCTATGGAGACCAAGGATGATCCCAACCCGTTTTCCTTTTTTTTGTTTAAAAAGAAAAGGATGATCCCAAGGCAGTTTGCCCTTTGATATATTTGTAGGGTTCGTCACAACGGCGAACAATTAGAATCTCAATGGAGAGCTGACATGACATAGTTTGTAAAAGAAATAATATGACAACCTTTTCTTACCTCAGCCCTGAACATTGGGCTGTCGCCTAGCAGACGAAAACCCACAAGATGGACACAACGAAGTAGGAGCGAAGAAGAAACAACGAAGTGAATGACTGGGGTACCATCCATCTCTTCTAATTCTCAGTGTGTCTATGATATTATCCATCGGCTGGGGGATAATTTCCTTTATTTTAAGGAATCGTTCCAATGTACTCTGACTGTTTTGTACGAAGATAGTAGTGGCATGTCTTGCAAATTGATGATTTCGCCGGTGCTGGTAGGTAAGTGGCCAAAGACGCTGCAGTATATGAGTACGTTAGCGAGACCGGATCTATGTTGCTGCAGCTGGCGATGGCACTGGCACTGGCAGCTGCACAAACGACGACACCTTCATTTCAAGCTTCTGAATGGAGTACTCCGCAGAAGCTGGAGGCTGCAGCACACGCCCCAAATGATGGCGAGGCGTAAGAGGCCTGCTCACTGAGACATCGATGAGCCACCGCGGAAGCTAGTATTGCCTGCAGCTGCTCCGATATAAGCCTCACGTAGAACAAGAGACGTTCTTCAGACACAAGCAAAGCAAGCATCAGGTGATGCATGGCGTCCTCCGCCACCACCAGCAGCATCATCCTCCTCCTCCGGCTCCTCTGCTTCTGCATCGTCTTGCCAGTCGCCCTGCAGGCAGCGCGACCGTCCAGCATCACCATCGGCGCCCTCCTCACCTTCGACTCCGTCATCGGAAGGTCCGCCAAGACCGCCATCCAGCTCGCCGTCGACGACGTCAACCTCGAACTCGGTGTGCTTAGTGGCACCAACCTCACCGTCGTCTTTCAGGACACCAACTGCAGCGGATTCGCAGGCACAATCCAAGGTAGGATACGATTACTCTGCTCGTCTGCTCTGTTTTCTTTCTTTCTTTACATAGTATATCCGTTGACACGTGTTTCATTAAGAAAGATAAGATGTTACAACCGCGGCCATGGATGATGGGATGCCACTGTCCACTGATGACTGAACCTGAACCCTGCAGCCGGCCTGGAGCTGCTGGAGAAGGAGGTGGTTGCCGTGGTGGGCCCGCAGTCCTCGGCCATCGCACGCGTCGTCTCCCTCGTGGCCAACCAGGTGCGCGTACCGCTGGTGTCCTTCGCCGCCACAGACCCGGCGCTCGCCTCCACGCAGTACCCCTACTTGGTCCGCGCCGTGCACGACGACCGCTTCCAGATGGCCGCCATCGCCGACGTCGTGTCGCTCTACGGGTGGAGGGAGGTCACCGTGCTCTACGTCGACGACGACTACGGCCGCGGCGGCGTCGTCGCGCTCGCCGACGCGCTGGAGGCCACGCCCACGCGAACCAGGGTGTCCTACAAGGCCGCGTTCCCGCCGGGCGCCGACCGCGCCACGCTCTCCGGCGTCCTGCAGCGCGCCAACTCGATGGAGTCGCGCGTCTTCGTCGTTCACGCCAGCCCGGACTCAGGCCTCGACGTCTTTGCCGCCGCGCATGACCTCGGCATGATGGCCGCAGAGTACGCCTGGATCGCCACCGACTGGCTCGCCGCCGCCGCCGCCATCGATGCCGCCTCCGAGTCCGATAATAATAATATACAGGGCGTCATCACGCTGCGCAAGTACACGCCAGACTCGGACGCCAAGTCGTTGCTCGTCTCCAGGCTCGCCGGCGCCGAACCACCCACCGCCGGCGTCAACGCGTACAGCCTTTTCGCCTACGACTCTGTCTGGATTGTGGCGCACGCCATCAACCAGTTACTCGACGAAGCCGGCGGCAACGTCACCTTCTCCGCGGACCCCAGCATCCGCGACGCCAACGGCAGCGCGCTGGGACTCAGCGCGCTCAGGGTGTTCGACCAGGGCGAGCAGCTGCTCCGGAAGGTCAAGCTCGCTAACTTCACCGGCGTCACGGGCCGCGTGCGGTTCCAGTTCGACGCCGATGGGAATTTTTTTTCGAGAACGCAAGCCAATGGGACTGGGAGTGGGACCCTCATCAACCCGGCCTACGAGATTCTCAACGTCGTCGGCGGTATCCGCCGGGTCGCCTACTGGTCCAACTACACGCGACTGTCTGTGGACGCGCCCACGCTGTTCGACGACGGCGGGCCGCCGCCCAACTCCATCACCACGATGGCCCAGCAGCAGCAAATGTCCAACGTCACCTGGCCCGGTGGCACGACGACGATGCCGCGCGGGTGGGCGTTTGCCGGTAACGGCAAACGTGTTAGACATAATCTGCTGCCATCCCATCTTTCTCTTCACAGCATGGTTGAGGACATGTAGGGGCCAGCTCGTGTCGAGTCCGACCATGTCCTGGTCCTGTAGCGGCATGACATTAGGTCGTTCAACAGTAGAGCTCTATCGGCCACGTCTTGGGCTGATGTAAGCATAGTACTAGGATTAGTTGATGTACTATAGCCATGCATCTTGTACCCGATAGTGGGTGGAGGGGATTGTATATATATGTGTGCAATGAAATAGCGAAAGACAGCTTCTTTGCGACCATTCACTTGTGTACTCAGTTTCGGCCAACGCTAAAACCAGAGCGGTGTGTGTGTGTTCAGGAGCTCGGCTCGTCTTCTTCCTTGGTTCAAGGAGGGTCTCGAGGATAGGGTCGAGTAGGCACTACTCGCCCTGTTAGTGCTAGGCTCTAGCGCCAACACATGGTATCAGAGCCGTACACATCGTTAGGCTTCACTGCCGGCGATGTCGGAGACTGGTACGGGCACCGGTGCGCTGCAGGGCGGCGGCGGAGATGCGGAGAGGCAGCTCCAACCCGTGGCGCAGCCGGTGGAGGTGCACATAGTGAGGGAGTATGGTGGGACCAACTCCTGAGCGATGCTCACCCGCACCAACTACGGCTAGTGGGTTGTGCAGATGAAGTGGAAGCTGCGCGCCCGGAGGTGGTGGGTGGCCGTCGAGACTGGGAGCGCCGACGAGAAGGCGGAGGTGGGCGTCATGGAGGCGCTCATGGCTTCTACGCCCGGCGAGTTCCATGAGGCGCTCGGCCAGAAGGCCACGACGAAGGAGGCTTGGGAGATGCTGGCCTCATTCCGTGTTGGCTCGGATCGAGCCAAGCACGCCAAGGTCCAGCAGCTCAAGCGTGAGTTCAACGACATCCGGTTCAAGTCCGGGGAGACGGTGGAGGACTTCACGCTGCGTCTCCAGTCGTTGGCCAGCCGGCTAGCCACTTATGGCAAGCCGCTGGAGGACGAGGATCTCGCCAGCGAGCTACGAGAAGTTGCTCTGCGTGGTGCCCCCCAAGTACTCGCAGCTCGCCATGTCCATCGAGACAATGCCGGATATTTCCACTTTGTCTCTCAAGGATGTGGCAGGGAGGCTGCGGGTGGTGGAGAGCCACGGACTTGCACCGCTGGAGAGGGAAAAACCCAAGCTGATGCTGACCGAGGAGGAGTAGACGGCGCGGATGAAGGAGAAGCGCCGGTCCGGGGAAGGCTCCAGTCGTGGCGGTGGTGACCGTGGCGGCAAAAAGCAGAGGAAGGCTCCGGCGGACAAAAAGAAGGGCAAGAAGAAGACCGTCGCCCCCAACGCTTGCAGGAAGTGCGGCAAAGTGGGGCACTGGGCACTCCAGTGCCCGGAGAGGAAGGAGAAGAAGGAGGAGGCGCACCTAGCTCTGGACGACAGCGATGACGAGCATGCACTCTTGATGGGTGAGTTCTGTGCTCTGCAGGAAGGCGAAATAGGGGAGACAGAGGCGGAGCAGAGGACTGCGCCGCAGGCCGTCGAACTTGACGAGCCGCGGGCGTAGGCACATCTGGGCGTAGTCGGCGATGAGAAGGAGCAGCGGTGGTACCCCGACTCCGACACAAGCAACCATATGACTGGTTGCCGCACTGCCTTCACCGACCTCGACACAAACAAGACCGGTACGGTCAAGTTTGGGGATGGCTCGAGGGTGGACATCCGAGGCCAAGAATGGGGAGCAGCACGCGTTGATAGACGTGTACTTCATTCCCCAACTTCGCTCTAGCATCGTCAGTCTGGGCCAGCTTGACAAGCGCGGGACGGAGGTGCTGATTCGAGATAATGGCGTATTGAGGATCAGGGATAAGGAGCGGCGTCTTCTCGCCAAGGTAACGCGCTCCAAGAATCGACTCTATCTTCTTGACTTGAAGGTGGAGCATGGCCAGTTCGGCCACCTAAGCTTCGACGCTCTGGGCCGGCTAGGGAAGATGGTGACTGGGCTGCCACGAATCGAGCACGCCGACGAACTGTGCGACAGCTGCCTGGCGGGGAAGCAGAGGCAGTTGCCGTTCGCAAAGACAACAAGGTACCACACGATGGACCCCCTCGAGCTGGTCCATGGGGACCTCTGTGGGCCAATTACGCCAACAACGCATGGAGGACGGAGGCACTTCCTCCTGCTCATGGATGACTGCAGTCGCTACATGTGGCTGCAGCTTCTGACGAGCAAGAGCGATGCGGCGGACGCCATCAAGCGCTTCAAGGCGCGGGCAGAGGCGGAGTGCGGCAAGCAGCTGCGGGTGCTCCGGACCGACCACGGCGGCGAGTTCACGGCGCTTGAATTCTCTGAGTACTACGTCGAGGAGGGGGTGGGTCGACACCTCATAGCACCCTACTCGCCGCAGCAAAACGGTGTCGTGGAGCGCCGGAATCAGACCATCGTTGGCATGACACGCTCGATGATGAAGGAAAAGAGGATGTCGGTGGCGTTCTAGGGAGAGGCAGTCACGACCGCCGTGCACATCCTCAATCGGTCCCCGACCAAAGCCCTCGAGGGGAAGACACCGTACAAGACATGGCATAGGCGCAAGCCCAATGTCTCGTACCTGCGCACGTTCAGCTGCATCGGTCATGTGAAGACCGTCAAGCCGGGCCTCGGGAAGCTGGAGGATAGGAGCATGCGCATGGTGTTCCTCGGCTATGAGGAGGGGTCGAAAGCCTATCGGCTATACGATCTGGTCAGAGGCAAGGTTGTGGTGTCCTGGGATGTGGTCTTCGACGTGGCAGTGTCGTGGATTTGGGACGAGCCACAAGCGGAGGGCCTGGAGCAAGGCGGCGGGCTCTGCGACACATTCATCGTGGAAAGGATGGTAATCCATGGCCATGACGAACCTGAGGAGGCATCAGGGACCGGGGAAGCCGGAGCAGTGGACCCTGCGGCGGCTGGGGCAGAGGAGCCACTCAATCTATCCAGAGCAGAGTTCCCTGCCTTGGGCCTTTCTCTGTTCCACTAGGCCACCCTCGACCGGGGGCCTCGGCCGTGAACGCGGGTCGGAGGGGTGCGGCCTCGACCGCGACTGCAGAATTGGAGGTGCCGAGCAGGACGAGGAGGGCCTCGAGCCCGACTGAGTCATGCGCACGGGTCGAGCCGGCCTCGACCGCGGAGGCCCGGACGGCCCCGACCACGGAGGCATGGACTGGCTTCGACCGTGTATCGGCGCGGGAGGCCTCGACCGCACAAGTGCGGGAGGCCTCGATCGCACAGGCGCGGGAGGCCTCAACCACGTGAGGCGGGATGGCCTCGACCGCACAGGCGCGGGAGGCCTCGACCGCACAGGCACGCGGGGTCTCGACCGTGGACTCGTTCGCTGGAGGACTCAAACCACTTGACCCAATCGAGGGAGGCCTCGAGCATGGGACCATGGGCTATGTTCGCGCAGGGGACCCTCGACCGGGGGGCCTCGACCCTGAGGCAGGCAGTCTCGACCACGGGTTAGCCAGACTCGCATGAGGGTCAGGCGGTCTCAACCGTGAGGCGGGAGCGGGCCGTGGGACCTCGACCGCGGAGGGGGGTCGAGCACGGAACTTCTCCGCTGCGAACGACTCCGCCTCAAGGAACTGCGGTTGCAACCATCGAGTATGCAACGCCACCATCGGACATCACGGAATTCATGGACGCATACCACGAGGGTGAGGAGGTCCGGTTCCGTCGCTTGGACAACGTTGTGGCAGATGCGATGGTACCCGGTCTGGCGGCGCGGACCCTCGACGACGACCATACTCTGCTTCTGATGAGTGCAGAGGAGCCGACCACGTTCGCCGTTGCGGAGCGCAACGCGGCGTGGCAGAAGGCAATGCTGGAGGAGCTGAAGGCCATCGAGGAGAACAAGACCTGGAAGCTTGTTGATCTGCCAGCGGGATGTCAACCGATTGGACTCAAATGGGTCTTCAAGGTGAAGCGGGACGAGCGCGGGGCCGTGGTAAAGCACAAGGCGCGCCTCGTCGCTCGAGGGTTCGTGCAGCGCGAAAGGGTCGACTTCAAGGAGGTCTTTTCCCCCGTTGCGCGCATGGAGTCGGTGTGACTCCTGCTCGCCTTCGCTGCTGCCAAGGAGTGGCAGGTTCACCACCTCGACGTCAAGTCGGCGTTCCTCAACGGGGACCTGGCTGAGACAGTCTACGTCAAGCAGGCGCTGGGGTTCGTCATCAAAAGCGCGGAGAAGAAGATGCTATGCCTGCGCAAGGCCCTCTATGGCCTACGTCGGGCACCACGGGCGTGGAACACCAAGCTCGATTCCACCATGGCTGAGCTTGGGTTCGGGAGATGCGCCACGGAGCACGCACTGTACACCCGTCGATGGGGGAAGAAGCATCTCATCGTCGGGGTGTACGTGGACGACCTCATCGTCACCGGCGCACGGGCTCAGGACATCGCCAATTTTAAGGAGGAGATGGCAGCGTGGTTCCGGATGAGCGATTTGGGTGCCCTGTCTTACTACCTCAGCATTGAGGTGAAGCAGGGGGAGGACGCCATCAGGCTGGGGCAACGCGCCTACGCGCAGAAGCTGCTCGAGCGGGCGAGCATGGCAGGCTGCAAGGCTGTGGCTACGCCAATGGAGGAGCGCATTAAGCTCTCGAGGCAGAGCACCGCGGTGAAGATGGACGCTACCCTCTACCGGAGCATCATTGGCGGGTTACGCTGGCTGACTCACACGCGGCCGGACATCGCTTTTGCGGTGGGCTATGTGAGCCAGTTCATGGAGGATCTGCAGGAGGATCACTGGACTGTAGTCAAACGCTTGTTGCGCTACGTCCAGGGCACGGTGGAGTTGGGGATTGTCTTCCCAAAGCACGGCGGGCTTCAGCTAAAGGTGTTCAGTGAAGCACCGCCCGAGGCCAAGGAGGACGCGCCGGGACTCACGGCGTTTAGCGACGCGGACATGGCGAGTGATGCGGATGGGCGGTGGAGCACTTCCGGCGTGCCTGTCTTTCTCGGTGGAGCGCCAATCGCCTGGCAGTCGCTGAAGCAGAAGATGGTGGCCCTGTCCACCTGTGAATCGGAGTATGTGGCTGTGGCCACGGCAGTGTGCCAGGTGGTCTGGCTGCGTCGGCTGCTGACGGAGCTCACCGGAGTTCAAGCTCAGCCACCGACGCTCAAGGTGGACAACCAGCCAACAATTACGCTGGCAAAGAACCCCGTCCTCCACGACAGGAGCAAGCACATCGATGTGAAGTTCCACTTTCTTCGAGACTGCATCGATGGGGGACAGATCGTCATCGAGTTCGTCGACACTAGCCGGCAGCTCGCTGACATCCTCATCAAGTCACTCGGGCATCTTCGGTTCCAAGAGCTGAGGAAGATGATTGGCATGGTGGAGGTCAAGGGCTAGCAGCAGAATTAGAGGAAGAATGTTAGACATAATCTGCTGCCATCCCATCTTTCTCTTCACAGCATGGTCGAGGACATGTAGGGGTCAGCTTGTGTCGAGTCCGACCATGTTCTGGTCTCGTAGTGGCATGGCGTTAGGTCGTGCAACAGTAGAGGCTTCATCGGCCACGTCTTGGGCTGATGTAAGCATAGTACTAGGAGTAGTTGATGTACTATAGCCATGCCTCTTGTACCCGACAGTGGGTGGAGAGGATTGTATATATATATGTGTGCAATGCAATAGAGAAAGTCAGCTTCTTTGCGACCATTCACTTGTGTACTTAGTTTCGACCAACGCTGAAACTAGAACGATGTGTGTGTTCAGAAGCTCGGCTCGTCTTCTTCCTTAGTTCAAGGAGGGGTCTAGAGGGTAGGGTCGAGTAGGCACTACTCGCCCCGTCGGTGCTAGGCTCTAGCGCCGACAAAGCGGCTGAGGATCAGCGTGTCGTACCGGACGTTGTACCGGGAGTTCGTGTCCAAGGACGACAACAGCAACGACGGTGTGAGCGGCTACTGCATCGACGTGTTCAAGGCGGCGCTGCAGCAGCTCCCGTACCCGGTGCCGGTGTCGTTCGTCCCGTTCGGCGACGGCGTGGGAAGCCCCAGCTACAACGAGCTGGTGCAGAACGTGGCGGCCGGCTTGCTGGACGCGGCGGTGGGCGACATCTCGATCGTGACGAACCGGACGCGGGTGGTGGACTTCACGCAGCCGTACATCGAGTCCGGGCTGGTGTTCGACCACGGTGAAGGCCCAGAGCTCCGACGAGTTGGCCTTCCTCCGGCCCTTCACGCCGGAGCTGTGGGGCACATTCGTCGGTTTCTGCTTCTTCGTCGGCGCCGTGGCGTGGATCCTGGAGCACCGGCTCAACCAGGAGTTTCGGGGGTCGCTGTGGAACCAGACGCGCACCATGTTCTGGTTCAGCTTCTCCGCATTGTTCTTCACGCAAAGTGAGTACTGTATCCAACAATGCGTCAGTCGTGTCGGTCGATTCAGCAAGCAATCAACAGCTTAATTACAGTAGCACTGCACCTGGAATCCTAATGAAACATACAGGAGAGGACACTATTAGCAGTCTTGGACGATTGGTCGTCATCATGTGGCTCTTGGTGGTGCTCATTATCACCTCCAGCAACACGGCCAGCCTGACGTCCATCCTGACGGTGCAGCAGCTGTCGACGGGCTTCCTGGGCGTCAACGACATCCTCGCCAGCAACGGCCCCATCGGCTACCAGCATGGCTCCTTCGCCGGGAGCTACATGATCAGGGAGCTGGGCGTCGCGGCGTCGCGCCTCCGGGAGCTGGAGATCGACGAGTACGCCGACAGGAGTGTGCCAGGAGTTCACCAAGAGCGGATGGGGATTCGTGAGTCCATCTACTTTTGGCCTTTCTTCCTTTCTCCAATCCAAATTAACCAACTGACGACGACGATCTGACCGGATAACGTACACAAACGTCAGGCGTTCCCGCATGACTCCCCACTGGCGGTGGACCTGACGACGGCCATCCTGAAGCTGTCTGAGACCGGCGACCTGCAGCGGATCCAGGACAATTGGCTCAACCCGGGGACGTGCGACTCGCAGGCCACCGACGGCATCGTAAGGCTCAGCGTCGCCAACTTCGGGGGCCTCTTCCTTATCTTCGGCGTCGCCTGCGTCGTCGCCCTGCCCATCTACTTCGGCAGGATACTTTTCCAGTTCTGCCAGTACCACCGCCACGGGACCAACACCAACGACGGCGGCGCCAAAGAGGAGCAGGAGGACGACGAGGAGGCCGGCGGCGGCGGCTTGTCGTCCCCGCCGCGCCAGCAGCTCGCCAGGCAGGTCAGCATCCGGGACTTCATGTCCTTCGTGGACATGAAGGAGTCCGAGGTCAAGAGTGCCATGCGGAGCAGCTCCAACAGGTCGTCCATAAGCCGGTCCCGCAGCACCTCTGATGGCCGGCCGGCCGTCCACCTCGTCGCCGGTGTAACATGTACAAGAGCTTATATATGGTTTTCCAACGACACCTGTCAAAGATGTTGTCAATTAAATATCGATCCAAGCAAAATCTCGATATGTATGGTCACTAGTAACCAACTAGTATAACGTACAATACGCAATAGCTTATATATAAAGAAACTACGGTTTTCCAACACCTGATGAAGAAAGAATCTTGTTGGCGCTAGGCGCTACACTAGTATGCAACGTACTAGCTGCCTGTAGTACTGCATATACTACTACATTTGGTGAGCTATTAATGCTGAACCATTGCTGCGTGCCTGGCCAATGGTCCTGGCATTGAGTCATTTTTATGTTGGGCTGGCCCGAAAAGCATGACATGACCAATGGGCCGGGCCATCCTGAGGCCCATACATAGAGGAATTTTTTTTATTAATAAATTTATTTTTTTAAAAAATTACAAAATTAGTCTCCGTTTTTAAAAAATTGCAGGAATAGGCCACCAGTCGCCCGTTGGAAGGGCGACGTGAGAGAATCGCCCGTTCAAAGGGCGACCAGGCCTAGGTCGCCCGGCCAAAGGGCGACCAGGCCCAGGTCGCCCGTTCAAAGGGCGACCAGGCCCACGTCGCCCGTTCAAAGGGCGACCTGGTTTTTGGGTTTTTTTAAAATAATATTTATTTATTTGGAAATTTCAGGAAAAATTTTGGTTTTTTTAAATAATATTTATTTATTCAGAAATTTCAGAAAAAATATCGAAGTCAGAGAAATAGCAAAAATAATACGCAGTCATGCAATGGGCGTGCGAAAACGCTGTTGTCGTGTGCTCGCCCAAGCTTAATAGATAAAAAAATATAACAGTGAAACATTAATTAAGTTCTAAAAACTAAAATAGTATCAGTACAATATCATAGAAAACAACATCGGCGGCAAATCATACAAAACTAATATCGTCTACGCTTAGGTGCAACACCCCTAATCGTGCCAGGCTTTGGTGCTTTGCGGCCCGCTCGCACATGGCTGGCTGAGTAAGTAAGCGGCGAAGGAGGAACTGTAACACGTGCAGGACGGCCTCCAGCAGCAGCTGGTGTCGCGTACTCGTCCTGTGAGGGCTGTGTCTGTGGTGGTGCTTCACGTAACTGCGATGACGCAAGTACGTCCGCTGGCTCCTGCTGCAGGTAACTGTCAAGGTCGAAGAGTGACGGGGATCGCTGACGAAAAGTGTCAGCGTGCTCAGAGATGTCCGATCCCTCGTAGTCGTAACGGGTCGTCCCTAAACATATAAGACCAACGTTATGATAACGCTGATGGTAAAACTAATATATAACGTGTCGAACTCTTAAAAGTAGGTCATACCTGGAACCATGGGTACAGCGTGTGAAGAGGAACCTCCGAAATCGAACTGATGCCGCGAACCGTCAAAGTGCATACCTGACCATGCAGAGTGAATGTAATGTTACGAATAAAGCAGTATTAGATAATATAATTAAATTTCACCACTATATCGTACCTGTAGGCATGTGAGCAGGCTGCGAAGATGATCCAATGATATCGAACTCCGGACGCCAACCGGCAGAGTACGTAGGTGGACCTGAATAATGAAACTTATAAGTAAAGAACAAGTTAGCATTACTACATACGAAGAAAATATAAGTTACTCACCTGTTTGGTACGTAGGCGGCGGAGGTAGTGGCGTCGTCGGTCCGTCAGGCCTGTGTGTCACGTGTGAAGGTCGAGGGACGACATCCGGCTGTCGCCCGCAGGGCCGGCACGACGTCAACTTGACAATGTTTGCAGCAGAGTCGTACATCCTCTGGACCGCAACGGTAAGCTCGTGGCTGGTCATCTGAATGCCCTCCCTCAACCGGTGCAAGAGCGATCCACCATCCACAGTGATACGGTGAGCCATGTCGGTCTATTAACAAAACGAGAACATTGAAGTAATTATGATAAGAAAAAAATTAAACGAAGTGGGTTGAAGTTCATAAAGATCGTACCGTCAATGACATCGCCTGATCTCTGTGCACAGGGTACGTGACCGTCAACCTGGGGACGTGGGTCCGTGGCTCCGCTGGTGTATACGTGACTCTGATCCGTGTGCGAGGAATATACCAACGTAAGTAGTCCCCGTAAGCCTGCAAGGAAAATGGTCTGGGCTCGTAGGTCACATCATGTAGTGCGTTGGCCAACTCGTCGACCCACGGCTGTATACGGGAGGACCAAGTAACGCCTGCCGGTAGACCCCTCCACACGTAACTATGGATTTCAAAACGTATTAATTATCTTTCTATATATATTAAATACTCAATCAGAACGAATTAATTGTCTTATACTTACCCGTGCACGGAAAGAGGAACAATATGGGCAACCGGGAGTGGAAACGTCTAGTTACGACCAAACTGCCGCATCACTCTGTGAGGAGCGTAGTCCTCGACAAAGATGTCGAAAACGACAGCCTTACGTGTCATCCAGTACTCCTGATTCCTCGTGCAGAACGTCGACAACCCATTAGGCGCTCGTACGACAATCTCCTCCATGCTGTAAGGTGTCCAGCGGACGTCGTCTGCCCTAATCCAGTCGAACGCCGCCATGTACTCAGGATAGGCTCTGTGAACCTGAATGTTTGCCCAAGTAGGCTGTATAGAAAATAATAGTAAGGTGTAATTTATTCGAAAATAAATAGAAACAGGTTCAACTGCGATATAGAAGACTTACCCGCCGCCGGACCCACAATGAACCCATCGTAGGGCCGTCCTCCTCCGTCTCCCCGTACAAACCTGCTCCGTAAGTCGAGAAATCCATGACTGGTCGTCCAATACTAAACCGCTCGTACGACCAGAGTTGAAGTAATAGTGGACAACCAGAGAGGATAGCTGACGGGTCGGTCTTTGTGCACGCATCACAAAGACCTCGGTACGTGGCTGCCAAGATAGCGGATGCCCAACTGTACTGCGGCACGGCGTCGAGCGGTGCGTCCGCTATCTCGTGCGCGAAGTGAATCAAGTGCTTCGCGACAGAGTTCCCATGCGACGATGTGAACATTATCCAACCAAACAACCACAACAAATAGGCCTCCAAGTGCCTCGACACAGTGGCCTCATCCGCCGCAGGGTGGATATACTCGGCCTGAATTAGAAAATAGAAGTTTAAATTTCATTTAACATACACATGAATATTTGATGTTAATGAACTATATCACAATGTTATCTATTTACCTGAAACTGCAAGAGCCAGGTCTTCGTAGGCCCGTGATGCTGGTTTTCAGCAAGAGTTTGATACTCTGGAGCGTCTGGTTGACGCACAACACCCTCAAAACGGACTAGAAGGTCCTCACGCCAAGTGGCCTCCACGTCTGGACGGCTGACGGCCTGCCCAGCAGTGGTGACACCAAGTAAGTAGGAGACGTCCTCGAGTGTGGGAGTCATCTCCCCGCAAGAAAAGTGGAACGTGTGCGTCTCAGGCCTCCAGCGGTCCACCAATGCCGCAAGTAAGGAACGGTCAAAGTTAAACCGTGTCACCGCATCGGCCGGGGCCTCAACAGCACTAGCCTGCACAAGCCTACACAGAGGCAGTAGACCAGCTGCTCGTAGCCTGTAGCAAATACAACATTTATATATAAATATATATTACCAAATCGTCTGTATGAGTAAAACAAATAAGTGAACGTGTTATCGTGCATACCTCGGTATCCATCGCTCGTCCAGCCGCCACAACTCCTGAGGCTCGATGAAGTATTAACTTTCCGGCTTCTTTTGGATCAGACACATCCATGATATCATAATATGTACCAATATTTCTTTGTCTGATGGTTTCTAACAATCTTGGTAGGTTCTCATAAGATGCTTCGTACGAACCGAATCTCTTCTCAATGACCTTCTGTTTCGCTCGCCACGCCTTCGAATAGCTGATGATGTATTTAAAATCTTCCTCTATAGTAGTCACTATAGATTTCAGCTCATACCTTAAATTATCAACAATTCGATTATACATGTACTCTGCAATGAAGCTCGATGTAAGAGCAGTATTGGACTTCTCTAAGTCTTATAACTCACATGTATGTTCTGTTACTATAGAGCACTTCCAAATTGTACTCTAATTTTGCTCATAAGCATGTACCCTAAATGGACAGTCTGAAAACACACATTTAACATCATATACTTTCTTGTTGGACTTAACAACTACAAAAGACCGCTTCATTGACAGAGACCAGTACTTCACGGCACTCATCACTTCATCTTTGCCTTTGTACATAGCTCCCTCTACTAGTTCATTCTCATGATATGCCCATGGCACAGAATTTCCTTCGTTGATCATCAAATTCTTCGAACTGTTACTCTTCCACTCCAGTGGGACAGGAATTTCATTCTCATATTCAGATGACTCAGTTTCAGATATATTCTCATTCTCCATATCTTCCATCGCCATCTCTTCAACTATATGCTCTATGCGCTCTCCTTCGTCCGCTTCACCCGTCGGTACCATAGATGACATGTGATGATCACCCTCTTCACTATCTTCCTCATTATCATTGTGATTGTCATGGCTTGGACCTCCTTCTTCTTCTACATCGTGTACCTCATGAATCTTCTTCGTATATGCCTGAGCAAGAAGGACTAGAGGCCACCCACGTTCTACAGCTTTGTTGACGTATTTTCTCCATGTTGATGTTGCATTAAGCGTACTAACTCCCAAAAAGTGTCCTCCCGAGCACGACTAACGATACCCATGACCTTAACGTCATGTTGGTTGCTGTCAAGCCTAAATATTCGCATCAACCAATTCTGCACACCACTAATTGTTCTCTCATTTGCCCTAGACACCCATCTACTTACTGAGGCAAATCCTGACAGATCAACCCCGTGTACACCTTGAATAATTTCTCCTTCTCCATAATAAATTTGAAATCCTAACTTCTCCGACATCTGTGTAATCTAAAAATTTTAGCTAAAATACCTTTTCACTAATATATTACTAATATTATTTCAACTATAACTATTTAATTTAACAATATATATAAAATAAGAATATAAATAATACTACCGAAATATAATATTAATCGCTTAACTGCTCATTACATTATCTAACAATTAATATAACACACATTAAATAATTATATATAAAATTATTTTTTTACTTACCAAAAATTTTTCTCTTCCTCTCTTCTCCTTCTTCCTCCTCTTCTTCTACTCTTCTCTTCTCTTCTCTTCTTCATCTCTTCTCTTCTCCTCTCCTTCTCTTCTCCTCTCCTTCTGGACTCTATTCCGCGCCAGCCGGCAGCGGCCGGCCGCGTTATATATAGCCGCGCCACGTCGCCCCGTGTTCGGGCGACATGGGCCAAGTCGCCCACTGGTCGGGCGACATGGGCCACGTCGCCCATCGGCCGGGCGACGTGGGGCCCGCCATGCCATGTGCACGGCCAAGTCGCCCACTGGTCGGGCGACATGGGCCACGTCGCCCATCGGCGGGGCGACATGGGCCCGCCATGCCACGTGCACGGCCACGTCGCCTATTGGTCGGGCGACACGGCCCAGGTAGCCTGCCAGTCGGGTGACAAGGCCCATCTTCGCCCTTCCAACGGGCGACTGGTGGCCTATTCCTGTAATTTTTTAAAAACGGAGACTAATTTTGTAATTTTTTTAAAAAATAAGTTTATTAATAAAAAATTCTACATAGAGAGGGACGAGGGAGGTGGCTGTGGCCTGATAGCCTCAGGACGACTCAACAGGAGCGGGGGTGGGACATGGGAGTGTTCTCCCTCGAGATGTGCAGAAACAGGAGGACAGTTGTGGCCTGTGGAGGTGAGATTTGAGAATTAGAGTTAGCCTAATATAATATATATGACTTTGTGCATTTGCTCTCTTGTTGGTTTGAGCCTGCACAACACCGGACCATGCCATGATTAGAATGAGCCAAAAATCCGTAACCCAAAGTCTTGCATGTTTTTATATTAGAAGAGAAGATGTTTAGAGTAGAACGGGGATAACAAATTATTCTCAAGAAGCTCGGGGAATCCCAAACCCAAGAACACTTTTTATTCTACTGCTCGCTGAAGAAGACAACCGAGGTGCCTAGGGCAGATCAAGCCCTGGCGAAGGCAGCGCCTTGGCGCACCGACTTCGAGTATGTTGGACAAGAATCAAACAAAAGATAGCAATATAGGAGTATATATAGAACCAAATCAATCAATCAGTGAAAGATGGCTGCTAATCATTATCCCAAAAAAAAAAGAATCAGTGTGTGGCTAGCTAGCCAGTTTAGCGCCGCACGAATGCATGTACTATTGTCTCGACATATATATAATATAATATACCACTAGACTAGATTAGGCAGGAGCCGCACTGACGCATAAGTACGTGCAACAAATCCAGATGAATGAACTCATTCTCGACTTTGTAGCATATCTGAACTCCAAGTTACATTTCGGATTGCAAACCAACTATAAAAACTTGCATTTAAATGGTGCCTAGACTTTCCAAATTAGTGTCTCAAAATATCAATCGCCCCTAAAATTCATGCTCTATTTGCAGAAGGTGTGTTTATTCTAAAGATTGACATCACACATCAAATTATTGTTGTGGTGGGAGCCGATTGTAATATATGTCCAGTTCTTCTATTTGGAGATCTTGAAAAGGTTGGATGAGAAGTTGCAACTCGCAAGGTCTATATATGTCGTCACACCCCAAAATTTTGTTTTAGGTTGTGAAAAGAGAATAGTAAAATAGAATAAATGATTTAATGTTTGTATAAATTTTGCAAGATCAATCTATGCTCTTGCAAATTTATTCATAAAAATGTGAATTTTCAAAAAAAAAAATTAATTTAGTGGACTTCAATTGTTGTGGTGTTTCTTCACTGTTGGTTGACTTGGTGTTGTGTGTGTGTGTGCGCGCGCGCAAAGTTTTCAAACTGCTATTATATAGGGGATGTGAACGGCGCTAGCTGCTAGCTACGTACAGTTGTCAGCACATGCTTGCATGGTGCGGTTACATTTTACAGGTTTCGCGGCCGAATGAAATGCAAGGAGACCTGCTGCCTGGTGTGTCTGTACGGCCAGCGTGCGTGCGCATGTGCAATTAATCTACTCGGCTGCCGCAATGATCTGCAGGCAATGCAAACATATCATCATCCCACCGCGACTCTTCAGTGGAGGATGCCAACACATTTATCGCTCTCTCAGTCTCTGCAGTCACACCACACAAACAGGTCATCACCATCGATCAAGAGCCATGCATCTCCGTCCATTGATAGATATATGCACCGATAGATCACACCCAAATAAAGTACATATATACGTAGCATATATATATATATATAAGGCCAACCTCCTCTATGTTTCAAGGATCTAGCTCACCCCATGTTGATATATGATCCATCGATCTCTATATATAGCTAAACACAAGCCAAGGCAACACCACAAATTAAAACCCTGCATATATGCATGCATGCCGCATACAGATAGATAGATACAATTACAATGGAGGAATCTATCAGCTCATCTCGGACTACTGCGTTCCACGGCGCCAACAGCTGCTACCACTACCACCACCATCAACAACAACAACCTCCTCCTCCTCCGCCTGCCTCCGCCACTGCGACGACTGCGTCTGATTTCGAGGACGCCGACGCCGACGACAGCGGCTGGACGGCCTACTTCCTGCAGCTGGCCTCCGACGAGGAGGAGGAGGACGCGTCGGCGTCCAACAGGGAGAAGCAGCTGCGGCTGCGGGATGTTGGCGCCGCCGTCCCCTGTACAAGTGGAAGTGGAAGTGGAAGAGGAAGAGCCTCCACGGTCTCCAAGCCCAACAAAGACAAGGATAACAAGCAGGCGGTCGAGAAGAAAGGGGTCACGAAGAAGACCAAGGACGAGGTACTTCATCTTGTCAGAACCACCAGAATGGTAGAGGAGGAAGATCCACTGCAGGACACCGCTTCCTCTCCACTTGTGCAGCTAAATTAATATAAACGGCGGAGACCTGCAGGTAAAACCTAACCTAGTAATATATACGTACGCATAGTATGTGTTATAGCTCGAAATGTCTTATTGGTTTTATATGTTCAGATGTTTTTAACCGATCATTACCATATATATTCTGCAATTTTGGTTCTTGCAAAATGAAGAAGAAGAAGAAGAAGAAGAAGAAGAAGA
Source organism: Bothriochloa decipiens (assembly GCA_023333625.1). Lineage (NCBI taxonomy): Eukaryota > Viridiplantae > Streptophyta > Magnoliopsida > Poales > Poaceae > Bothriochloa > Bothriochloa decipiens. The sequence continues at coordinate 491,944 of CM041630.1, forward strand.
AGAAGAAGAAGAAGATGTCGATCAGTTACATTTCAGATTTCATCATACTATATAGTACTATATACATAACTCTGAAGAAAATATAGTACGGTGCTGATGATTGATCTGAACATGATATAATGGACAGCATGCAGGAATTCCTGCAGGGGGGGTGTATGAGCATCACAAGTAGCAGAGACCAGCCACCAGTGCAACCAGTGTAGAAGAAGTGGTGGAGACATCGATGGCAATGGCAGGATTGAGACATAGTGAGTCGTTGGGCCATCTATCTGACCGATAGACAGTAGCAGCATATGCGGCAATTGCACCAGTGCAGCATGCACAAGAGATGCATGCTTGTTACTGTACTTGTTTCCTCTTAAACTGTAAGTTTGTGGACCCACCATATGTAGCTAGAGGTAGTCCATCAGCTGTATGCTACCCGTCACTTCTAAACCGTTTTTAACTTCTCTACGTATACGCAGTTTTTGTTGTGCATCTATGTTCAAGTTATGTCTAAATACACAGTGAAACTATGCATCTACGGAACCAAAATGACTTATAATTTAAAATGGTTTAGACTAGTACCATATAAAACTTGATCCGCGGTGGCTAAACAGTCCCCAGCATTCCGACTTAAAAAGAGATCTTCTCACGTAAATCGAGAAAACTTCTGAACCCTTGCCTCTCTTTCATAGCGGCACCGTAGCTCCGTGATAGGAGCTTACTGTACTATACCAAGGTACCTAAAACTGTTTAGTATGCCCTTCCAAGTTATTGGCTTATCTGATTTGTTTAGTGTTGCGCTTGGATTATTGTCGGTACTTTATTGATATTCCAATTGATCTTTGTCATTGTCGCTATCCATTGCAATGAGATGCAGTAGATGTCCATAGCTTTTTCTTGTCTTCTATGTTCGATGATCAAATAATACCTAGGAAATAAAAAATACTATTACTTCATCCGATCTAAATTATAAGTTGTCTGAACTTTTAGCGGTATTTCATTTTTATTCTGTATCTAGATAAAATATATGTCTACATACATAAAAAATATACTATGTAAGAAAAATCAAAATGACTTATAATTAGCAACATAGGATGTAAAAAGAAGTGTATATGTCAGTACTTCACTTATTACTAATATATACTTCACTTATTGCTTGCGAATATATAAATCTTGCATGGTGGAAAGTATGCATGCATTGCATATGATTGATTCGACAAGAGTATGGATAGGCCTTTTGACTTTGCTAACTCTCTTTGTCGGACAAGCAAACTAATGCGTCCATCGTATCGTCCCCGGTTCACACGAATCGGAATAGGAATATGGATGCGAGAGAGAGCGCTTTAGCAGCTCGTCGATATAATCCTAGTCATGCTTCACCTACTATGTTACCTACACAGCCACAAACATATATGCTTACAATTAGGCTCTGTTTGGCATGGCTTTACTTCACCAACGAAGCCATTTTTTAATACTTCGGCTTCAATTGTTTAGCAAAATAGCTTCACATATAGAGTTTGTTAAAATATGCTCTCACATAACGCCAAATAGTATGAGATGAAGCCAGAAGAAGCTACTATTTTTTGACTCTTCTCACCTCTTAGCTCTAGGAGAGCATGTTTTAGGGGCTCCATCCGCGGAGCCGTTTTAGTTTACTCCGTTTGGCACAAAACGGCTCCAAACAGCTCCTGAAGCCGTCGGAGAAGCCGTGCCAAACGGGACGTTATATGTTTGGTTGAAGTTAAAAACGTTGGACTTCGATCTTCTAAAAAAATGAGAATGTGATACTTATTTCTTGACGAACGGAGAGAGTATGTGACAACGCAGACCAGGCCTTCATCCGTTTTTTATTAAGAGGATAAAAGAACAAAATATAAGAAGTCCATCCACTAACTGCAGCGAGGCACGCACATTAGGTGGTCGAGAACAGTTCAACCTAGCTACTGGGTACAGTGACGATGATTACATACTAAACGAATTTTGGGACCACACTTCCAGCAGCGCGCGAACCGGACCAGTAGTATATAGACCGATCTAGACAACCGAATGAAAGAGTGCGCAGCGCATGGAGAGTATATGGATGCAGGAACGAACAACTGAACTGACGACCGACGCACGTGAACACGCTAGCTACTCGATGGATCGATCTACGTCGTCGTAGCGCATGCGCTGCCCATACAGAAAATCAAAGGACCACAAACACACGCATACTGGGTCTGGGTGTGAGTATATATATTGGATTAATTGTACTGTAGTGGCAACTCGCTCCTGCATTGCATGCCGCCCTGTTGGTGTAACTCTCACAACTCATGGTATAGTGTTTTTCTTTCACAACAGAAAAGCATTAGCCGTCTTATCAGCCATAGAAACCATCACCCAAATAGCCCGGTCAGTTTCAGTGCATGGTCATGGAAGTGTCAAAGACATTACCTAATGAAATGAATTGTTTGTCTCGTCTCTAAACAAATGAATGCAAGGAGCAGAGTATCAAAGTTATGATTTTTTTTTTTCATACTAGCTCTTGTAAACATCAGGTCCAGATGGCTTGCAACAAATCTCTCGTTCAGTAGTCTGCTCTCAAATTCAAACCGTCAAGTTCTCTGTTCTACATGGTATGATGGTATTCAGCGTGTCAGCACAAGTATATTATATTATACCAGTACATATATCGCCAGTGTCCAAGTCAAACCATGATAGCGCAACTCAAGTCACTACAAAACATCATTGAGTGCAAGTATGCTACATGGTGCCAGGTCAAGCAATTCTCATGGTTCTGTGCCTGCTGCTGCACTTTCATCTTGCTGGCTCTCCTCGTACTGGGCCTTCGGCTCCAAATCGATAAACTGGTTTGAGTTGTTGGCCAGATGCGATATGCTCACTCTCCCTTGTTTCCTGATGTACTCTGCAACTGCCTTCATCTCTTCAGTGGAGATGTAGATGAACTTCCCACGGTCATCCATCACACCAGATAACCTATCTGTTACATGCAAAACAAAAAGGCTTATCAAAACTATAACTGTTGAGGGCTTTGGTGGCATTCAAATTTCTCACAGGTGCTAGGACATGTAGCAAGGAATCATCTGGTTAGCAATAGCTATTGAGGCTGATTCAAGGTTACCAATTGAAGGATGGCCAAATTTGCAAAATCATACAGAAGTCACGTACCCATGCTTTCCAGAGTAACAATTCGGTTGATGCAGTCCTGTAAAATAGTGAGGTCATGAGACAGGAAAAAAGAAAAAGAAAGGGTAACTTGGTGCAATCCCAAAACAGAGGGAAATAGGTCCAAAGATAAACATGCATCGAACAATCCCCAGTTCCCCACAATGACAACATTCTTGATAGCCATTCAAGTTTACATTCATAGAATATTTGTGTGATTACAGATTATTTGTAACAGTATGATTGTCAAAACTCTGGGCAACAGCACACAAGAGACCCTAACCCTGCTCAGAAAGCATGTCACTCTCAAACCAGGGATATACTAAATTGAGGAAAGGATATGTACAGGAAATCATCATTTCACAATTCCGAACTCTGCTAACTAACTCAGAAGTGTTTTATCTTCACATTAGAAATGAGTTTACCACTTGGAGACCCTAACCCTGTTTAATGCCTCTGCATGGGTTAAACCCAACTACTGACGGCTTTGTGCAGTTATTTTTTTAATCGAAAAAAACAATGCTTCATCACAGAGACAGCCTTTGGAAAAATGTCACTGGCCTTGTTTATGTGCCATCCTAAAATGCTATCCTTGTACTTGCTTCATGGCTTGTCCCAAAATGAGCCTCATGTGAGTTTTCTATGGCATGAGGCATATATGTTGAGATTTGTTCTAAGTAATGTGCTTTCCATACAAGTTTAGTGAACTTGAAAAGTCAGGAGAAGATTTTTTTTTCTTTTTAAAAAGCAAATAATTATCAGATCAAGGCAAAGTGGAGGCAGCTTTCCAGTTGAAAACAGCACGCATAGATGGGTTTGCAGAACAGCATATCATCGTTTAATTGCTAAATTAATAGGCAATAGCAATGTAGAAAACAGGGTATCAGCTGAAAGCTATCAACACTAATATAATGGGTATTACCACTTCAACAGTGCAATAGCAATGTAGTAAACAGGGTATCAGTTCTAAGCTATCAACACCTATGTAATGGGTGTTACCAGAAAATAATAGGGCATGGGAAGTTAATTCTGATTCATAACAACATTGGAACCTCTTATGCATAGTCTTTAAGTACCTGGGTTCGCATCCTGAACTCTGCAGCCAGGTCCTCTAGGGGAACACATTTCTGCTTCTGGAATTTAGAGAAGGAAAAGATAACAGCGAAATTTGTCAGTTTACATATCCAAGCATATCATACCACATAGACATTGGCAAAAAGTATACTCAAGAACATGGCAGAACAATGCTGCATCGTTCCAACTATACCATTTAGCAAACTAGAGAAAAGATGCACTGTGACACCTTCTAATAAGATATTTAACAGACTCCAATGTAGAGGAGATGAAACAGCATCTGTGTGTAGAGAGCACCAACTATTTGTGTGGACATCATAGTTCATCATATGGTGAGATTTAATTTTTTTTGGTTGCCAAATTTGAGAATAAGCATAGTCGATGGCACAAGTAAAGAGTAAAGAAGTTTGCTTCACAACCTTTATGTATTCCACAAAGTTTTGGAGCAGACCCTGACCATCATCTTGTGTCTCACTCTCTGTTGTACCTTCAGCATCAACAGAAAAGGCCCCTTTCCATTTCTCAAACTCTAACGCAGCAGCCGCCTCCTCCTTTGCTTTCCGTGCCCTAGCTTCTTCTTCCTATAGATCAATTCATTAGCTAGTTAGAATTATAACTGAAACAAGACAACATTGATCAAAGAACAGAAGTATCAGTAAATAGAATCCCTAACCAATTGCCTCTCTTGTGCCTCACGCTCCTCATCCTTCTTCCTCCTCATTTCATCGTATCGGTCTTGCTTAGTCCTCCTTGAATCCCGTGCAGCTTCTTCAGCCTTGCAAGAAAAGAGTTACTTCCATGTCACTTTCTGTTTTATTTTTCTTTCCGAAGAGAAATCAGAGCAATTAAGCAACTATATAAAATAAATAACTGTAACTGGCTTCCAAGCTCCATTTCAGCATCAGCACCAGCCACAGTAAGTCGGCAATTTTGCCAGATACTGAATGTGTAAACATGACAAAAATTAAATGTGCAAACCACAAATAAAGAAACAAACTTGTATTCATAGGGCGAGTGCGCGTGCATGTATGGGCGTCTACCTTGTACTGTGTATTCTCAAACAATAAACAAACAAACTGAATGTGTGCTGCATTCACACTGAAATACGTACAGTAGATGAACTAAATCTGCTCGTGCAGCTGAAATTGCAGCAATCGTCGGAACACAATTTAGCAGCAAGCTGGCAAGTGCAAAGCCGCACAGGCTGAAACTTATGGCAGGACTTGACGTTGCAGTGAGTAACCAACCTGGCGCTGCGCCTCTCGCTCTTGCCTCTTCTTCTCCTTCTTGGAGGATCTGGGGACGTTGCGGCCTTCGGGGACCTCCTCCTCATCACTCTCCGCGTCGTCCTCTACAACTGCACAGCCGAGGACCGGGGCTAGGGTTAGGGAGAACAGAAAAAACATGGGGAAAACAGAGCCCCTTTGAGATTTAGCTGTTGTGGTACCGTTGCGGCTGGTTGACGCGGCAGAGGAGCCTGCTCCGGCAGCCCCAGGCCTCCGACGCATCCGTCGCGCCGCCGCGCCGCCGCGCAGCACCTGATCCTCCTGGAGGGGCTGGGGCGGGAGGCGGTGGTTATCGGCGGCGGTGGCGGCATCGGAGCGGCGGCGCCACAGGAGGAGGGGGAAGATGGCGAAGAATAGCAGCATGCAGAGCACGGCGGCCAAGACGCCGCCCCCGCCGGCGTCCATCTCGTCCCTGTTGTCACCGGCGGGCGGCGGCGATCTCGCTTGCCAAACCCTCGATTTGGGTTCCGACCGAATCGATGCCGCACGCAAAGCAATTGATTTTGATTCGTTTTATTTTAACAAACACAGCAAAAGAAAAGAAATAATCTGCCATCGATGCGATTTGCCATGGACCGATCTGGGCTCTCCAAAAAAACGTAATGGAATATTGCTCAGCCCAGTTGCGTGTTTACTAGGCCCATTACGAATCAGGAAGGCCCAGGAATGTTCAGATTGGAATCTCTCTTTCATTTTTTTTCATTGTTTGGTTTCCGATTATTTTTCGGCTTTTATTATAAAAATTCTTGTCAAGTACTAGCCGAAACACAATCATGTTGACGATCACACATCATCACCGCTATCTAGTTACTTACCCAGTCCATTAGTTTTTGATGAGTTAACCATAGAAGAAAATGAAAGAGATCATTGAAGATGTGAGGGAGGGTACTCTGATGACGAGCATACAAACACAGAAGGATATGCTATCAAAACATCCCTACAAAAGCTATATGGGTTATTTGAATATTATTAGATGCTTTAATAGCATTAGTATCCTTATATTCTATCTCAATATCTAAATTTAAATATTTTTAATTAGCTTGAGATGCCTCTTTATTGGAATTGATGAATAAAAAATCTAAAACAAATTTGAATGTTCCCATCATCTCACTTCAACTTATCTATCATGGTACAATGTTTCTCTCACAGCAAAATAGTATATCAGCCGCAGAAACTACCGGTCGAATAGGACCCACAAATTCCATTTAAATATTTCAACGTCCATGTCATCAAAATCCATAAGGGCGTAGATTGTGATTTCAGTTTAACAAATCTGTAATATTTTATTTTTAAAAACTAGTGCGGTTTTTAGAAGTAGAGAGGGGGGCCTTCAAACCGAAACCCAACGTTGGAAGTGGAAATGGTAGTTGTGATATAATCCTGTTAGTGTGTGGTTGTTCCTGCAAGAACTATGTATTCAGAAAAACTAAACTAATTTATAATTTAAAATGAAGACTAGCTTTTGCTATCTAGATAAGATACTAATTCACAGCGCTACCAAGCTAGCTAGAGGGTGGACAAGGGAGTTCCAGATGATAAGCTTGCAGCACTAGTAGTAGATAAATCCTAGGGATTTCAATACCAATTCCTTTTTGATTTGACGCACGATTGATCGATCGAGCTGATGAGGAAACCCATCGGCGACGTTGAATTAGATTGTCCTGCCGGCCGGCGGATCTCTCGGAGAGCTAATAAGCAAAACCTGCAGCTAGCGCGCCACGGATGGACATCGATGGTGACAGTGATATAAAATGGTAAAGGCAAAAGATGGATAGATTGTGCACGTCAATCAAGTACAGTGTGATGATACGCTAAAGTGTCGTGTGAATGTGTGTGACTGATTCTTCTTCCTTAAAAAGTATAATATCCAAATTTTATCCTAAATATACCGTCCAACATATCTCTATTTTTTCTAATACACTTTCTTTCTTCCTAATACATCTTTATATCTTCATCTTTCTTTCTTTTTAAACGAAAGGCATTTGCCCGGCTTTATAGAAAGCTTAACGGAATGGTTTTAGCTGAGAATACCAGCTTTACAGTTTTGTTGCTGTATTCAAAATAAACTCTAACCTCTTGTGACATCTAGATACTACGCCCAACAGAGCGAAAAACATGAAATTAAAAGCTACATCAGCTCAAAACAAGCAGCACCACCAGCTAGGCCTAAACTTTCACATCATTGCATTGGTAGCTAGCAGCTGCAGCATTTCTTCAGCGGCCGGCTTTATCTTCGGCTTCAGTAGAGGGCTCCAATTCTTCAGAAGCACTACAGTCTTGTGGATAAGCGTCGTCGGGAACGCCATCACCTTCTTGTTGAAAACAACTTTATTTCTTGACTTCCAGATTGCCCACATTGCACCTGCACAGAAGTACATCATCACCATCTGTTGAATCCCTCGGTATCTCTCAATTATCTCTATAAAAAGTGATACACAACTGATTGGTGAGGACATCCATCCCAACCCATCTCTAAGAAAGGACCATAAAAACACTGCTAAACGGCATTAGAAAAAGGACCATAAAAACACTGCTAAACAGCATTGAAAAATTATATGGTCAATGGTTTCTGGGATATTGCAGCACAAGCAATTCTCAGGACCTGACCACTTTTCTTCTTCAGTTGAACACCACACTGAATTTTGTCATGAAAAACCATCCAGATGAAAATTTTAACTTTTAATGGTATGGGGCTTTTCCACATCAGGTTCATGTGTCTGTCCACCACACCTCTATAGGTTAGCATGTTGTAAAGGGATTTGGAAGAATATTTGCCAGATTTCTCTAACAGCCATATTGCCTCATCTCTGCCTAGTTCTAAAGTTACCAGTTCTAACTTCTGTCTTAGCTCCACTAATTCTACTGTCTGCATCTCATCCAACTGCCTCCTGAACTCAAAGTGCCAGTCCCCATTCACCATCATTTTTGAGACAGGGGAATCAGGCTGTCTAACAATCTTAAATAGGTTAGGAAAGCTAATACTCAAGGGGCATTGGTCCAACTAGCAATCTAGCCAAAACCTGGTCTGGTGACCTGAGTGCACTCTGCTCCCTTTACTTTTTTCATAACTATCTCTAAGACTCAATAGGACCTTACAGAATTGTGATCTAGTGTTGTTCTTAATCTGAAAAATACTCTTATCTGCCAGGTATTTCCTCCTCAGTATTGAACAACACAGTCCTTCATTCCCTCTTTCTAGCTTATCTATCCATTTAACCAGTAGACAATCATTTATAACTCTAACATTGGTGAACCCAAGGACACCATACAATTTTAGTCTGCTTAGAGTATCCTAGGCCACTATATGATATTTTCCTCCTTTTTTGATGAGCCTTGCCAGTAGAATCTAGCTCTAATGGTATCTAGCTTCTGGTAATTTCCTTCATATAGTTTGTATACACCCATTATGTACATGGGGATGCTAGACAGACATGAGTCAATGAGAGTTGCTTTTCCACCTTTGGACAGATATTCACATTGCCAGGCCCCCAATCTCTTCTTAGTTTTTGCTTCAACATAACTCAATTGGGCCTTAGTAATTTTATTAGGGCTTACTGGTAGGCCCAGATAGGTCATAGGGAAGGAAGCCACTTTGCAACCCAAGATCTCTACAGTATTCTGTTGTTCCTCTGGGGATAAACCCACAGTGTAGACCTCACTTTTCTCAAAGTTTATTTTCATACCTAACATAGCCTCATAGCATGACAAAATCACTCTAGCATTCTTCAAGTTCTCTGGGGAATATGCCAACAAGACCACAGTATCATCAGCATACTGCAAATGTGTTAAGCTCCCATTAACCAAGTGGGGTATTAGCCCTTGTATTATTCCACCCTCACTAGCTCTAGTTAGCATTGCTGATAGAGCATCAGCTACCAAGTTAAACAGCAATGGTGATAAAGGATCACCTTGCCATAAACCCTTAAAACTTCTAAAGTATTCTCCTCTCACACCATTGAAGTCTATGCATACTCTCCCACCTCTAACAGTTTGGTTTATCCACTCTATCCATAATTCAGCAAAGCCTTTTCTTCTCAGGACTTCCTCTAGGAAATCCTAGTTCACCTTATCATAGGCCTTTTCAAAATCAAGTTTTAGGATGACCCCTGATTGTTTAGACTTCTTCAGATCATGTATCACTTCTTGCAAAATGATCACTCCATCTAAAATACTTCTCTTGGGGATAAATGCAGTCTGAAATGGGCTGATAACCTTATGGATTACTGCAGTTAGCCTGAGTGACAAGGTTTTGGTAATAAACTTGTATATCACATTCAGAAGACAGATAGGCCCGAACTGCTTCACAGTAGTTGCTGGTTTAGTTTTTGGGAGTAGTATGATAACTCCATAGTTCAATCTCTAGAGCTCTAATCTGCCTTCATGCAGTTCATCCAACATTTCTTTAATAATACCTCTCATTTTAGGCCAAAATACTTTGAAGAACTCCACTGTAAAACCATCAAGTCCAGGGGCAGTATTATTTCTCATTTCTTTTTTCACAGCATCTATCTCTTCATATGTGAAGGGTTTACAAAGTAACTCATTGTCATCTTCCTGCAGTTGGAGTTCTGCTGCCCACATATCTGGATGCAAATGTATGTCAGCCACCTCTGCTCTTCCAAACAGCATCTTGTAATAGTCTGTAATGTGTCTTGTTAATGTGTTGGGATCCATCACTTCTTGACCCTCCACTTCCAGCATGGTAATTCTCATTTTTCTTTTCCTCCCATTTGCACACTTGTGAAAATAGCTAGAATTGGAATCCCCCTCTAGAATCCATCTTTCACCCGCTCTTCTTTGCCAATAGACTTCCTCATCTGTCAGGATTTTCTATAGCTGTGAGTCCAATGCATATCTTTCTGCCCACTCAATCTGGGCTAGGGGTCTGGACTCACTCCATTCATCTAGAGTTTTCAATCTGGCTAATATCTCTTTCTTCTGTTTCTTCTACTGACTATCAATATTCTGACCCCACCCCTTAATAGCTCTTCTTAATGTGCCAGTGATCAAGGATATTATGTTTGAACCTTAAAGGCCATTTGCTCTGAACCCACTCTTTAAAACCTTCATGCCTTAGCCATTGGGAATTAAACCTGAAATAGTGAACCTGGGTGGGCCTCTCTTCTTCTGTAAACACTATCAAAGGGTTGTGATCTGATCCCACCCTGGGTCCTGTGTGAATTGCTGCAAGATTGAACTCATCTTCCCAAGAGCTAGAGGCTAGAACTCTATCTAGAACACACATGATAGGTGGAGTCTGTTTATTTGACCATGTGAACTTGCTACCAGTTCTATGCAACTCTCTAAGAGCAACCAGGTTAATTATCTCATTGAAGGCATCCATCAATCCATAGTTGATGTTATCAGTCAACTTTTCATGAGTAGCTCTAATTAGGTTGAAATCACCCCAACCAAAATAGGGTTGGTAGAGTTCAAAATCTTTAGCTGAATTTCCTCTAAAAACTCTAGCTTCCTCTCATCATGTGCTAGGCCATAGACATTCATCAACTCCCAGCAGAAATCATAGCCTACCATCTTCACAACACAGCTCTGGAAAAACTCTCCACAGTCTTCCCTCAGTAATCTTGGCCTTCTCCTTATCTATTCCAGTAAGCATACCACCAGAATGTCCATTGTTGGGCACCCATGACCATTGCATATGTCTATTGCCTGCCAGTCTTTCTAGTTCTCTCTGAGTATAAGAAGATTTGATAGTCTCCTGGAGGCAAATACAGTCTACATTGTACTTTTGCATTAACTCTATGAGAAGCCTTCTTCTTCTAGCATTGCCCAACCCTCTTATATTCCAAAACAAAATATTCATTTGACCTGGCTGTTGTTGGGGGATCCTCTATTGATATCTCTGCTTCCCTCTATTGGGGATCTCTTGGGGAGGTTATCTCTATCATTGTTGCAACTCTTGTTCTCATCACTATCTCTAGATTTTGTGATCTCAATCCTCTGACTGTAATCATCAACATCCTCTAGATTTGTGATACTCAACCCAATTACATCATCTAAGTCTTTTATACCTCCATCATCATAGCCTTAACAACTAGTTTATTATTAAGATTTTTTAGGGCAGCCACAACTTCCTCTTTGGCTTGAATTACAGAAATATTAGCAATTCTAGTAGTTTCATCAGTTCCTAAATCAAAACCACATGTTCTAGCTATATCCTCTATGGAACAAGCCTGAATAGGGATAGAGTTTGGGTTAGGAATAGTGGTACCTTTTTGGGCAACTTTGTTGAGTATGGCCTTGGTTGTAGATGTGTCTCCTTGTTCTGGATTCTAGAGCTCTGTCTTGTTGTTTCTATCCCCCCAGTCACCTCAACTTCTGCACCAGTTTTCTCAGGCACTGTTTCTTTAGCTCTACCACCATCTAAGGGATTGGGCACTGGCTCATTCATGTTACCAGGCACACTTTCTCCATTCTTCATAGCTGGGTTGTTTTCAGCAGTCATTGAGGTAGTTGTCTCCTTTCCCATTCTAGCCTTTTTGCCCTCATTGTTCTCCATGTTGTGTTGTGGAGGCCTCCATGCAAAGCTTTCATCTTCAGAGAAGCTGGTATCAGTTGAGACTCCCTTGTCCTCTGCTATGCTGGTCATAGTCTGGGAGCTAATTACTCTAGATAGGTCCAGGTTAGTTCCATGAGCTCTACCTTGGTATGTTGAAGTACCTGCTTCACCCATTTTTGGCTGGTCTCTGGGGACAATTTTGCCTGACTGTATCCACCTATCCTCTTGAGACTCTGGATCTTGTTCATCTATTGTCTCCTCCTCATCATCATCTAAATCATCATCGTTAGGCTTACTTGGAGGGAAGCTTCTCATCTTGTCAGAATAGAACCAGGTGATCCTTCTGCCCTTCTTGCTGATAAACACCTCTGATGTTCCATTGATAGCAGCTGGATTAAGGCAAGAGACCTTGATCCAGACTGATCTCCATTTGAGGGAGGGCTTATGGACCTCTTCTGGGTTTCCCACCGGTTTGGCTAATTCCAACACAACAAACTTAGTCTTTGCAAAGTCTGGGATCCCTCTGGCCTTAATCAATACTAACTATAGTTCTTGAAATATCTTAGGGTCTATGTCAGTCTCATCAATCACAGATTCAATGTCTGATGTGATAAAGTTTTTCTTCTCCCTTCTTTTCAACACATTTTGTACTGCTTTAGAAGGCATGTCTACCAAAAATTTGCTGCCTGAGATCCTTCTCACATTCCAGACCCACTCTGAATCAGCAAGGTATTGCAGCTTAGTTTTAACTCTAAGCTTAGTACCTCTTCCCTGTAACACTGACACCAAAGCTCTAACTAGGCCTTCCACATTCTGTTTGCCAGTTGGCTTCGGTTTTGGTATCTCTAGTGAATAGAAGCGCTGGCCTAGGATTCCATAACCACAAAGAGTTAGACCTTTGGGAGCCACCTGATTCTGGGCATTACGCTGCGGAACAGGGTTCTGAACCGGATTCAACATCTGGGGAGCAGGGGTATTGTTTTGAGTTCCTTTCCTTTGCGGAGCAGCATTAGCAAACTTCAGAGGACATCTATCTAATTTATGTCCAATATCACAATAGCTATAACAGAATGAATCATTAGTACACTCAGAGATGTGGTGACCTGATTAATTGCAGTTGTAGCACTTCAGCTTGCTGGAGGATTGACCTTGCCCATACTTCCACTATTGTTGCTGATAGCTTTTCTTCTTGTCTTGGATCTTGAGGCGCAGATCTTCTTTTGTCATCTGCCTGACTTCACTTTGATCTTGTGAATCTCCACCTCTCTTGCGATCGTTGTACCTTTCAGGGGATGGATCCCTGTATTGCTGGTATTGGAATGGGCCCTGGAACTCGTGCCCGCGTCCTTCCCACTCCCGGCGCGGATCTCTCGGGCGGTCGCCATCCCACTCACCATTGTAGTCGATTCCTTCCCTCCCATAACCTCTTTTATCCATCCCTTTCTTCGCTACCTCAACAAACAATCTCTCATCGATGGTTTTTGGTTGGATCCTTTGCAAGAACTTGGCTTCTCCCCCTTATTTGTTGATCTCCTTATCGCTTGCCTGGAAGAGCTCCGCCGTCGGGTCCCAAACCCTAGCGGCGGCCTTCCAACGCCAGGGATGCGTGAGGGGTTTGCGTCGAGGCCAGGGGGAATGTATGAGTGAGAGAATAACTCATCCAGGGTCTGGGCCGGCCCATGAGTAGAAGGCCCATGAACGGCCCGCGCCCCTGCCTTCTCCTTCTCCTTCTCGCTCCCCTGTTTCTGAACCTCACCGGAGGAGATCTGCTTCAGCAATGGCGGACGCAGCAACTGCTCCATGATTGTGTCCATTGATTTTCCTGAGACCTCTCGAGCACCATTGCCATCCGTCCAACAGAATCTGATTGGTAGATTACCAACAGCAATCGAATTCTCATCTACAACGGCGATCGGAGGAACTCTAAGATGCTTAATCCTCTCACCTCTAATGGCGTTGGGCTGCTGAGAATGTTTAGGAAGACCCACCACCGCTGTGGGGTACTTCGACTGGTACCTCGCCACCGAGAAGTGTGCCGTGTTCATCCAATCATCTAGATCCATCTCCAGTAACTCAATGTCAGAGTTCTGATAGGTCTCATGAGAAGCCACCCCTGTTGTCCCCTCCCCGCGATCAGCTCGCTTCATCTCAGCCGAGGACAACGCGAAAGGGGGGAAAGCAAGCGTCAACCGGTGGTTTCTCACCCCCTACCTAGCGTCTCCAGGGGGTACCTCTAGAGCCGGTGATTCAAGTTCACTGTCGGACCGCGCGCGAGGCACCTTCTAGCCGCACACGGGAAATCGTAAGAGTGCAGGATTTGAGACGAGGAATCGTGAGATACCTCGGTGAATTGACGCGGCGTCGAACGACGATCAGGCTCCCCTACTTTTCATCGGCGAACGCGCTCCCCCTCGCCAGCGTAGGGCCGTCGACGGCGTGTTGGCCGGAATCACATCGGTCTCCTAACCGCCGCTTCGAGCTTTTCCGCCCTTTTTTCCTATCTTCATCTTTCTTTACCTCTCTTTGTTTTCTTTACACCATATTTTCCCTTCCCAAAAATTCTAGTGACCCGACCCTATAAAGCTAGTTCTTCAACCTCTCTTATGACATTGTAGATCTCAAATAGTTCTTCAATATCGCCAATGTATCTTGATCTCTTTAAGTGCTTATATTGCTCTTAAGAAATTCATCAAGAGCCCGCCTCTGTGATTCAGCCAAATCATCTCTTGGGCTTTTCTTCTTTTCTTTTGTGGTTGCCTGAAGGATACTCCAGTGTTAAAAAAATTAGAGAAATAATTACTAACTATAATTTCATAAAGTAGGGATCTTGTGAGAAACATATAGTTAACTGTGATTCCTACCTGGTGCCTCACTGAACGGCCGAAGCGGACGGAGTCGAAAACAGGGATGATGATCGGAAATTGGAATAGGACCTGCGGCTTCGCGCTTTTCTACCGCCAGGCCCCTTCACGTGCGGAGCGCCTAGGCACAAAGGAAAGTGAAACGACATCCATCGCTAATCACGTCCCCACGGAAGCAAGGAATCGACAATTGACATCTCTATATTTCCAATTTCATATCCTATTACTTGCATATGTATAGGTTGTTGTTTTTTGTTTCTTTCTTTGTTTCTTGATTTTGCTTCCCCCTAGGCTGCTAGGCTGCTAGGCTGCTCGCTGTTTTCGTATTTGCTTGTATTTGAACCTGTTGTCTCCTTTTAAATAAATAAATTCCTACGGGGGCTTTGTCCCTCCAGTTCTGTCAAAAAAATAGTAGTATACATATACCGTGGGGGGCCCATCTCATTTGTGGACCTGGGACGACTGTCCCTCTCGCCCTGCCCAAGGGGGTCTGGCTACTCAGTATTGTTGACACAAGCACCACTCGATAAATTGTATGTCCTATTATAACCCCCACAAACATGCTCACCAGTTTACAGATAAAATTTCAAGTACATGTGAAACACCGCTGCCTGATATATGTCCGTTTATTTCCCGAATAAAAAAGATATATGCCCGTTTATTTGTGCACTTATTTGTGTGTGTGCAATATTGCCAGTATATATATGTTGGTGGCCTATATATAGAGAGAGATATATATGTCGGCAAGTGGATATCCTTCGCTCGACATATTATGTAGATGAAAGCTATGTGGTGTCCCATAGCCATCTTCGAGAAACGTAACTTTATACGGCTCCAATTAAAGGTTGTTTACGTGCCCCTTCATAGACGACCTGCTCGGCACCGGAAAGACTGTCGTTCTCCTCAATGGCATGCCTGGACGATGGATTAACTGCAGAACTGGGCTTCGGCAGGGTGATTCGCTCTCCCTTTATCTGTTCATCATTGTCGCCGATGTCCTTCGTCGGTTACTTCAGCACCCGGTGCTTACCACTTCCGTCCACCACCCCCTTGTCCCTAACCAACCATGCCCTGTGCTTCAGTATGCCGACGATACCCTTATATTCCTCAACTGTTCCACTGAAGCTATCCTTGAAACCAAAAGAATCCTGGAGCTCTTCAAACATGCTACTGGCCTCTCAATTAACTACCATAAAACTACTTTCCTCCCCCATTGTTGTCCCTGCAGATACTGCTAACAATCTTGCTGCTGCCTTTGGCACTACGATGTCTTCCCCTCAGACCTACCTTGGTCTTCCTCTATCCCCTCACAAGATCTTCGTGGCTGACTGCCTCCCGTTGCTTGCCTCATGCGACAAATATCTCTCTGGTTGGCGTGCCTCTCTCCTTAATAGGGCTGGACGTCTCACCCTCTGCACGGCCATTCTTAGCTCCATCCTGCTACACTACATGTCTGCGATGAGCGTCCCAAAACGGTCATCAAGGCCATTGACCGCCGTCGTCGTGCATTCTTTTGGACTGGAGAAGACGTTTGCCATGGCTCAAAATGTCTGGTCGCATGGGACACCGTCCAAGCAAGCAAAGAAAATGGTGGGCTTGGAATGAAGGACTTGGAACTTCAAAACCGCTGTCTACTTATGAAGTTCATTAACAAATTGTTCTCTGACGAAACTCCCACCTGGAAGGAGTGGATGCTTCAAGACGTCGCGTCCTTCGACACACCCTCTGCTGGGACACATAGCTATCTCTGGAGGATTATCAACGATGAGCTTAATACTTTCCAGTCCATTACCTATGTTGATGTTTACGGTGGCTCCTCCACCTCCTTTTGGTTCGACCAATGGCTCCCCGATGGCCCTTTGTGCTCTAGTCATGCTGCTCTTTTTTCCCACACTACTAGGCCTAATGTATCGGTGCAATATATTTTCCAGAGCGGGTTTGATTTGCGTTTGAGACCACGACTCACTAACGCTGCTAGCGCTCAGCTAGATAGTCTTATCTCTTATCTGCAGGGTTTCAACCTCAGGGATGGCCAAGATAGAAGGCTGCTCAGGCTAACCGGTAAACCGTACAATGCCCGCGATGCTTACGCAGCCTTCGACACTACACTACACCCCGGACATACATGGGCAGCGCATCTTGGGGACACGTGTTCCCAACAAAGTCAAGGTGTTCTCCTGGATATACTTCAAGGACAGGTTAAGCACAAGAACCAATCTCTGCGCAAAACACATTGTGGACAGTGATCAATGTGAACGTTGTGCCTCATCAGAAGAAGACCGGCGCCATGTTTTCTTCGAGTGCTCCACAAGCTCAGAATTCTGGGAAAGAATCGGCCTTAGCCACACAGCAAATCTGTCTGATGTAGATATTTGGAATGCTAGCGTTCCCAATGGCCTCGACGCAACCTTGTGACCCTTCGTCTTGCTTACCATTCTATGGAGGTTGTGGGATGATAGGAACGGAGAAATATTTAGACATGAGATGTCCAACAGTCGTCTTGTTCTTTCTCGAGTTTGTGATGATCTGTTGCTCTGGCGTAAACGCTTAGCTCAAAGCCTTGTAAACAGCCTAGATGGCTGGCGCAACCACTTGCTCCTGTGTAATGCTACTGTGCACCCCAGTTAACTGGGGCGTGCTGCTTGGTTTGAAATGAATCAGGTGGGGAATCTCTCCCCTCCGTCTTAGTTCAAAAAAAAAAGTTTGCTCATTGTAATCTTCTACCATTATGGACTGAGTTAATTAACCTATAACTTACTCCACCAAATATCCTTTGCAAACAAAAAAAAATCTGAGAAGAAACTAAATATTAAGATGTTATAAAACTCTTTTAAAATCAGTGAGAAAAATAAAGAGAAAATGATACAATATATATTAATTATTTTCTTATTGTACATTCTAAGAGAAAGCCTCAAGAGGAAAAGCAATAAGCAAAATCAAGCAAAAATGGTATAACCTATAGATCTTAAACTATCTCAAATAAAAAATTTATATCAACTACAAAGTAGGAGATCTGAGATTGTATTTGTCAAGAACTTTCAGTATAGATCGCCCATGTCAACATTCAAGATTGTGTCTAAAACATTCTAAAATTTGCTTTCAAATAAGAACTTTAAACAAATAATTGGGACTCTAAATGATCTCAAATATATATAAAAAAATCTCAACTAAAACGTTCTAGATTTGCATCAAGAGTAGCAACTTTGTATAGATCACATCCAAGACCGATTAAATAATTTAAAATTTTGAACTTTAAGATAGGAAAAAATCACAACAAGATATATAGCTACGACTAACTCATTAGTCTTCGCGTGTCTAACATCGCCATGCCTCCTAATACCAAACACGACCAATTGAAGAATTGAACTCGACAGTGGTGGCGTTGTGCACATTGGAGGAAGACTATATGCGGGCCACCGAAAGAGGACCTGATCGATGCGGGCGAAACTGTTGAGGCTATGGGTTTTGTGAAATCTTGGACCTGATGATTTCATCGCTGATATTCTAAACTCTGACACGGAGGACGACCAAGGGATGGCATAGAAACGCCGGTAGTGAGAACAGAGGGGGCGAGGAGAGCTTGTCGTCGATGGCGTAGGCATGCAGTGGTGACCATGAAGGAGGCAGTGAGAGTACACACATTCGGTAAGCCGCCAGCTGGGAATAGGTGCCCCTTGCGTTCCCCACAAGCCATGCTTCGGGTTCAAAAGTGGCTTATTACCTAGACCTAGTGTTGGGCTCTAAATAGGCCACCAACACAACTCGAATGTGGCTTCCACGAGCCTGGTCAGGGGTTAGCCACCCAACTAAACAATCCCTATATATATACAGTACGAGCACTTTCAAAAGACTAGATAAAATCACTACATGATTCTGAAACAAAACTAAAAAAAATATGAGCACAGAACTTGAACATGGAATGACAGGTTCTCTATAAGATCCACTAAACCGGCCAATAATAAGAATACGCTCGCTGGCAACTCCTGGATACAAAGCTGAAATGTCAATTCTAATGCTTTTCAGGACATCAATATCGAGGTAATTGGTATATATGTCTTTTTCCACTTTAAGGGCATATTTAGAGGTAACGTGATCCCTAGTTATCCACTTGTTTAGTCGGCCAGCCGCTATCTCAGCAGTTGCTTTTGTTGGATGATCCATAAAAGTCGAAGGGAGACCTAGATCTTTTTCAACTCTAGCTAGTCATCACGATCATCTACATATGTCGGCAGAAGGCGCATGCATCACTCGCCATCTTGTACAGTTAGCTTTTAAATAATTACTGTAATCTATCAAGGATCAATACGTGCAATATATGCTCCTGTATGAGTGAGTAAATTTTAAAACACATAAACATAAGAAGTTCGTCGACCCATAGCTAATTATTTGATGCGTTTTTGTTTGCTCCTTCCATTCCAAATTATAAGTCTATCTAGATATATAGTAAAATCAATGTATCAAAAAAAGTCAAAGCAACTTATAATTTAAAACTAAGAGATAGTTTTTTTTTGAGAAAAAACTAAGGGGTAGTTAACAATTGCTATTGTGTATGCTCTTTTTATGTCCATTCATATATATTTTTTCATTTGCATCATATCTCCATATATATTTGACATATGCTTTATTGACACCTTATCTTGAGCGATATGATGCATTTCACATACAGAGATTGGTATGCTCTCGTTGTTCCTCATGTCACTTGGCCAGGTCACAGTTGAAGAACTCGAGGCATATATTATGTGACCGAGTTCTGACTTTGGACTCCCCAAGATATATTTCTCATAAAGAACTCGACGTAGTATAATATAAATCTGTGCTACCCTCTTTTGATCTACCCTACGTATTCAGATGATTACTCGCTGGTCGTAAAAATGCACCGACACTTGTTTTAGAATGGAAGTAGTAAGATAATCTGATGATTAGCGAGCCGTTTAAGAGGTTGTTTGGCGGATGATTTAATTATGCTGCTGATAAATCGGCTGAGAAAAACACTGTTCTATGGGTGATAAGCCAGGCTCAAGTGAACAGGGATAAAGCTGCAGACCTTACTGATGCGAACACATGCAACGTCAGCTTCTCTTTATAATAAAGGACTTCACTAAATTTTCGAAGAACAGAATGTTAAGACCATACATGGTTTTGGAAAGATCTCCTAAGGTTCGCCTGTATATGTAGCACACATGCAACCTAACTTTTAATTAAAATAAACATCACACACACTCTAGTAACTATTAATCCGTACCAATGTATCGGCTTCTTGTGTAAATAATAATGCTCACGGTCGTCGGCCGAAATCGGAGCGATCCAATCCACCGGATGGAGCGATGGATGAGATGGGATGGGATTCGGATAGGCTGGGCGGCGGTGGCAGGAAAATGTGGACTGTGGAGGAGGCCAATGGGAGACGAGAATGCATCAAATCGATGAGCATCCATGGTACAGCGAGCTGCGCCTAGCCACTTATCAGAATCCTCTGACGATCCATCCGCGGGCAGTGCAAATGCTCAATACGTGGCAGCAGTAGGAGCATGCAGTGCAGTGCTGTGCAGCAGGCGAGAGGTAGTCGAGCTGCTGCAGGAGAGGAGTGGTGACCAACTGCAGCAACACTCTCGTCCTCTGGTTCATATTCACATGTGAGGAATCCGTCCGTCCGCCACCAAACGATGCAATACTCCATAGGTACACATATCCTACGACAGGAGTACGTAATTCATGTCATTCAGATTTCAGAATGCATAGGTGATGGATATGATTGGGATTGGGATGGGCGTCTTCTACGGTGACCAACTAATCAATAAGGGTCCCTGTCCCTGTTGCCTCTGGGGCTTGCTGTGGCCGGTCGGACGACATGTACTCCTCATCAACCCCAGAGAGGGATGGATCGATGTTGCATTTGTGTGACTTTATGAGAGAGAATATAAAAGAGAGAGCCTATAGCTAGCAGGTAAAGAGATATATGATTCTGATGATGCTGATCGAGAGAGAGAGGAATTCAAGGGGCCCGAAGAGCGAGGCGTGTGGAATTCACAACCACCTAAGGAGGAAGACCGGAGGAGATCGCATACCTCTCTACAACATATACGTGGCCAGGCTATGTACCAGCCAACTTCCAAGATACTATATAGTATATGATGATCCTCTTGCCGTAAGTGTGGAATATGGTCTAAAGTCTCCCGAACCAAACTGATGCTATGTGCTAGTATTTTTTTTTTTTTAGCCAGCAGCTTTCGAGATTGAAAATTTTATCATAGTAGAAAAAATTAGTGAACACTAGAATTGCACCTGTTGTGGATTTATGCAACGTTTCCATGTATAATCATTTGACACATGGACAAGTTAAATCCACTAGGATAACAATACTGACCATATGTCTAACTTAACTTGTTCTAGGTCTCATAGGCATGTCGTTAAATCCAGAAATAAATCTAGAATGTCAAGTCGAGGACTTGCATTGAGCCTAGGTGGATAGTTCCCACCACAATGAACTTAATTAGCTAACCTACGTACACACAATTTCCATTTCTCAATACATAGCAATGTTGATGATATGTCCAAGAGGCAGTCATTTACGTTATGGATTAATTATGAGCCTAATGGACCTCTAGAGATAGGAGCTGGTGCTACAGGGTGACATAAGGTTCAACCATCCTCAACCCTAGCTGCGACCCGCCTCCTCTCACTATCCCCATGAAACCCCTACCCATGTGTGTGCGGCCGCGCATATGGTGTTCTATCCCTAGCTATATGTGCGGATACTATAGTGATGCTGCTTGCCTTTTACGTTGTTGTTCGGTAGTGACCTCATTGTTGTTGCTACTGTTGCTGCGTTGTAGATCAGTGGCGACCGCATGGTTGTTGCCAAGACATGAGGAAAATTACCTACTTCTGTACATTGAGGCATACGATGTTGGAAACTTGGAATGGGCTCCACTAACAACTCTTCTTCCACTATACCATACATCTAGTGATAATGATTTATACCTTGTAATCGTTTGGTCTCTTGGTTGAAGGTGGTGGAAATTTTATTTTGTGCTAGCAAAGCAGCAAATATTTCAAGGATCCAAAATCGATTAGAGGAGGCGCATGTCACAACGTTTGCTAACGACTATCCACACATTCGTCCTACATGTGAACTAATGAGATCTGATGGATGGATGATATAGAAAAAAAGGAAGGCTCCAGCGTCGTTGTCTTCTTCTTTTGGAAGATCGAGGGTCCAGTACACGTCACTGTTCAGGTCGGACCAACATAAAACACCATCTACTAGAGGCCTCCACCAGCTAGTTCTCATCTCTGTTATCCCTTCCTATTACTCAATAACAAGTTACTCCCAACCCCTATATAGACCATCCAGGGCTGCACCTTTATTTGTTCATCACCTGCTCTGCACCAGTCAATCCCACAAACTCTTAGAATCATTGTTGCACCTGCTATACACATAGCTACGAATTAAGTTCATCACCATAGCTTGAGGGGATTGATCGGCGCAGATCCTTAGATTCATGAACTAGCATCAATCAGTACCCGGCCTAACTATATATATGGGACGATCGATCGCTTTCAACCATACATCAAGTCCATCCAAGAGGCTAACGAAATCGATCATGCGACATATATGAATATAGACGAGCTCTATATATAGCTTGTGAGCTTCTCTCCAAAGTCCACCCTTCACAAGCAGGTTCGACACTAATAGCTAGCTCTGAGTTGTTCCTTTTTGTTTTTAGAATCTCTCAGTTGTTCCTTTTCCCACTTATATTTTGCTTATCTCTATTCCATCTAGTTCCTCTCAATCTTTATGTTAATATAGCAGCATATATATGCATGTCCCAAGCTAGGGTTGTAGGGTTGTAGTTGCGCAGCTAGTGTGTGTGTGTGTGTGTGTGTGTGTGTGTGTGTGTGTGTGTGTGTGTATGCATATCCTCCACCCAGGACGATATTGGGATGATGACTTGCCGATCGATACAAGTTTCTTCATTTTGTTTTTACTTTGGTTGTCTAGATATTCCTTTAGTCTTCCCATCACCAGATAATTAACAAGGAACATACAGTGTACATATACTTTATGTCCACTAGAACAGAAAGGGCTACAAGGAGCTAAGACAATTATTGGTCGTCCTAGAGATTGGAGGATGATATGTATATACAGGTGTCTATATATATATGAAGTTTTATTTTAAAAAAAATTGTATGCTAAACAAACTTTCCATCGGTTCAAGGTTTTTTTTCGAGAGTAGACTGTGTGCCTGTATTTCATTAAGAAGAAGAGAGCGGTCAAAAGACCTACACGAAACCCGCATAAAGTAAGCCGAAGCTTACCTACCCAACACACACACATCGAACTCGCACGAGGTTGTGATTACAGAAAAACAAATGGTGCGACTAGATTGCTACAGAACCACTATCCCCGCATCGACTGCAGGGGCGACTCATCCTCTAAGCCAAGTATGTTGAGGTTGAACACGACCGGGTCGAAATGAGCACTCAAAAGCTGCTGCAAATTGTCGTAAGTGGCATCCGATAGCGGCTGATGAAACGCCATCTTGCACACCTCGGCTGTGTCGCACCCCACGGATGGGGAAGGAGGGGGGTCCCCGAGCTTCTTCGCCAACACCCTCTGCGTCCTGCAACAGTTGAAGGTTTTTTCATTCTAGCCTCTGCACAAGGCATGCACTATTGTAATTGTAAGTCAATATGCCAACAGCCAACAAATAGCAGAAGGGTGTAAACATTGGTAAAAAAGAATTATTAAAGAACTAATCGAGCTGTATACTTCTAGATTTCATTGAGCATGGGATATATCTGTGGGTAAACTAATTAAGTCAGTAGTTAAATACTCTCTCTGTCCTTAAATAAATCAGGTACAATAGTCTTAAGTCAAAGTTTTATGTTTGACTAAATTTGTAGAAAATAACACTATTTTTATGACACTAAATGAGTGTATTATAAAAATATATTTTACTACATATCTAATGATACTAGTTTGATTTCATATATCTTAACACTATTTTATTTAAATTCAGTCAAATTTAAGAAAGTTTAACACAAGGAATCGATTTATTTATTTATAGACCGATGGAGTATATTGACTATATGATCAACCTACAAAGAGTTAAATGCATGAGCGACTCCGGAATTTCTAAACGGGTACCATTTAGGTTCACAAACTTTGAAAACATGTTTTTAGGTCCTTGTACATGTTAAATAGTGCACCACACTTCTCTAATAAACTTATAAAATGGTGCACTCTAGGTCTATTTGTGGGCCATATAGACCACTAGGGTGCACCACTTAGCAAGATTAGGACTTGGAAATAAGTTCAAAGTTTGTAGATCCAAGTAGCATCTTTGATATGTTTAGAGGTCACTAATGCATTTAACTCACGTACAAATGTCCATTTGTTGTTTCTCCGAGACTTGCTTTATTTCCAATATACTAGATCGTTGACTAGGCGCACACACATGGAAAAAAAAAAGAATTGTTTGAGCAATGTTAGGCGTCGATCTGGCTGGTATATGTGCTAGTACGTACCACGCTGGCTCTGGCTGAGCTGCAAGGCCAAAGACAAAAGGATGAGCGTAGATTCTGAGAATGTTCTCGCGCGCGTTCATCTGGCATTACCTATATGCTTGCATTTTGTCTTTCTTGTTGTTCAATTTTGTCCTTCTTGTTCCTATGCGTATTGCCTTGGACTTTTCGTATATTTGATTACATGGTAGTATGTACCAATATGTACGTGTCTTCCAGCGACCTTTATATATATACATGCATGCATGCCTGTATGTGGCACTGACGTATACACTGACACGTAAAGGTAAGGTAGACCATGCATATACTCCCTACATACGACAAGAATATGCATATGCATGATGCATCTCCATCAATTCAATCGTCGTCTGTCAAGTTTGCCGCAGTTTGATCGAGTTTTTTAGTTATGATGAATGGTTTAGAAGTTGGAATTGTACAGGTAGCATATGTATGTGCACATGTACGTGCGTCGTTTTTGACAAGACGTCAAGACCGTCCCCTGCACACATATATATTCGTGAGCGTACATGCTCGGTGAACAATGATTAGTAACATCGTATATTCACACCAGGTCATCGATCGTCGATGCAATCCTCGGCCGCCTCGATCTCGTCGACGGCAACAATGGAGCACGACGACGACTACGAGCCGCCGTTGATGGCCACGTACAAGCATCTCTTGGACAGTCACCCGCACCGACGACGGGACGTCGTCGATCATCGGAGCGACGCCAACGAGGGCGAGGAGTGCTTCCGCCTCCCAGTGATCGACCTTTCCAGCCTGCTGCGGCAGCATCAGCACAAGCAGTCATCAGGCGCGGAGGCCGCCGCTGCAGCAGAGCAGTGCCGGGCGTCCATCGTGCGCGCCGCCTCCGAGTGGGGCTTCTTCCAGGTGACCAACCACGGCGTGCCGCAGGCGCTGCTGGATGAGCTGCACCAGGCGCAGGTCGCCATCTTCCGCCGGCCCTTCCACCTCAAGGCGAGCCAGCCGCTGCTGGACTTCTCGCCGGAGAGCTACCGATGGGGCACGCCCACAGCCACGAGCCTGGAGCAGCTCTCGTGGTCCGAGGCATACCACATCCCTACCAACACGACGGCGCCAGCCGCATCCGCCGGTAACAATGACGACGACAAGACCAGACCAGTGGTCGAGCAGGTGTCCACGGCGATGTCGGAGCTGGCGCAGCGGCTGTCGGCGGAGCACGCGGAGCACCTGCTTCCTGCGGCTGAACCGGTACCCGCCGTGCGCAGCGGCCAGCGGCGCCTACGGTCTGTGTGCCCGCACACGGACAGCGACTTCCTGACCATCCTGCACCAGGACGGCGTCGGCGGCCTCCAGCTCGTCAAGTCCGGGCGGTGGGTCGCCGTGAAGCCAAACCCCGGCGCGCTCATCGTCAACGTGGGCGACCTCCTGCAGGCGTGGAGCAACGACCGCTACCGGAGCGTCGAGCACCGGGTCATGGCCAGCGCCGTGCGGGAGCGGTTCTCCGTCGCCTTCTTTCTGTGCCCCAGCTTCGACACGCTCATCCGGCCACGCTGCGGCGCCGGCGGACCTCCTCGCTACCAGAGCTTCACATTCGGCGAGTACCGGAACCAGATTAGGGAGGACGTCAGGCTCACGGGCCGAAAGATCGGCCTGCAACGCTTTCGCAAAGCAGAGTAGGCCCAAATATCTTGGTCGTAGTTTGCCGGTCCTTTCCTTCTTCTCGTATCCTCGTCGTAGTGGGCTACTATTATTACTCACTACATACATTGGGCTTGAATATATTTTGATCGATATTATAGCTAACATATAAGTAAAAAAAAAAAGTATGAGCCCAGCAGTATAAACGGGCCTCTAGAAATATAGGCAGGCCCTTGTCGTTAGGTGTATATGTACTATTATTAGTCACTACCACAAGAAAAAGTTTTAAAAATAACGAACTACTATATACCAACCACCTTAGCTCACTGGCACTAGTAATTTTTGAAGTAAAGATTATTGGCCGTGTATTTTGAAAATGGGGAAGTATACAGGAAAGAATGTACGTATGGGCATATGGCTCAAGATAATCTCTGTCTCAACTTAATGTATAAATGATGGTCCACCAGTATTATAATTATAATTATATTATATTTGTGTACTATGCTACAAAGACAAAGAACAAAGCATGTCTGATGTGCACGCGACTATATATGCAAGGAGTGTGTGGTCTGGTCTGGGCAGGCAACTGCACAATGAAACAGGCCGGCCTGCATTGCAGCAAACAGATTTCTAAATGTCCTTTAAGCAGAAGTGTTGTCTTATGCAAAACAGTGGATGCAAATTTATATTTTTGTTATAAACTTTGCCATCAAAGTTGTAAGAAGCTTAACACAGAACTATACCTACATTCTGAAACAGATGGAGCATAAATTTTGTTCACTTTTTTGGTGTTTGGATTGTGTCCTGTGGCTTGAATTTTGGTGGAGTGGATTGCTTAAGGTGGCACCTTGATGATTGAAATCCTGTATCTGCTACTGCTCAGAGTAAATGTAATGTAATATAATGAAGCAAGCATGTATGCATGATGAGTTGTGGACTTTGCAAGGAAAAAGCGGGCTCGCACGGCACACTACATGAAACAGGCCGGAATTCATCACTGCATAACAACCTTCTAACAGCTCCTTTTTTTTTTGTTAATCAATAATTAACCATGCACACTATTTCTGAGGATTCCCCAGGATGCATGATTGGCAGTAAGGTCCTGGACCACCCAACCCAACCCGGTCACCTGAATTCGTGGAACTGGATGTCCAGCGACCAATCAGCATCGATGGCCCCATGGATCATCAGACTTTTCACTGCAGCATGCAAAGGTCTGAGCAATGCAATCAACAACCTTATTACAGCGACCAGGTACCTGCCTGTATCTCCTGTAGTATGTATGTATGTACAATGTGGTTAGTACGGTATTATGGATCAGTTGTCAGTTATCAGATACTACAGCTAGGGTGCAGTGTATACATGGACATATATATATATATAGCCCCTGGTATGTTATGTAGTATCTATCAGAGAGAGCTTTTTGTTGCCTTGCAAGTAACTTATAAACAGAGGAGCGAGGCAGCAATATGTATGAGCCATTTCTTTTTCTCCGATGAGATGAGAGAAGATCCTTTAGCATTAATCTTACAGAGCCAGTCCGTGCAGGAAAGAAACCGGCCACCGGCCGGGCCGTCCGCCCGGGCAGTTGGCTCGTTTCCTTTCAAGCTACGGCCTGCAGAGATGGAGCAGTCAGCAACCAGCAACCAACCCCTGGGTGCCCAAAGGAGGATCCATCGCCTATGTTCTGGATCATCGTCGGATCTCTCGACTCGAGTAAATTCCCCTCCGTTCCTCCGCTTGCAACGCAGTCACGCAACGCAAGCACAGCTCTGCCTGCGTGCCAATGTCATACACGCATGTCAAGCAGACTGCTGCTGACTGCATCAGCTCCCTTCTGTTCTACCCAACACAAAAACCTTACTGCAAGCGTTGCACTAGTTATAGTATATATTGCAGGCAGGCAATTTCTCCGGTTGTCCTGGCACTCTAACAACATGCATTTGCACTAATAAATAATAAACTGCTAGCTAGTCTGACGACGAGCCATCGACAGCTGAAGCAAAAGCAAGCTCTCAACAAACTAACTAGTGCTATATGTGATCCATCAGGATTGGAGCAAACGTGTGGACTGCTGCTGCTCCATGCTTTTAATCTTTTTTAGTAGGTGAGTTAAAGAAGAAAACTGTTTGTTTGTTGCACATGCATGCCTTGCAGGCTATACTGTCTGTCCCTGCTACAGCTCTACATACTACGTCGGTCCATGATCAGCGCGCACGCGGGTAGCATCAAATCAAATTTAATCAGAATTGGACCTGCTGGCCTCACCACCTGGAGTATGATGGAAGCATATATTTCATCGCAAGGACTGCACCGTACCTGATGTTGCTGGATCTGCTGTCGATATGCATCATGAGCTCGTGAGAGGGTTAACATGGAGAGAGGAGCTGCTAGTCTCCAGTTAGTAAGACTAACTAAGACTGTGTTAGTTATGCATGATTCACTGTAGACGCCTTAGCATGTCGATCTGTAAAGTAGTAATCATGCATGATCATGCCAGAAAGCCAGAGAGATACACGCCAATGATATGTATGTATATATATATATAGTCCGTGAATTGTTCCGATCCACAAGCTACGTACATATATACAGTTCCTGGCTAATATTCCGGTTATTCAATCATGCTTGCAGCACACCAGTGTGACTGATTGGGGTAGGAGAGTCAGTAGCTAGCTAGCTAGCTAGCAAGAATTCGCACAGCTTAACTCCTGCCTCTGCCTGCCTGCCCGCAGTTGGTGTTGGTTACCTGGGACCAATGCAGCATTTGCCTTTGTTCCCTCCTCAAACCAACACATCACATGCATGCCCGCCCATATATCCATCCATCGAGCTGGTAGCTAGCATCTATATTACCTGGATTATATTTTCCTACTGCGCACTGAGCCAGATCTCACTGGACCATATGTAGGCAGTCCAGATGAATGATTGAACACGTCTGTTACAAAAAGTGTGCAAGTACACCGGTAGCTAAATGTATAGTTAATAATCCACACATACAACTGAAAGCAGAATTCCCAAACCTAGTTGGAGGCATAAATTAAATAGATACTAGTTTTCACTGGAACTTGATCAAAATTAAGCTAGTTTGACTTCTACAAATTCCATTATTATAATATCTTTTTTGTGGACGTAGGGTTCCAACACACCCTCCATCTAAAAAAGGCGTCATTTCAGTTCTCAATCTAGATAAAACATTATCCAAATTTATAGCTAGAATGATATTTTTTGGAATCGCTTTGATGTGTACGTAGCTACCTAAAATTCAAATGTTTTTTTTTGACAAAAAAATTCAAATGTTTACTCTCTATAAGAAGTATGTATAACATTTCTTGGTTCTTGGTTATTATGCAAAGTACACTATATCACATCCTTTATATTATTTTCTTGTATTTTTTTTTTTAGATTATGGGAAGTCAACATTATAGTTACTAGTACAATTTGTTATCATCCCACTAGCTAGAACCTAACTAAGGTCATATATGCATGCATGGTTAATTGCCACGTAATTAAAAAAACGCTGGCATAGGACATCTTGTTTTTTTTTTATTTATTAAAATAAACGAAATCCCCATTAGATTATAGGTATGTGACAATAATATTGCAACAAGAAGGATGTTACGAGTTGCATTAATTCATCCGTGTATAATTTGAAAAGCGCTAAACAGCATGCATGTGTACATGCACAATTTAAGAGGTGTATAGACTTATTTGCACTTTGTTCCCTTTCTTCAGCTCAACAGATCGATAATGATGTATGGCAGGGCTATCCTAATCCGTTAGTCATGACATATGTCCATTTCATCGTCTAAGGCTAATTGTTAGCGGTGAGAGCTAAACATTATCCATCTAACGAACTAATTAGCTCGTGCATGTTTAATTTGGGTCCTGTCTCTTGGGTGTACATATATCAAAAGCTAGCTAGCTAGCTTATTCATGAGCACTCGTCAACCATACACAAAGTAAACTAAAACACACAGCCATATGCATATGTTCTGATTAGTGGTCTAATCGTCGGTTGGTGGCTGTCACGGACACTGCTAATGCAATAATCTGTACGACATAGAAGCTATATAAGCAATGACCGGTCTTCTCCACAAGTGCCACAACCACAACCAGAAGCAGCTACGACGATCGAGTAGCAAGAGCTCATCGCTGCTCGCTCGCTCTCTCTCACGCATACGGCATATACACCTAGAGCAGGCAGAGGACTTGTTGCTAGCTGCTGCTTGCTTGGCATCGATCCATTCCATGGCGTCAATGGCGGGCGTTGCCGCTGTGCTCGTCGTCCTGTCTTCGGTGGCCATGGCTGCCGCCGCAGGGCTGGACCTGGATTTCTACAGCAGCACGTGCCCGCGCGTGGAGGCCATCGTCAAGGAGGAGATGTCGGAGATCCTCAAGGTGTCGCCGACGCTCGCCGGCCCGCTGCTCCGCCTCCATTTCCACGACTGCTTCGTCAGGGTACACTACATTACATTCTTGTTGCGTTGTCTCCGTTTGCTGCATTATTATTGCATTGCATTGCACGTTACTTTCCTAGCTACCTGCTAGATAGGCCACCACACAACACAACATGCACACGAGGCCACATGCATATCATGAGCTAACTTTGCGCGCCATCCAACAATCGGCAGGGCTGCGACGGCTCCGTGCTGCTGGACTCCACCCCCACCAGCACGGCGGAGAAGGACGCCACCCCGAACCTCACCCTCCGTGGCTTCGGCTCCGTGCAGCGCGTCAAGGACAAGCTCGAGCAGGCGTGCCCGGGCACCGTGTCCTGCGCCGACACCCTGGCGCTCATGGCGCGCGACGCCGTCGTGCTGGCCAACGGCCCCTCATGGCCCGTCGCGCTGGGCCGCCGCGACGGCCGCGTCTCCATCGCCAACGAGACCAACCAGCTTCCCCCGCCCACCGCCAACTTCACCCGCCTCGTCCAGATGTTCGCCGCCAAGGGCCTCAACGTCAAGGACCTCGTCGTGCTCTCCGGCGGCCACACGCTCGGCACCGCGCACTGCAACCTCTTCAGCGACCGCCTCTACAACTTCACGGGCGCCAACAACCTCGCCGACGTCGACCCGGCGCTCGACGCCACCTACCTCGCCCGCCTCAGGTTCAGGTGCCGGAGCCTCGCTGACAACACCACGCTCAACGAGATGGACCCCGGCAGCTTCCTCAGCTTCGACGCCAGCTACTACCGCCTCGTCGCCAAGCGCCGGGGACTCTTCCACTCCGACTCCGCGCTGCTCACCGACCCGACCACCAGGGCCTACGTCCAGCGCCAGGCCACGGGGCTCTTCGCCGCCGAGTTCTTCCGCGACTTCGCCGACTCCATGGTCAAGATGTCCACAGTCGACGTGCTCACGGGCGCGCAGGGAGAGATCAGGAAGAAATGTTACCTCGTCAACTGATCGATAATATATTCCTCCATTGCATGCCCTGCTGGTTTTGACGACGACGATGCTTTCAGTTACGTTCATCATCAGTTAATCGATGTTGGTTGATTCAATTATTATATTCGTTAAGTTGCTTACTTTTTACTTGGTTAACCTTAAACTGTGTGAGAGCTTTACTTTTAAGTTGACAGGAATGTATGTAGAGTGATGAGTGCCTTTTAAGTTTATTCCTTGGTTTTTTTTTTTTTTACTTTCTTCCTTTTGTGCATGCATGGTTCAAATCCATGATGATGATGTAATATATATAATAATGAAAATCAAGTCAATAAACACACAATATATATGATATATAACTGCTGATGTTGTTAGTGTTTGTTTCTGGGTGATTTATACATATATGCATGGGTTTTCTTTAATTTCTTGGTGTGACGTTACATTAGTTGTTGCTCATTCTTTACGCTTGGTGGCTGCGGATACTACATTACAGGCTGCAGCAATGCACAAGATACTGAATGCCTGTACTTGCAAGGCACGTACTACTGGCGTACTCCATATTTTGGTCGAAAATGTTTGCTCTCAAACACTAATCAACAAATATCTTTTTTTTTTTGAAAGGACAGCAATTATGAGATTTGACGTGATTTTTATTAGACGAGACAAATGAAAAGATATTAGTGTAATGATTGTAGATTAACAAGTTATTCAGACACTGCTCCATTATGAATTCTACTTAGCCGAGTTGATAATTTTCCGTCCCCAACTCAAAAATTAAACCAGCAACAATAATCCATTATTGACTTCCCAAACCAGACAAGTTACCTGGCCATGACACCATTTTATTTTTATATATAACCATAAATATTTGAACCCGACGGCCACTCCTCTTGCAGCTTTTCTTTTTATTTTAAAATTTAAAGAAGAGTAGCTTCTCTTAGCTTTTGTTTTTTTTTTTAGTGGAGTAGCTTCTCTTAGCTAAGATTACTGGGAGTTATTAGGCTTTTCAGCCCATCATGAAGGAATCTGGGCCGTGTTTGTTAAGTTAGTGTACATCCTGGCTGGATCTCTGCCTTTTCAGAACCTTGGTCTTCGAGTCAACTTCACTACAACAGATAGGATGTACCATCCCATTCATTCACTTTTGAAAAACAAAGGTCCCACTTTACAACACTAAACTGATTTGTCCTTTATTTACGATTCCTCGTATGTGAGAGAGAGTGAAGATAATTTGAAGGTTTTATGAAAATATTTCCGAATGTCTAAAAGTATGTCACTTTTGCTACATCGCCACATCACCGAAAACAACTCTGAATTCAAGAAAAAACATTTAAACGTGGCGTACGGTTTTAATAGTTGGTGATTGGGAAGGGACCGCTTCTTAGTCATGAAAAGAAGGCTTGGCCCAAAGTTGACAGTACATTTTCTTTGTCAAAATACGTGGGAGACATGAGCAATTTTTTTATTAGAACAGGGTAATACTCCATCGATTTTATATTACAGTTACACTTTTACTTTGTTTTAGGTCAAAAGTTTTCTAATTTTGATCAAACTAAATACATTAATGTCTACAAAATATTCAAAACTAAATGCACTATCAAGAATTTTTTAAACTATTTAGGACTAAACGAAACTAACTTTGATGTTATAATAAATGTTGGCGCATTTGTATAGGGACAAATGATCTAAAGTTAACTAGAATTTGGAACAAACAAGTTCCTTCGCTAAGTTTTCCTAATCGATATCAAGGACCGAGCAGCGATCAAGTGGAGGTGAAGGAGTCAAATAAAAAAAAAATCTTCGACAGGACAGGCACCAACAGTAGCAGCTGCAGCCAGAGTGCAGATCACACTGCTGCCTGGCTAGTAGCCTATGGCAACGTTGCAGACGTAGTGGACGGCATCGACGCTGTCCCAAATCAGCGCCACTGATACATTTACACCTATACCAACTGATGGTGTAAATTCATTTGCACAAGCGGGTGAGAGCGCTAGAGCTCCGTTTTAACACTACTGTGCCTGTTCGTTGCAAACTGCCCGCTAGATAAAAAGATAGCACCAGCAGAAAGCCCCAGTGTACTAGTGTAGATGGTGACCGAGGGGAACCACGAGAAACGACGACGTCTGGCTGGAGAGCTTGGCAGCAACATGAAAAATGACGAGTTGTTTGTTGGAAGTAATACCACAGGAAAAGCCAAGAAATAACCTGACCTGGCAAGAACAGACACGATGATCCATGTTGACAAAAGCAGACAAGTTGCATTGGCAACTGGTGATGTCGTCTATATCGCTATACAAAAAATTGGCACGTAGCCTACCCAGGTTAGAGTTACGGGCTTACGGACCACAAGTATCCAAGCTAGCCGTCAGACAGGAGTCAAGACTACAGATGACTACCAGTGGATACGCGGATTCACATGCCCAGATGACTCAAGATCCTGCCGACTAGTACCTCTTTCTTACCAGAAACTGGGAGGCCATGCGCCGTCAGGTAGGATTTCAAATCCACCACAGTCAAATCCTTCAGCTGTAAATGACAACCTCGGAGTTTAGAAAAATAATCATAGTAACCAAACAATATTGTAGAACATGTCAATGATTATTGGCAATTGCAGAAAAACTTCAGCTCTAAATTCATGGGCATATTTCACCTAGAAGTGATATGCTGAGTTCTAGTTGCATACTCGGGAGACAAATTTTTACTTAACTTTAACTAAGAAGAATTTAGGGCATTTAGTGTCTGCAGAATAAAATCGATGCCTCCCCGTTTATGGATATGGATCTTGCTAAAAGGATCTGACTACTCACCTTTCCATTGGCTGCAAGGTCTGCCCAATCATACGCAGCACTCATCTGCACAGTTGCATCGGTGATTTCCTACCGCTTTTTTGAAGCATCGCCACAGGAAGCTTTCCCTGCTGCTGCTGCTTCTGCCTCCTCTTGGTCATAATTTTCACCATAGACTGAAGTCTTGAATTCCTCAATAGCTTTGACTACCCCTGGCCTGGGAGATAAGAATAGCAAGGACCAAGGAACACACACAAGGCACAAATAAGATAACGAGATAACTACCGTTCTCTCTCTAAGGCACAGCTTGACATGACACAGTCTCCTAAATTGTACTTTGACCATCTATTTATTTTTTAATATTATTTATACTTATGAACTTATGATAATTGGGTAGTAGTAATTTTACCATATCAAATTTTGTTATAATAATAATTAAAAATTGTTATTCAAATAATTGGTCAAAAGTTTTAAAGTTTGAATCTTGGCATGCTTGTGCACCTTATAAAAGAGAATGGAGGTAGTATTGCAAATTACTTTTATGTAACCAACAGGAATTCAGCTTGTTCAAGCATTCAGTTATGCTGCCCTGTTTGGGAAGAGTGACATCACCAACAAGATTGCCTACCATGCACAAATAGACAAGCACAAGAAGTACCTAGAAAAGCCTTCTTCGTCAGGCAGGGTGTAATCCTTTATATCAGGCATCTCATCTTGGCCTAAAGCAAAGGCCTCCAAGATCCCATAGTGTCTTTGCAAAGCTGTTGATGTTGGACAAGAGAAGCTGTACTATCAGAGCATGTACATGTGCCTGAATTTTGTGTAATTACGGAAGTGATTCACAAGTGAATAAAATGCTTGTAATAATACACATCAATGATATTTTAACCTAACAAGCAACATCGCTTGTACAAAAAGCACTCTTCAAATATTGAGAATTTATGTAATCCAACAAAAAAAATGCCTACAATAGGTCTCCTGATCTTCATTAGAAAAGCATCTGTTAAGTGTAAATACTTTTCAAATCTATAGAGCATCTTCGTAGTGGAGCCTATAGTAAAGCAGATGATTCTAGATGTTGTGGGCTTATTAGTTGACCCTAGACTCTAAAGGTAAATTTCTGAAAAAATCTATGCCCAGGTTAAGAAGACTTTTCTAATCACTTAGGGCATGAAACACTTGAGAGGACCCAATTCTTGTTCTTCATTTTGCACTCAGCTTTAATATGAACTAATAAGATAGGATCAAATGCACGAGTCAAAAAGATAGCATAAGAGTAGCACTGTCAACAATGACTTCATAGCTATTCACCTGGGTTAGCAAATTTGCATGCTTTCAGATCAATGCGTTTGAGTAGATTCGAAGCTTTCTTGATTTGTTCATCTGTTGCACGTGGTAGGACAGAATCCCTCACTTGAGCAACAAGGGCTACGAGCTGTGGTCGAGTTGGATTCCCATAAAATGCAAGTGCAAACCTGAAATCATACACATGCTATATTTTACATATATGATTGTTTAAGTAAGTCTATTTTGTCATAGATCACCCCTCCATGTTTGGCTCTCTTGCCTCAACTAGCCTAGCATAAATTTCGCTACCTTACATTGCCCACCTAAGAGTTTCTTGACTTTGAGAGCAACAAATTTACTATCCCTAACAAGGATTTCCTTGCTCACTGGCAAAGGTTGGTTAAGCAAGGCATGAAAACCAATCATGGCAAACGACTTGCTTCCTGAGACTCAAACTTCCAGGCTAACAGCGTCATGCAATTGCATGTCACGGTACCAACCAGTTAGCCATAGCTGGTGATGTGATATGTTTTATTGTGTGTGTATTGCATAATTCAAAGCTACAGCCAAAATGTCATATAAGAGCATAATAACAATTTACAATGCACTAAGATGATTCAGTGCAGCTTTATCCACATTTAGAGTATTTAGTTTTCTTGTTTCAGCACATTTTCCTTATAAAGGATGATGTGAGAATAATAGTGGCTAACCTTTCAAGACGTAACATTGAGCTATGTAAAGCAACGAAAACACGAGTGCTTCCAGATATACGCTGCATCAGAGCATAAGGGTAAGCCAACTATCTGATAAATGCACAATAAAAGAAAATTTTACACATGGAAGCGCAATGAAGCAAGAGAAACCAAGAAAAGAATAAACACACGTCAAATAGACTCCTATGGAAGAGCCTCAAAAGAAATTTCTACCTCACCTAGAAAACTGCTTTAGTTTGAACAATTTGTTGATGCATAGCCTTAGTTCTATAGTGTAATCAGGTCTTATGTCCATTGCAATTCTTGTAGTTTTGGTATTGCAGTGCTCTTGTGCAGTAACCCATTGTTTGCCTAAACTGAGTAATAATTTATTTACTAATATAAGGTCCTCAACTGTCCTTATATGGCCAAAGAATTATTTTGGTTCAAATTAATAATAACTAATATGATGCAGACGAAGTGCTAACTCATTGTTGAAACAAAAGATGAAAATTTATATGAGAACAAAAATAACTAAAGTTGGTTTAGTATGCACCTAAATAGTACATCAAGTTGGATACTGTGTTCACCTAAACCTTTTATAATGAAAATATATATTCATGAAGAAATTTCTTTAAATTTTGAAACTTATATTATCTGCCAAAAGCTAGCAAGATGACATGGAAAAATTAACGACATTCTCAGCATTAAGTGGATAGTTGCAGTACAGCACCAAACTACAACTGAGCACTGAAGCAATCCCAGAATAACACAATACCTCACCACTCGGATAAATAAATGTCGATGGTCTTAAGTTATGATAATCTTTCAAGCAATCCAATGGCTTGAAACCTAAAAGGCGAAGATGATGGCTTGCGACCCTTTTAACCTCAGAGAGTTCATGTACAGAAAATTTGACAATTGTGCTGCACAAAAAAAAATGCATGAATGGATAGTAAGAGTGAAACTAATATACAACAGGTGTAATCCAACACAACGGAATCCATCAAAATACTAGTGCAGCCAAAACTCTCTTGCAAGGAATGCGTAGCAAAAATAAGCTTCATGATCATGCAATATGCAATAGACTTTCTATAAATAAATAAAAAAGGTGTTATCAGTGCACAAGTGAGGGTAGTTTGCACTATGAAACTTAGAAGTCGTTTTACAGGATGTCTGTGAATTCTTAGTGCTCCGTAGGAATTCATATCTTCCATCTGAAAACATCCTCACATGCCAGCTACCAAGGCTATTCTCAAAATAATGGTTAATGATGATATGTTCTAAAAGGTTTTTGCAATGAAATTGTTTTTTGCAAGAGTGCAATAAGGATCCTCCTTTCCAACCACATTTATATAGACAGCAAGAAGATCATACAAGTCAACAGTAAACCATCACCCAAAGATCATAGACAACAGTGCCAATGTTGTGTGCTTACTCATTGTACTTCTGGAAACGTGTCTGTGGATCCTGAAGTAGAGCCCCAGTATCATTGCATATGAAATACCTCTCAGCCTGCATAAAAATCCAAGTTATTATATCTTATGTGGAAGAATCATAAAAGTAACACTGGTTACTAAATGTAAGACTCAAACCCAACTTAACCAATTGTATATGGTTGTTCATCCAAGAAATCATATGAATAGACTTTTGTGTCATGTTAAAAATCTGTAGGCACTACAATAGTTCACAAAGAAGACTTTGAACTCAGGGCCAATTTCCTTTTTGGTGCGCTAGATCAATCATATTACTGATAAACTGCTCCATAATCATGTATTCATGTGGCTTAGCTATTCCTTTGCAGTCTCGTCCCATCCATGAGTCAAGGGAACTGGACACTAACACATGTGCCTGTACATTTTCAGTTTGGTTGTTACTGGTTTTTGCATGTTATTATCTGGTAGTGGAAGAAACACAGATCCACAGTTTTTTTAAGAAAAAACAAAAACGTATTGTAGAGTATCCCAGCACTTGCAAGTTATGATAATGTATATTCTACTGTAGAATAATAATAAATAAAATAATTAACAAGTATTTTCCAATTTCTCTCTTGACATGTATAAAAGTATGGTGATTATTCAGCAATTCTATACCATGTCTGTGAGGAGCTCGAGAATGAATCCATTATGCAGCAGGGGGACTGGGACACTATATACTCAAAGCCATAGAGACGTTAACATAAAGAGAGTCCACCAACCAATTTTTCTATGTACCACGTATGAATTAGACCAGAAGTATGCATTATGGTCAGTGTTGCTGTGTGAGGTGGTTTACAACTTTTTCTATGTACCATGTATGAATTAACGACAACTTTCATGAAAGACATGGAACTGATTTTAATCATATGCTCACCTTTAATGGAAGGTTACTTAGTGAATCAAGCCATGTGATTTTTCCTAAAAAATAATCAGCATATGCTTAGATGTTTCAACACCAATTGTTTGTAATTAGCATGAAATAAACCAAAGTCAGAGCATGCCTGGAGTAGTAGGACGGAGCAGCGCATATTATTCACTTCTATGCACACATCATTGGTAATCACAAATGAAAGAGTTTTGACTCTGCGCTTCTTCATTATTCGTTTTCTCAGTTGATTAGTCATATCCTCTAGCCTTTAAAGACAAATGGAAATTGTGGTTTACTCAGTTGATTAGTCATATCCTGCCTTTAAACACATCTAAAAAATGTGGAAGCGAGGGAATTTAAACTAAAACATCCATTCAGAGAAAATATGAATTTCCCAAATGATTAGAGGTCAACAGACCAGCAGCATAGCAAAGCATAAAAGACTGAGCAAGACACAAACATATGGTATAATTTTTAACATACTCCAACATAGCTCTATAGCTGGAGTATACAAAACCTCTATAGTATAAAACAATCATTTTTAGTAGATGCACTAAACGCAAAAAACTAATTCATGTTACTATTGGATAATGGATAGTGACACAAGAACCCGACAAAATATTGTTAAAAAAAAAACACTACAACAGACTCACAAAACTCTGCAAAAGTGCCCTCCATGACAGACTTTTTGATAGAGGTCAAGGACAAGTCTACATGAGATACTACTACGAAGCTGTGGTGCATAATGGTTTGTGGTTGGTGCTTATTCCCAGTGTGTAGAGGGGTGTGTTCAATTAATTGCAAAGTTCTTGTCCTCTATTCAAAGAAGAAAAGACAAGTCCAAATGGAAACAAAAGAGAGGCAACTATGATTAGATAAAACAATGCTGGGCCTGTTTGGTTGTGCCTCCAGGCAGAGTTGCTTGGCCAGGCAGCAACCCAGGCCGGCGATTTTGAGCACCTGGCAGCTGGGATCACTGAGTCGCCAGCATCCTGCCTGCCAGGTTGCAATCCAAACAGCCCAGCTATCTCCATTCATAACTCAAGTGTGAATGTTTGATTTATTTGTGCTAGGAGATTGTAAGCATAAAGTACCATTAAATAAATATCATCTAAATCCAAAAAATACATAAGTAATATTTGTACTTATCACCGGCAGATGGCAAATACTCGGTTATCTCATCTCCATCAAGACCAATCAAATCCTGGGCAATTGGAGCTGTTCAGCAGTTAGCACATAAAGAAGAGAAAAGGGCAATTATGGAGACTTACTGCATAGAATAGGGACATGTCGAACTTCTCATCGGGCCGGCTAAGTGGAAGAAGTTCAATAGACAGGCCAAGATCTTGTGCATCCTGGAGAAAAAAAATATTGTTATGGTAAACAAAGGACCAAAAAAAACATTTTGAGATGTGCTGGCAGCATGCAGTTTTAAATAGAAGAATTGCCTTTGCACGTTGAACTGTTGTCCTAATCATATCAGTTTTCACTGCTCCTGTAATAGTGCCAAAAGGATCATCTTCATTGGTGAATATAAGAATTCGTTTACTGACACTCTTCACAGATCTGAAAAGTTTCCAATGAGGAATATGGAATGACTAGATTCAAACAGGTATTAAGTGGTGCACTTGAAGGAAGAGAAAGCACTACATGCATGCTACATTCACTTTATCAATCAAATACCTACACAAACTTATGCAGTCTAGTTTGCATAATTTGAAGAAACTTTAGCTTCACTGAGTGATCCTAACATTGAAGGTTGATGTACAGAGGCATAAAATGTGAATAGGCAATAGCCCCCACAAAACAGAAATTGGTTATTGGATGCAAATTACATGACACTGCTGAAAGGCCAAAAGAAGGGAAGCAGTCATACCCCTTGCGCAGCAACGCCTCAGCAACCCAAAGAGCATTATACAGGGTATTCTCCCGAGATCCAGCTGTTATTCCAAATCGACTTCCAATGGTGCTCATAAAAGAATCTGCGACTAGTCGAAACAAGGTTTATAACAAGAAAAAAACAGGATTGCTGACTTTTCCCTATACATACACAGATATCTCGCTGAATTAATCAATCCAGACCAAAACAAAATTTATATCTATATATCTTTTAAAAGCAGTCCGCACTACATATCTGTCTCTCCATGCAATCTAGCCAGTATATACTGTTACCTAGAAGGATACCCACATCAATGTGAGGGGTATCCTTCTAGTATGAAATCTAGCCAGTATATACTGTTACGCACCACACAGTGTAAAATTTGAGAACACGAAACCACACTGATGAGCAACTATAATCAGATTTGAGATTTATTTTTTAATTAAGTCTATACGCCTTATTTTTAGGCATGTGAAGTTTTACGCACAAGTTATGAACTAAAGTTACAGCATAAAAGGTGTAAACTTTCTGTACTTATGAAAGTGGGTGGAACTTGGAAGCAATATTGGTGACATGGGAAAAAGAGGGAGAACCAAACACAGACACTTGTATGACGAAGATAACATCACTGCACCGAAACGAAATCAAGGATTCTACTGGACAATAAATACTTTTAGCCAAAAAAATATTATCCACAAACCACATTCTACTGAAAAAAGGTTGAGCATATATATCCCTCAAACTTTGACCATGTGTCACCACTCACCAAGGAACAATTTTTTTAGTGGATATTAATATTACCTTCTATGCAAGAAAAATCTTTGATGAGCTTTGCAGTGGGTCTATCAAGTTCCTCTCTGTCTCCAACATTATAAACGTAAACACCAGCTGAGTCCTGTAAATTCTTCTTCTCTTTCTGCAAGTTGTGAGCAAACCAGATCAAGCAACTGGACACTATGCTTAGCAATATCTGTGCACTTAAATGCTATCAATGCAAAGTTCATGAATAGTGCAAGGGACCTAAGCAGGCGAAGTTGTTGCGAAATGACTAATAACTAATACAAAATAGGACAGTTGCATAGTTAGCTCATTATTTCACTTTTAGGAAAATAAGAAAAATACTGCAACTCATCTACATCTATATTAGAGAAACTGTCATTCCTGACACCGCTCCTCTCATTTTTTTTTACTGGATGCAGCAGCACTTAAACTGTGTTATACTATTATTTAGCCTTCAAGTTCGCTCCTCATTCATCAAGCTTCGTGCCTTAGTGTGCTTTACAGAGAAAAACAATAAGTAATGTTGGGGGTCACTGAGATACATGCAGTGAAGCTTTTAAATTTTGCCTATCGATGTTTTCTATCAATATTTTATTGCAATCTAAAACTTTGTTTCGATTCATCTCACAACATAAATAAAGTTAAAAAAGAAACTAGTGCTCAAATTTGTGTTATGAGCTTATGGCCCTTTTGGATACCATTTTGGTGTCCAATATCCAATTATTTGTGACAGGTGGTAGTAATGATATATTCAGTTAAACTGGAAATGTGCAACATAGTCATAACATAATGCAAAGAAGAGTTGCCAACATGCTCTTTCTTTCTTACGCCCCACAGATGCTTGTGATTCATAAAATCGAAACTCAAATAGGAAAAACAAAACTGCAAATACAAAAATTGCTAGAAGCAGAGGTGTACGCTTACTGATTTGAGAAAGAGCTTACAGTGTTAAAGAAACATATTGCGACTTCATCATAAGGTCTACCAATAATTTGTATCTTCAGAGACTCTGTGATGCATTTAACAATGGTACGAAAATATGTCTCCTGCTTCTCATTGTCCTGAAAAAAAAAATGCTACATTATTATTTAGCGATTATGTAAGCCCCTACAAGAATGCCAGGGCAAAACTTGGCCACAGAGACTGAATAATTAGATAAAGGCGTGCTAACAAAGTAGTACATTTAGCATTGCATTGCATACCTAAAGGCTAGAACAGTAAGCGCCAGTTGCCTTCTCTTTAAAATACTATACTATATGGCTATGGATTGTAACAGACAAAATAGTTGCAAAAATCCAGAACAAATTTAATCCAATGGTCCAACTTCAGACTAGGTCTTAATAATTTCCAAATAGATAGAGACATAAAAAGAATGATACCCATATATAATGTCAAAATAGGTGGCGTAGACTAGCTGTGCCTCACCTAGGTGGTAGCAGGGGTGAACATTTTGGGCGAGGCGTCGATAAGGAAGACAGCCATATCCTTGTTGGCCTCCGTCTCCTGATTCGACAAGCAAGCAATCCAATCCAGCACCCGCGAAGAATGCGGTGC
Organism: Bothriochloa decipiens; assembly: GCA_023333625.1. Taxonomy (NCBI): domain Eukaryota; kingdom Viridiplantae; phylum Streptophyta; class Magnoliopsida; order Poales; family Poaceae; genus Bothriochloa; species Bothriochloa decipiens. The sequence goes on from CM041630.1 coordinate 534,691, forward strand.
CACAACAGGGTCAAATTACTTTTTCAGAACACTGATTGATGATTCCAATAATAATTAATAAATAAAAGGGGAAAAGAGTGAATGAAGAGGCGGTACGAACCTGGACGCTGTCTTCGTCTTCATCGCTGTCGTCGCGGAAGATGCCCTCGGGGTCCAGGTCCATGGCGCCGGCTTCGACTTCCGAGCAAGGGGTGAGGCTTCTTTCTGGTGGAAGTGGAAGGTTCTAGAAACTCGCTAGGGTTTACAGAGAAGAAAAAGAGCAAGGGGACGGAGGGCGTGGGAAGGGGAACGGCTACCGCCCCGGTCCCGGTGTTTCGTCTTCCCGGGGAGGAGAAAAGAAAAGGGAAGCGAAAACCCAACTGGGCCTACGGCGCGGGCCCCAAGCTTAAGATATGACCCATGGGCCAACCCAGTCGCTTTGCGCCGCCGCATCGATGCTCGGCAGAGTGCGCGGCCCGTCACCTGCGTGCGGTCTAGGTGGCCGTGGTGTGCGGAACCCGTCGATCGGAACAGGAATCTATTTTTCTCTTCGAAATCGTGCCATCGCGTGTCCCATTAAGCCGGTTAGAGATCGTTTACATTCCGACGTCCCATATAACGAGCTGCCGAGGTGACTATGGACACATACTTACGTGAGACGTCGGCTTAGACGTCGGAGCTTAGAGAGATGTGACTAACTAGGATACTGGAATCTGTAGGATGAGTCATCGGTCAGTGTTTTTTTTATTACGATGGATGGTTGCTAGTCGTTAAATATAAATCTAACTGCCCACAGAAAAGAAAAGACAAAAAAATTGAAGTTCCACACAGTATACCTGACGTATGCACCAACCTTATTATTTATGAAATTCTATAAATTTTAATTTGGTGAAAACAATAAGACATAAACTATAGCCCAACGTGGATAATATAGAACTATAGAAGCGAGGAAACTTTGTATGATGCCTTTTTTTTTGCATTATCCAATCAGAGACCCAGATGCTCGCATACATGAGCACAACTTCACCCTGTGAGCACCTCCGAGCAACTAAATTAGAGTGGCAAGTTTCGAATCATTGTTGACAAATATGTCACCTACCACCAAAAGAATAACGCTGCTAAATTCTTGAATAAATTCCAAAAAATACTAACACTCATGAATATGAAGGCAAGTTCCACCCTAAAAAATCTAGCCAGCGGAGCTATGGTCAGTTCACTTATATGATTACTATTGAGTTGTATGCATCAACCAATTCAACCCCGACGAGCCTTAAACATGGAATAGGAGCGAGCAACAATTATTTATTTTAATTGTGTTGACCAGGATTTGATATCATATTGAGTTGCATGCACCAACCAATTCAACCCAAAAGTTTAACCTGATGAGGAGAGATAGACAATTCACTTATATTCCAACAATTACTATTATTGCCAACAATATGTAGTTTTTTAGACCAAAGACCATTAACCCCGCTTTATATGGAAAGCAAGATAGCGTTTGTGCCGGGGATATCAGCTTACAGGTTTTCACGTTCAGTTTAAACTTCTCCCACATCTACCAAAGGCAACGATTACAATTTGCAAAAACAGATAACGTCCTCCCCCCTCCCTCTTCCTGGAATTACAAACATTTACAAAACCTCTAAGCCATCAGTCTTGGACGTTTTGCTCCAGAAGTCTTGAAAGCAGCTCCATCTTCCTTGTGACCCATTCTTTCTCCTTTTGCCGAAGTAGGATGCTCCATTTCTGCATAAAGACAATTGTTCGATGTAGCACTATGTTAGGACCTGTTATCACTCTGTTATGGAAGACATAGTCATTTCGAATTAACCAGAGACTCTAGCAAAAGCATGCTAAAATGTAAATCAACAGGAGAGTCTCCTTTGTCGCGGCTAAGGGTTAGAAACTGATGGAGTGTTGTGGGCGTCTGCACCCAGCCTAGCGCCTCCCTGATTGTCCACCACCCATACTGTGCCAGTGCACCACAGAAAGAATCTGATTTTTAGGGGTATATGGGCTCTCCATATGCACATTAGTTCTTTGTTTATCACTCCAGGGAATGTAAGCTCTTTGTATAATGAAGCAGTAGTGAAGTTTTCTTTCTTATCCAGCGCCCAGCAAACAGAATATGCCCCCTCTTATAGCTGAAAGTCTCCAATATGTTCAAGTAATTGTTGCCATTCTCTCATTTCCTCATTGCCAAAGACTCGCCTAAAGGTGAGGTTTATCTCATTGTTTTGCAGAACCCTGTGCACAAACTCATTCTGTTCATTGCATATCTCAAAGATTCTGTTCTAGACTAGTCTGAGAGGGTATTGCCCCAGCCAAACATCTTGCCAAAACCTTGTTTTCTTTCCATTCTTTACTAGGTATATCAACCCTCTGCTGCAGCTCTCTTTTATGTCATGTAAGCCTGCCCAAAACTGTGATACATTTCTCTGTTGTGAGCTGAAGAACCCTTTATCTCCCATATATTTAGTCCTCAACATGTTGAGGCATGGGCTATCTTCACCTCTCTCTAGTTTGAATATCCACTTGGATAGTAAACATTTGTTCATGATTCTGGTATCAGTGAAACCAAGGCCTCCTATTGGTTTTGGTGTTGCTAGCACCTCCCTTCTAATTAGGTGGTATTTTTTCTTTTGTCCAGGGTCGTGCTAGAAGAAATTGGATCTTGCAGTCTCCATTTTATGATGAGCCTCTCCTTTTAAATGGAAAATCCCCATCACATAATTTGGCACTGAGCTCAGGCATGATTCTGTCAGTACCATCTTCCCCCCATAAGATAGAAGACAGCTCTGCCATGTGGGTACTCTCTTTTCAATTTTTTGATAGACATAGTCAAAATCCTGTGAACTCATATAGTACCTGTCTAACATCACTCCAAGATATTTCATTGGGAAGGTCCCTATGTTACAATTAAACATATCAGCAATCTCTCTTTGCTTCTCTATTGGAGCTTCTAGCACAAACACCTCACTTTTGTCAAATTTATCTTCAAACCTGTCATTGATTCAAAATAGTATAGCAGGAACTTCGTATTACAAATTGATTCCATATCTATGTCCAGAAATAAAATCGTATCATCCGCGTATTGCAAATGTGTTAGGTCTCCAGGTATCAGGTCAGGAACTAGTCCTCTTATCAAACCACCTATCTTAGCTCTCTCTAACATTTTTGATAAAGTGTCACCCACCAGATTGAATAAGAGTGGAGAAAGCGGATCCCCTGTCTTAACCCTTTGACAGTTCTGAAGTAGCTGCCTGGCTGCCCGTTCACTAGCACTCCAACCCTGCCTCCTTCTATCACTTGTATCATCCACTCAATCCATTTTTTGGGAACTTTTTCTTTTTAAGAACCTCCATCATGAAATTCCAGTACACCTTGCCGTAGGCTTTTTCAAAATCTAACTTTCGAATGACTCCCTGCCTATACTGAACTCTGAGGTGATGTAGTACTTCATGAAGCATCACAATCCCTTCTAAAATCTGTCTCCTAGGGATAAAAGCTATTTGGGCTGGGCTGATGATCTTCTTGGCAACTTTGGCAAGTCTGATTGTTAGCACCTTTGTAAACCATTTATAGTCAACATTCAAAAGGCATATGGGTCTAAATTGTTTTTGTTGTTGGTTTCTCTGATTTTGGGAATTAGAGTAATGAGCCCATAGTTTAATCTACTCATGTTGAAAGTCCCCTCATGTAACTTGCTAAACATCTCTAGCACAACATCTCTGATATGAGGCCATATCTTCTTGTAAAACCCAGCAGGTAGACCATCTGGACCAGGTGATGAACTTGGGTCCATTTCTTTCAAGGCATCCTCTATCTCTTTCACTGTAAAAGGTTTAGTAATTTCCTAAGCTTCTTCTTCTGACAGCACCTATTGGGCTGGCCAAAAAACATTATTTGTAGTGATGTCTTCCTCCTTCTCATATCCAAAAAGCTTCTTATAGTATTCCTCTATATGCTCTCTTAGCTCATGTTCCCTAGTGATAAGGTTGTCTCCATCCTCCAAAGAGAAGATTGTACATTTCTTTTTTCTCCCATTGGCTTTGTTATGAAAGAAACTTGTGTTGGCATCTCCTTGTAGTATCCATTTTTCTCCTCCTCTTTTTTGCCACTGCATCTCCTCAAAAGCAAATATGTGTTCAAGAGCAGCCTCCGAAGCATATCTCTATTTCCACTGATCAGCTATAAAGTTTCCCTCATCTGCCATCTTATTCATTTGTTTTAACTCCTCCATTAGAGCCTACTTCTCTCTCCTTAATTGGCCTCTCAAATTGTTTCCCTAGCCTTTACAGAAGGTTCTTACATGTTTCTTGATCTCTGTCCAGTGGTCCTGAACTCCCTTACCACCCCTATTAGGCCATTTAGACATGAGCTTTTCCTGGAAATCCTCTTGCATAAACCATGCCATCTCAAACCTAAAAATGTAGGGATGGTTGACCCTGGTGTCCTATGTGTTGACTGATAAAGGATTGTGATCTGAGCCCACTCTTGTGAGAGTCTCACAGGTGGCCCATGGAAAGAGACACTCCCATTGATGGTTAGTGAAAACTCTGTCTAGCACACTCATTATAGGTTGATCTTGCTTGTTTGTCCATGTATATTTGCATCCTTTCCTAAGCATCTCCTTTATTCCATTGTCAAAGATAAAACTGTTAAACAAATCTATTTTAGCTTGGTCAATATTTGATGATGACTTCTCTGTACTGGATCTGATAATGTTGAAATCACCTCCCATTATGAAGGCCCCCAGAGTTGTGGCTATCTTCTCTGTCAGCTCCTCCAAGATCTGTTTTCTCTCATTTTGGACAGGGCCATATACATTGATAATATCCCATTCTCCATTATCTTTCCTGCTTTTGATTCTAATACTAGAGAAAAAAGCACCCTTGTCAAGTTTAGTACAGATATGTCTTCATTCTTAACTCCAGTTAGGGTACCTCGAGAGTGCCCTATTGCTTCAGTCCAATTCCAAATGAAATCCTGACCATTCACCAGATCACTAAACATACTGCTGGAATATTCTCTCTTAATTGTTTCCTGCAAGCAAACCGCCTCAAAATGATGTTGATACATAAGATTCTTGAGCTGTCCTCTTCTCCCCTCACCCCCAACCCTCTGATGTTCCAGAATAGAATCCTCATCTTGGATTTTTCCTTTGTTTGCCCCTCTTATGGGCCACATTATCTTTGCTCTCTTTTTCTAATCCAAATCTCTCTTTTACTTGATCTACCTTGTGCTGACTTGTACTCTCATTATCATCATTCTCTATATCTGCTTCAACTTCTAATACCTCAAACCTGTTTGGAGATTTACCTCTATCCTGGGATTCCTGTACTCTCTTTTTAGCCTCAAGGATGGTAGCTCTAGCCATTTCTTGAGCTTTGAGTCTATCTATAGTTAGATGAGTTTCAGTTTCTTTTTCTAATTTAATTTTACATCTATTTGCAACAGAAGAAAGATTATCAATGGATTGAGATGAAAAAGCAGTAAACTGAGATTTACCTGTGATCTCATTTCGCTGTGCTTTAAGTTTTGAAGCTTGCTCCTGGCTATTTGTGGTGGAGTTGTTTCTGAGGCTCTTAACTTATAGCAGTTGGTGGAGGGTGTTTCATAACTCTTGTGTTTGCACCTGTGTTCTCTTCAAATAAGTCCTGACCTATTGCTTCTTTATTTTCCATCTGTGTCATCTTGATCTCTCCTTCAGTTGGTGGAGGGTGTTTCATAACAATGTGTAGTTTTACACAATAGACCGGTACATCTTTTGAATGTATAAGATTTTACATATTTCTCTAGCACAATAATAAGAGGTCGAACCATATGATTGCACATGATTAATATTGATGTGTTTGAAACTTTGAACGGTGACCATGTGGTTATTGGTTAGGGTCAAGCGAGGGAAGCCGTGCATTATATATCTGGATAGATCTAGACGATATCACGATGTTCATTGGTCACTCTGCCACGAGGAGGCTACCATATGTGTATAGAACATTGTGCTCAACGTTCAAAGGGCAGAATATGCATGGATTATGGGCAAGGCATGGTCTATAAATAAACTAGCAAGTGAACATGCATGGGTCGCCTCGCCATGATATGATACTGCAGTGACCATGAAGCAACAGGCAGGCAATCTAGTGTCGCAAGTTACTTATTAGCTTTCACATGGCATCGTATATACTCTATACTACGTGTGTTGCGAAATCACATGATCGAGGCCCGTGATTCTAGGCTATGCGATTAGCAAGAATACGTGTGGTCAAGTAGAAGAAGGTATTAGCTGTATGTGTTTGTGATGTCCATATGCATTTGCTGTCACTCATCTATCACAATCACAAACAACAGTATAGTTACCTGGGGAAAAATCTGTCAGAAGCTATATATAGTCAAAGTAATCCCAGAATCACCGGCCATGCCAATGGAGGTCGGCGTTGGCGTGCCATGCGAAGATTCTTCAAGCTAGCTTAGCAGCAAAGTCAACCGAGCCCTGCGCTAGAATCGAAGACGCAGCAGATACTAAATTCAGTAACTTATAGTTTAATTCTTGATGCTTACTCTGCCAGCGATGCCTGAAATCCCAGCTGCAAGGGTGCTAGTAGTATATGAGCATGGGCATCCATCTTGCATGCTGCCCGTTGGAGCACTGCCACTACAGTAGCAGCTGGCAGCTTCCATCACTTGCAGTTGCAGGTACACACTGCGTGCTGCCTAGCTAGATGGCCGCGGCAGCCATGGTGGCCGCCGTAGCAGTGGCAGTCCTAGTCGTGCTTTGTGCTGCATCAGTTGCTAGGCAGGGGCAGCTCCAGGTCGGGTACTACAACAAGACGTGCCCGGCGGCGGAGCAGATCGTGCGCAACGAGACGACGGCCGCCATCCAGGCCTCGCCGGACCTCGCCGCCGCGCTCCTCAGGCTGCACTACCACGACTGCTTCGTCCAGGTATGTACACGAGTACCGTTGGCGTTGGGTACTACCAGTTGGTAACCATGCATCTCGCGCTCATCACTCTTCATCTTCCTCTGCTCTGCTCAGGGGTGCGACGCCTCCGTGCTTCTGGACTCGACGCCCACCAACACGGCGGAGAAGGACTCGCTGCCGAACGGCAGCCTGCGTGGCTTCGACGTCGTGGCGCGGGTCAAGGACCAGCTCGAGGCGGCGTGCCCGGGCACCGTCTCCTGCGCCGACATCCTGGCGCTCATGGCGCGCGACGCCGTGTCGCTGGCCAAGGGCCCGTCCTGGCCCGTCGCGCTGGGTCGCCGCGACGGCCGCGCCTCCAGCGCCGGGAACTGCGGCGAGCTGCCGCCGCTGCACGGCGACATCGGCCTCATGGTGCAGGCGTTCGCCGCCAAGGGCCTCGACGTCAAGGACCTCGTCGTGCTCTCCGGCGCGCACACGCTGGGCAAGGCGCACTGCGCGTCCTACGCCGACCGCCTCTACGCCTCCGCCACCTGCTCCACGCCCGACCCGACTCTCGACGCACGCTACGCTGACAGGCTGCGGATGCGATGCCCCAGCGCCGTCAGCAACGACACGACGGCGGCGTCGGAGCTGGACCCCGGCAGCTGCACCACCTTCGACACCAGCTACTACCGCCACGTCGCGCGGAGGCGCGGACTTCTCCGCTCCGACGCCTCGCTGCTGGACCACCGCTTCACCAGGGCCTACGTGCTGAAGGTCGCCTCCGGCAGGATCGACGGCCACTTCTACCACGATTTCACCGTCTCTATGGGCAAGATGGGAGCCATCGGCGTGCTCACCGGCGACCAGGGCGAGATCAGGAGAAAATGCAACGTCGTCAACTGAACATCAATTCATTCCTGCTTCAGCTTATTGTTCGATCCTTTCTTAGAATCCATCCTCTAGCTCTTCTGTTTATTATGTAGTAGTAGCCGCCAATGGCTATATCGACGATATGATCCCTGCCTGTCATAAACTTGCAATTGCACTATTGTTTGTACTGTACTGATGATGAATTAGCTAGCTAGGATATATACATACACATTTTATTTAATTTTTATTTTTACTATGGGTGTTATTAGTGTCGATCGTTTCATGGGATCCAGTTGGCTATTTTTCTATATACATCATATATTTGCTATCTGATCAATTTTATTAATTTGATGCCTTATATATATTGGCCATGGCCATTCATTAACGTATGTGGGATTCGATGCATGTTTGGTTGCATTTCAAGTTAGCTATAGAGCCGTTTTGGCTTGGTCATTGATTAATGAAATCGTTCCTGCCACGTTCTCGAGAAAAGAACCTCTTCACACTTCCATTGCTTTTTTTTTTGTATTAAATCTTCCTCCAATCGCCCCTTCGTCCTTGTAAAACCTAATATGGCTTATATTAGCTTGCACAATGATATAGCAAGTGGAAGAAAGCTTCTCGGTAGTTTTCTTTTCTTGCTGTGGTTTTTTTTTTCGAGAGCTCTTTCTTTCTGTGGTCAGTCGCGAACCTTGTCTTCAAGCCTTTGCGCTGATGGAGTACATCTTGCACCATTTTCGCCAAAAATGAGGATTCTCACTGTCAATTCGAGGAAATTTCAATAGTATTTGGGAATAAGAGCAAACAAGCATACTCTATTTCTGCTAATAGAATCCAGCACACGATAGTTAGGGTTAGGAAACATACCCATCATCGGGTGCAACGGAGGAGAATAGAGGATTCCTCCACTCTATTGCTCTGGTGGTAATTGTCAAAGTAGTGCCTACAAGGTTGCTCTGTAGTACGAGTAGGTGAACGGAACATTGGTACTGAGAAGCAAAGCTGAGGTTCAATGGGTTGAACCATAAAGGAGGATCTAGTGGTGGGGCAGACAAGGCTCAAGCACCCATACTTCCACCACTTTCACGACAATGGATCTCCTCCTACTTTTGTAAACATGTAAGAGAGGAAGGAGGAGCTCTAGAGGTTGAAGATGACTTGAGCCCCTTCTAGTTTCTAGACCTTTTATTGTTGACCTAGCAATAATGGTGGTGGGGATGGATGCGACGGTAGTGCGGGCAACAGTGGCTCGAGATGTTGTAGCCACATCACCACCTCCTCTGATTTCATCGGTTGATGCCCCAATGACACATCCGTAGTTGGCCACCGGGTTTGCTGCATCATGAGCTCAAACCATTCAAACTTCTTCGTGAAATCCTCGAGACTTCCACTAAATATGGACCTAGGTTTTGGTGGACGCTTCACTGGAGCCAATATTAATTAAAGATGAGAATGGTAAGATAACTTTTTTGGAGAGGACAGAAACACATTCTGGATTTGTGGTTCTGGATACCAATTGTTACGGTCTTCAACCATACATTGTAAGAAGAAGGAGCAGGAGGAGGAAGAGGAACAACGCCAACAAAAGAAGAGAGCTTTCCAGTATTAACCGATGGTTTTTAAACCACCTCCTGGGCCATGGGCCACCAGCACCAGCCAAACTTGGCCCATTATCTCCCTTGTTTTTATCCAGGACTTGAATCCTATTCTGGCATCCATGACAGACACTAATTATTGCGGCCTCCACTCCAAATGCCATTTTGCTCTTTTTTTTTTGCACCAGACACAAGCACTAAAAGGGGAAATCCAATAGGCAGCTTTTCTTTGGTTGTTTCCCCACAAAGTCTCTAGAGGTCAGTAATGATCGATGATTGTCCATTTGTGCTGATGATATATTCGCTTTGATATATATTGTAGGAGTGCATGTATGTTGTCAAGTATATGACACACATCGCTATTGGCGAAAAGGAGAGAGAAGAAGCAAGCTGATCCACTTAATTTCGCATTGGAATAGTACATACTTCAATTGGAGTATGATACATTGTCAATTGGCAAGATTTTTTTCTCTCTCTCTTTTTTTTTTGGCGGTGGATGAAGATGACCGCAACTCGGGTTACAGCAGCAGGGATATATCCATGATTCAGAATGGACAGCCATATATAATGGTCACTGAACATTTATAATGGCCAAAGTTAACCTGTCTCTCTCTCACCCACCTCTACTGTGTCTGTATCCGCCAATGGGGATATATATGCACTAGTCGTTGAATTTATGCATCGGCAAATGGTCACTATGCAATAATACAATATTATGTTTGTGTTGGCACTAGATAGCTAATATATATACAACCTTATCTCCGAACAATTTTTCTATGAATTTAGAGCTGTTGACATTCTCCGGGCCCTTGATATCGTGTAGTACAAACGCAGCAGCAGCAGCGCAAGTACGTACTGTATATATGCGAGATCTTTTTGTACTTGTTCCTTGCGAGTTGTTTTTTCTCAACGACTTATCTCTGTTCGATTTCGATGACATGCATTATGTACTTGCAGTACGTATGTCGTCTGTACTGATCAGGTACAACAGGCTAGCATCGCGCAGCTATATATACATACACTACTATACTAGGCACTTGCCAAGCTATATAGCCAACAACTCTAGACACGACGATGGCCGGTGTCGCAGCAGCAAGAGCGGCGTCGATGGCGGTGGCGCTGCTCCTGGTTGTGACGACGACGGCGCCGTCAACGGCGGATGCCCACGTGGTGATCGGCGCGTACAACAAGACGTGCCCGCAGGCAGAGGACGTCGTCTTCAAGGAGATGACGGCCATCGCGGCCAAGTCGCCGGACCTGGCGCCCGCCGTGCTCCGCCTCTTCTCCGTGGACTGCTTCGTGGGCGGCTGCGAGGCCTCCATCCTGCTCGACTCCACACCCGGCAACACCGCCGAGAAGGACGCGCCGCTGAACCAGGGCGTCCGCGGGTACGACGTGGTGGACGCCGTCAAGGCCAAGCTCGACGCCGCCTGCCCCGGCGTCGTCTCCTGCGCCGACACGCTCGCGCTCGCCGCGCGTGACTCCGTCAGACTGGTAAGTGACTGAAGCATATATGCCTGGTATCAGTAAGAAACAATTAATACACCGTTTCTAAACGACGACGATGCATGGGCAGACGAAAGGCCCGTTCATCCCGATCCCGACTGGCCGGAGGGACGGCAACAGGTCGGTGGCCGCCGACGTGGCCCTCAACTCGCCGCCACCAGGCGCCAACATCACCGACATCATCGCCCTGTTTGCTCAAAAGTTCAACCTCACCGCCAAGGACGTCGCTGTCCTCTCCGGTATATATTATTGTTGCCGGTCGCCCAAACTGAATTATCATCTGTCATTATTAATTTGCTCAAGATATTCATAAGAATTGTCTAGGCAATGCAATACAATATTACACTGCATTGTACATTTCGTTTCGTCAAAAATATGTATTTTACGCCGTTCTGCGCGCGTGCTAAAGCCTAAATCCTTGACGTTTTTCAGGGGCACACACGATCGGGAAGGCGCGGTGCTCGACGGTGTCGCCGCGGCTGTACAACTTCGGCGGGCAGAACGGCGCGTCGGACCCCACGCTGGACGCCAACTACACGGCCGCCCTGCGCGGGCAGTGCAAGCCCGGCGACAACGCCACCCTCGTCTACCTCGACCCTCCCACGCCGACCACCTTCGACGCCGACTACTACGCCCTCGTCGCCGGCAACAAGGGCCTCCTCTCCACCGACGCCGCCCTCCTCCTCGACGCTACCACCAGCGCCTACGTCGCGCGCCAGGCAAACGCCACCGCGCCGCCGGGCGAGTTCTTCGCCGACTTCGCCGCGTCCTTCGTCGCCATGAGCAAGCTCGGCGTGCTCACGCATCATAATGGCGACATCAGACAGATCTGCTCCAAGGTCAACCCGACATCCAACAGTACCAGCGCCGCCGCTGACCGGCTGACCAACACCGGTGGCCTGGCAGTGGCAGTGGCACTCGCTCTAGCTGTGGCTCTCGTGCTCTAACTTTGACTCAGAGTTTAACTCTGACACAGACTCTGCAATCTGCCCATTTGTTATGATTTGTTTCAATTTGGTGATTTATAATTGCCTCTGATTTGTGTTTGAGTGACTTGATGTGTTGGTTTCCATTTTTACGCATGGAATTCGCTTTTGCAAGATTTTCCTTGTGAATTACATTGGGCAATTAGTCCAGTTTGTATTGTGAATCCTCAAATAAACGAACACGCACCGCATCCGCATGTTGTCCCCTAAAAATGGCGCATTTGTTGCAGCTTTTTGTCATTTTGTGAAATGAAACAAACAACTCAAAGTTGTTGAGCTGACTTTTCAGAAGCTCAAAAAACTGGCTCGCAAAGAAATAAACTGACAAAATATGTTGAAAACAGTTTTTCTCTTTCTTGGTATGCTGAGAATAATAAACTAAAAACTAAAAAAACATGACGAGACAACTTTTTCTGGTTTTTGACGTGCTAAGAAGCTAAAAATTTATTACAAAAGCCGTTAGCAAAAAGACAAGAGCGCTTGCAGCTAGAAATCAGAAAGCTCAAAAACTGTAGTTCAAACAAATAAATGGAACACTAATGAGTACTGCATAATTTATCAAATGTTTTAAATGATCCATAATTTATACTATTCGTTTCCCTCTTTATATTTAATTTCGTCGTATCCAATAACTGAAGTGACAAAGTATAATAAAAAGATCAAATAAAAACATTTTGTTCATACCATATATACATGCTCCAACGAATAGGAAAACACCTTCCACTATAACAGTTATTCAGAGTGCAAGCTTTGTCATCGAAGATTAGTCCATTTCTTGAGTTCAAGATCGACTGGCAGGCAGTGATAGCAATTTCCCTGAAGATTGAGTTTCCAAAATTTGTCCTTGCAACTATTAACATGTCCATGGGTGGAGGCTTAGATCCCAATGAATGTCAATTTTTTTCCAACATGATCTATTGAATGGGCTTTCAAAGAACAGGTGCATACATGATCCCTTTCATATTCTAACAACTAACACAAAAAATCCTTGCAATCGCGAAATGTAAAGGACATCTAAAATTTGGAGTTCTATGGGAAAATTATGACTCCATAATATCAAATTATTTCTAATATCTTTTACCTTTTATTTTACGTGAAATTTAGAAATGATTTTTTGTTGTGTAAAAATATCTTGAAAAGTAATAAGGAGTTAAAATAATGTGAATAAGTTCACTCAAATTTATAAAAAACGAATTAAGTTAATCGAAATAATTATTATATCATTTGTTTTTTCAAATAAAATATTATATAAAGCTATATATTTTGTAAAATCTATCTCCATTCTACAATCTGATTTTGTCCATCAGGCAATAAATTCCTGCCTAGGATCCCAATGTAACTAGTAATCTTGCTTGCAGTACAAAGCCAGCTAGTACTGCTATAAATACACATAGCTGAGCCCAAATATGATGAGCCAATTCAATCTTGGCTGCTTCCTTAGTATCTCAGTCATTCCAGATATACTCAGCCAGTCAAATTCAACAATTAATAGCCAGGAACAAACAAGGTCCGTCGAGTATCCCCAATTGCAATTCCCCACCAGTCAAGAACTCAAGATCGACGGCCGCCGCGAGAGCAATAGCAATGGCAGCAGCACCACTGGGTCTTGCAGCGGCGGCGGAGGCCATGCTCGTGCTCCTCCTCCTGATCGGTGCGATAGCGATGCCGGCGGCGATGGCCCAGGTGCTGGTGATGGGCGCGTACAACGAGACTTGCCCGCAGGCGGAGGCCGTCGTCTTCAAGGAGATGACGCCATCGTGGGCGAGAAGCCCCACCTCGCGGGCGCCGTGCTCCGCCTCTTCTCCGTCGACTGCTTCGTGGACGGCTGCGAGGGCTCCATCCTGCTGGACTCCACCTCAGGAAAACACCGCCGAGAAGGACGCGCCGCTGAACCGCGGCGTCCGTGGGTACAAGGTGGTGGACGCCATCAAGGCCAAGCTCGACGCCGTCTGCCCCGGCGTCGTCTCCTGCGCCGACACGCTCGCCCTCGCCTCGCGTGACTGGTGCGTGCGTCAGTACAAGAACATTTATTTAGAAGAAAATACAAATCATATGATGAATTTGCTGTTGACGAAATATGTACATGATGCATTGTCATGGGCAGACGAAAGGGCCATTCATCCCGCTCCCAACGGGCCGGAGGGACGGCAACTGGTCGGTGGCCGCCGACGTGACCTTGTTAATGAGCAATGGCGTTTGCTAATGAGCAATGGCTTGACATGTTTACTGCCCATCATCTTCGCTCGCTATCGTCGGATAGTTCGGATCACGCGCCGTTGTTGCCGCATTTGCGAACTGTCCGTGGGCGGTTCCGCGTTTCAGATTTGAGCCGTTTTGGGTTAAGCTGGATGGCTATCAGGAAGCAGTACAGCGTGGCTGGGAACTCACTCCCCAGAATGTGGATGCATGTCGTGTGCTTGACCATAAGCTTCGTGCTACTGCCAGGTCCCTTCGCAGCTGGAGTGCAAAAAAAGTGGGATGCATCCGCACTCAGCTGGTCGAGACGAGGGAGTTGGTCGCCCATCTTGACGTCGCGCAAGAGTCGAGGAATCTGACAGACGATGAGCTTGAGCTTCGCGCTGGCCTCAAGAAGAAGTGCCTGGGTCTAGCTTCTTTAGCTCGGACGATGGCGCGGCATCGGTCGAGGATTAGGTTTCTAGAGGAGGGTGACGCAAATACTAAATTTTTTCACCTGATGGCCTGTCACCGAAGTCGCAAAAATCACATCCCAGGGTTCCAACATGATGGTCGCTGTTTTTCTGCGGACGAAGCGAAGAAGGATCTTGCGTACGACTACTTCAACAGCATTTTGGGGACTCCGTTCGCAAGGTCGCATGGCCTAGTGCTAGACGACCTCATGCCGAGAATACAACTGGACGGCATTGATGCCTGTTTCTCAGAAGCTGAAATTTGGGAGGCCATCAAGGACATGCCGCCGGACCGTGCTCCTGGACCGGACGGCTTCTGTGGAGCTTTTTACCGTGCATCCTGGGAGATCATCAAGCATGATGTCGTTGCTGCGTTCAATGCGCTATGGTCGTTGGACTACAGAAGCTTCAACCATATCAATGGTGCCTTGATGGTGTTGCTCAGAAAGAACAATGCCCCGATGACACTCAAGGACTATCGGCCAATAAGCTTGATCCACAGTTTCAGCAAGTTGTTTGCCAAATGTTTGGCTAGAAGGCTGGCGCCAGAATTGCAGGAGATCATCATGCCTAATCAGAGCGTGTTCATCAAAGGTCGCTCCATTCATGACAATTTTCGATCGGTTCAGCTAGCCTGTCGTTATCTGCATGCTAAGAGTTGGCCATCAGTGCTCTTCAAGGTGGATATTGCCAAAGCCTTCGACTCCATCGCGTGGCCATACCTGTTGCACGTCCTGACACACGTCGGTTTCCCACAGAGGTGGACGGAGTGGATCTCCATACTGTTGTCAACGGCAAGTACCAAAGTGATGATCAATGGCCGCCCAGGGAGACGGATTGCACACGCGCGGGCTCCGACAGGGTGACCCTCTCTCCCCGATGTTGTTTGTCATCGCCATGGAACCTTTGAGTGCCTTGATTCGGGAGGCTGAACGGGCTCGGGTGCTCACTCCTTTGCCAGGGCGCTCGATCAGACATAGAGCATCCCTATATGCTGATGACCTTGTCGTCTTCGTCGTGCCTACGAATGATGACCTGGGTTGCCTGCAACAGATCCTAATACTATTTGTCGGAGCGTCGGGCTTGATCTCGAACATAGACAAATGTGTTACAACGCCGATTCGTTGTACTGAAGCACTAATACAGGTGGTCCAGGATGCGTTCCCCTGTGTTGTCGCTACGTTCCCAACAAGGTACCTGGGGATACCGCTCTCTCTTAAGAGGCTGCGTCGTGTCGAGGAACAGGCGCTGGTGGACTCCATTGCCGCCAGGATCCCCACATGGAAATCGGGATTGCTCACACACTCTGGTCGCGCCATGCTCACCAAGGTTACGTTGTCCACAATTCTGGTACATATTAGCATTGCTTGCTGTCTCTCGAGCTGGGCCATTGATCAAATTGACAAGAGGCGTCGAGCGTTCCTTTGGAGTGGTACTGAGTTCACGACATGTGGCAGGTGCAAGGTCGCCTGGCCAGCTGTCTGTCGTCCTTTACGCTATGGTGGACTTGGCGTCATCGATCTAAGGTTCTTTGGGTTCGCTCTTAGATTACGCTGGGAGTGGCTTAGTCGCACGGAGCAGGGGCGCAGTTGGTCGGGTCCTACCGACGCGCAAGGAGAAGGTGGTCGCTGCCATGGCACAGGCCAGCATGTTGGTTATCCCGAGTGATGGGGCGTCCACTAGGTTGTGGACAGATAGTTGGGCTCCAGTGGGTCCTTTATGCTTCTATGCGCCTCAGTTATTTGCGGCAGTCTCCAGCGTCGGAAAGAAGCGTACTCTCAAGGAAGGCATGTACTAGAGCCGGTGGGCGAGGGAGATCGTCGATGCGCCAACAGTGCAGGTTCTTGTGTAGTACATCAGAGTATGGCATACTCTGAGCGCCGTCGTACTGGACCCGTTAGTTGCCGACAAATTTGTGTGGAGATGGTCATCTGATGGCAAGTACCGTGCGTCTTCAACTTATCGCGCGTTCTTCGTAGGATCGACCACGCTGTTGGGTGCAAAGGAGCTGTGGAGAACGAAGGCACCTCCAAAGGTTAAGTTCTTTGTTTGGATTGCTCTGCACCGTCATCTATGGACAGCGAGTCGGCGCATGCGTCATGGATTACAGGACACTGACGCATCCAACCTATGTGGCCAAGCAGCCGAGACCATGTACCACCTTTTCCTTGGCTGTGTGTTTGTGTGGCAACTTTGGTTCATGCTGCTGCGCCCTGTAGAGCTGCAGGAGCTTATGCCCATTGGCGATGCCAGTCTGGGGGAATGGTGGCTGCAGCAGAGGATGAGAGTGCATGCTGACAGCAGGCCAAGCGTTGACACCCTGTTCGTGCTCGTCACTTGGTGCATCTGGAAAGAAAGGAATAGTCACGTATTTGACAGGAAGACTGCGAGCGTGCTTCAGACGGCGCTTGCGGTGCGACGCGAGGCGGAGGAGTGGTGCGAGGCCGGCTACTCCACATTAGCGTTTTTCTTAGGCTCTTGGTCGCAAAATTCATTTACAATGTAATAACCTATTTTGGATCCAGTAGTTTAGGGCATGTTTGCTCCGATGTTGGCCACTCACCTCCATTTAAGCTTTTTATATTATAGGTCTATTGGCCACTTTCTCCCTCTTAATAAAATACAGGCAGCAAAAAAACCTTTTCTCACCGGCACCAGACGCCAACATCACTGGCATCATCAACCTGTTTGCTATCAGGTTCAACCTCACTGCCAAGGACGTCGCCGTCCTCTCCGGTATGCTCTTCAGTCAACTTCAGTTCTTTCTCAATTCAAATTTTCTTGGAAACAAACCGTTTTTGGTTATTCATTCACAAATTGTCTGTTTACTTTTTACACTTTCATCAATCCCATGGTGAGAAAACAGAGAACGTGAAAAGAAAAAAAATAGGACAATGTACTCTGAGTGCTATGGCCCAGGCCCTCAAAGCAGTATACATTTCCTAGCCCAGGTCATTAGCTAGAGAGCTCGAGGGGCTGAATACTAGGCCCACTAATGGATTATGGATGGATGAATCACTTTTTTTTTCGAAAAAAGTTTATTTTTGGCCATCAAACTTGTGGCGAAGTCTAAGAATGGCCATCGAACTCTATAACCAGAAATCTTTGGCTATCAAACTCTTAAAAGTGTCCATATTTAACCATCGGGCGGTTTTGGTGGATGGTTTCGCTAATGTGGACGCCATGTGTTGGTGGGACCCAATTGTCAGCCCTCTTCTCTCATATCTCCCTCTCCTCTCTCTCTCCTCCGCCGGTAGCCGCTGTGCCTGCGACCGTTGCCTAGGGTGGAGAGTTACCTTCACCTTGGTGCCACCACGTCCATGGCTGGCAGATCCGATGCCTCACTGCCGCTGTGTATTCGAGCCAGTGGCAGAGCCAGCAATCTGGCAAGGCTTGGCAGCCGCCATATGCCCATACCTAAACATCATATAAACAGCTAAAATAATATTGATGTCTTATACGTATGTAGTAAAATCATCGATGCGTGTTGGTCCCCTGATGGGTACTTGACTAAGCTCTCGTTCGTTTCATGTTGATGGGCCGTAATTAGCAAACCACGGAGGGTGCCAGCGAAACCTAATCTGCTCGATCAACTCTTGGCGTGGATAGCCTCTGTCTGTTCGATCGTATTCTAACGTACTCCAGAACGATAGAACCCTAGCGCATGGCGGCCATAGCGTGAGCATAGACGGCTGTTGTGGGCAGAGGAAAGAAAGAGAGAGAGAAGGGGGTTGAAAAATGGGCCTCACCACATAGTGTCTACGTCAGTGAAATCACCCACCAAACCAACCAAAACCGCCTGATGGTCAAATATAAACGGTTTTAAAAGTTGGATAACCAAAGATACATGGTTTTAGAATTCGATGGCCATTCTCAGACTTCGCCAAAAGATTGATGGCCAAAAATAGACTTTTTCCCTTTTTTTTCCAGGTGCGCACACGATCGGACAGGCGCGGTGCTCCGCGGTGTCGCGGCGGCTGTACGACTTCGGCGGCCACAGCGGCGCGTCGGACCCGGCGCTGGACGGCAACTACACGGCGACGCTGCGCGGGCAGTGCAAGCTCGGGGACAACGCCACGCGCGTCGACGTGGACCCGACCACCCCGGGCACCTTCGACGCCGACTACCACACGCTCGTCGCCGGCAACAGGGGCCTCCTGTCCACCGACGCCGCGCTGCTCCGGTACCCTGCCACCCGCGACTACGTCGAGCGCCAGGCCAGAGCCGCCGCGCCGGACGAGTTCTTCGCCGACTTGGCCGAGTCGTTCGTCGCCATGAGCAGGCTCGACGTGCTCACGCACCACAGGGGCGAGATCAGGAAGGTCTGCTCCAAGGTCAACCCGCCGTCGGACAGCCCGCCGGTGGTCGTGCCGTCCCCTCCATCGTCAGGCGCTGACGCCGCTCCCGCTAGGAGCTTCCTGTTGGCCCTCGCTCTGGCTGTGTCTCTCGTGCTCTGACTCTGACAGAAGAGCCCAACTCTGACCCTCTCTGATTTGCTTCGATGTTGTTCTCTGCCAGGAGCACACTAGCATAGTGGTGTATTCGTCATTGTTTATTTGTGATTTGCTGGTTGTCTTTTCCCCTTGATTTGTGCTTGCCACACTTGGTTACGTACGTGGGCCTGCATGATTATGCTTTGCATGTAGATTTCTCTCGTTGTGCATTTGGGAAAAATTGTGGTCCATAGCATTCAGAGCAGAGGCATACAGCGATACATCCAATAGGATGAGGGTGGACCGAGGATGGCCTACCAGAGACCACTGACCCAGTGACAAAGCAAATTAGCGTTGATGGCCACACACTGGCTGTTCACAAACTAGTAGAAGGACATGTGAATCTTAAAGTGTCATATGTTTTTTGGACGAAGGAGTTCATGCTATTCAAGTGCAAATAAGGACATGACATTCAAATAAACTTTCTTCCATAAAGTTTGAACAACAAATTTTCTCGATCCTCTTTCTTCCTTTCTCTCGCACTGACGTTCTGGACCCACAAAACTGAGCTAGGTAAACGCACACACTGCCATGCCGCCACCACCGGCATGGAGAGAAGAGGAAGCAACAAGAGAAAGGAGAAAGGGAGTTTTTTTTTTTCACCAGTGGCGTACATGTAGCTAGGTCCCATTATTGAGTTGCATGCACCAACCAATTCAACCCAAAGCTTAAGCTGATGAGGAGAGGTGGACAATTCACTTATGTTCCAACACCCCCCTCACGTCGAGGCTCCGGCGAGAGATCCCAGCGACGGTCGAGCCTCAGACGTGGAATAGGAGTGAACAATAATTATTTTATTTAATTGCGCTAACCAAGATTCGAACTCGAGACCTCTGACTCCGATACCATATTGAGTTGCATGCACCAACCAATTCAACCCTAAAGTTTAAGCTGATGGAGAAGAGGTGGGCAATTCACTTATATTCTAACACCCATGTCTTACAAAGGTGGAGCTTCGATCTCTGAATCTACTGGAACACGTGGCCTCTATCCTCTCCAATTCAGTTCTGAATCCCCTTAAGTACAATGTTAAGGGAAAGGGGACTGGTGAAGTTGTAAAGAGACAAAAGGCAACTAATTTTGATTTTAAAATCTGTTCAATTTTGAAACGAGCCACCGACAATTTCTGAGTGCCTAGCATTTCCCTTGAAGCAACCATTTTTGCACATTCAGCAACAAGTGAAGCCTGATGAAGATATACATACATTTTTTTGCCAGGTACGCAGGCACACAGACAGACATACCAAAGTCAAATACTACTATACTAGCAGCTGAACAAGATAGCCTCCTCTCATCAGCTGAAAGATTATGTTGCAGTGGATCCAAATGTGTAGCAGTAGGGCATATTGTAAAGTCACGCAAAAGGAACACGCAATTCAATCCTTTGTCCGGTGGGCAAGAATAAAGCAAGAACATGCATGGAGAAACTGCGGGAAGAAGAGTTATCCACAGAATTATAACAAGCGAAATTTAATCATTGGCAATAATCTGTGTGTGGCCACTACTAACGTTAGTATTAGTATACTCCTCACAAAGTCACAATTGCAAGTTCCAAGTCCTAACCCGGCCGTTTGGTTCATCCCCCTCCAGAACCTCTCTCTCTCTCTCTCTCTATCTCTCTCTCTCTCTCTCCATTTGTTGGGCACATGGCCTGCACGTCGTCGTCGACGGTGCCGGTGGTGGTGGTGGTCATGTCATGCCGACCATGAACTGCGCGCATATCCAGCAAGGTCAACGCGGTTGCCACCGCTGACGAATCAATGTAACATTCTTCTTCTTCATTCCCTGCTCGATCTCTAGCTAGCACGTCCCGGCCCACGCTTCTTTGTTTTTTTAAGCAAATCATCATCCTTCCAATAATCCTTGTCCTTGTTAGCTATAAATACATCGTGTTGTGTTGTACCTCGACATCATCGTCGCCATCCAAGCAGTAATCCATCAACCTACCGTGCAGCTAGCCGCCACGCATCAGCACGCCCGCGCCATGGCCTCCTGCCTGTCATCGTCGTCGTCGTCGTCCTTGTTCCGGAGGCGGCTGGTGCTCCAGCTCGCGGTGGCAGCGACCCTGCTGATCCTAACCCTTGGCGGCGGAGCGCAGGCGCAGCTGCAGTACGACTACTACAACGGGACGTGCCCGGGCGTGGAGGACCTGGTGCGCGAGGCGCTGTTCGCCAAGTTCGCCGACGACGTGACGCTCCCGGCGGGCCTGCTCCGGCTGCACTTCCACGACTGCTTCGCGGCCGGTTGCGACGCCACCATCATGCTCCAGTCCCACAACGGCACGGCGCAGCGCGACGCGGACCCGAACGCGACGGTGCGCGGGTACGAGGCCATCGAGGACGTGAAGGCTAAGGTGGAGGAGGCGTGCCCGCTGACCGTGTCCTGCGCCGACATCATGGCCATGGCGGCGCGCGACGCCGTCAACTTCACCAAGGGACCCGCGTACCGGGTGGAGACCGGCCGCCGGGACGGGAACGTCTCCCGGAAGGAGGACGCGGAGCGGAACCTGCCCCCCTCCACCGGCAACGTCACCGTCATGACGCAGTTCTTCGCCGCCCAGAACCTGAGCATGAAGGACATGACCGTGCTCTCGGCGGCGCACACCATCGGCGTCGCGCACTGCTCGTCCTTCTCCGACCGCCTGTACAATTACACCGGCGCCGGCGACCAGGACCCGTCGCTGGACCCGGGGTACGCCAAGAACCTGACGGCGGTGTGCACGCCGGAGCACATGGCCAGCGTGCAGCCGCTGGACCAGGTGTCGCCCAACACCTTCGACATGGGATACTACCAGGACGTGTACAACCACCGGACGCTGCTGAGATCGGACGCCGCGCTGATGGAAGACAGCTTTACCGCGCCCTACGTGACGCTCATGGCCACCAACGCCTCCTACGCCACCACCTTCTTCGACGACTTCGCCGTCTCCATGCTCAAAATGGGAAGGATCGCCGTGCGCACCGGCACCGACGGCGAGATCAGGGCCACATGCGCCATCTACGTCGATTGATGCTTGTTGCGTGCATGGCGACGGCATGCTCATCTCTGAGATTTTCATTCCATTCTCTCCTAGCTTCTTCCGGCTCTCGCTTTTCTTTATTTGTCATTTCAAATTCGATGCTGCACTTTCATGTCGACAAGTCCTTACATGGCATCATTACATTTTGATGAAACATCGAATTGGTTCGATGACGGTTCATTGCTAGTTGTTTGTTGTAAAAGAAAACAATGAGTAATTAACTTACTTATTACATGATGACTCTTGTTCTGAATTTTTTTTCACCATCATCACTGTCTCTACAATCATGATTTTTTTTGAGAGATCTCTATAATCATGAATGAATTGGACTATGAGTGTCACCACGTCGGCTTTACGCAACTGGGCTTCCCTTATGAAAAACCCAGTGGACTTGTCAAATAGGTTCGTTAAGCCCAAAGAAACAAACGATTATTCACCTCTGGGCCTAAAATGTTGCCTACGGTTGGGCTTCTGGGCCTTTTACTTTAAAAGCTCTGATCGGCAACATTCTTCATGCAATTATTGGGCTTGCTCGTTCAATTCCTTTCAACAACGGAAAAAATATATTGGGCTTGCTCGTTCTAGGCTCAACCGGAGTCCATGTGTTGCTCAAAAAAAAAAAAGTGGAGTTCATGTGGAAATTGTGCACCTTTTGAACCCAAGCTCAAGCTTGTGTAGCTAGCGTGGTTAAGAATCTTCAAATATCTTCTCACATCAAAGTGTATAGCAATTCTCATGGAAGCGTTTCGCAGAGAGGATATGCCAAAAATGGCCTTTTGTGATTCAAGGAAATATAATAACCTATATATAGGAGCCTCTCCATCATTTAGCGATGCATATATTAGTTAGATTTTTTGTGGTATAACCTTTTTCACTAGCATTCTAGTCTTCAACTTAGCATGGATGTGAGTGATAGAGTTTATGGTGTGTCGGTGACTTTACTCAATATGAAGCGTTGGTCAGTACCTCTGCAAAGGTATGCAAGCTTTGCGGATTGATTGAAAGGCAAAGCAAAGGGTAGCACATGGCGTCTCGAAAGTACTCGTTAGTGGTAACCACTCCCACATGCACATAAACAAACAAACATATCACAGGAAGGTCGGGAGGCAGAGCAGGTGTACTATGCGACGCGTTGTTCGAGTAGGAGCACAATTTTCTCATTTGCATCGATCCACCGGCTAGCCTTCTTGTCATTTGTTAACAACTCAGGAATCTTGCGGCCCCACAAAAACGCGCAATCCCCAGCGTCTCTGTTTCAAACAGATCGAGTCACTGTAAGGAAGGAAGCCAATGCCGCGCTGCTAACGAGTGGCGCTACATTGGCAGCGCGGCATTGGCAAATACTGCCGAGCGCTACTTGTATGTACATTTGCAGTCCACTATCAGATAGTCCATACAGTATTCAACTACTGAAACACAAGACATGATCTAATAATTACTTTGCTCATAATTTTTCTTGGAGACTATACATACATCACCTACATGTAAATTTACCACCTGCGTCTCTTCTCTCCTCACTTCTCTTTCTCTTTTAGGAGGACGCCTGTCTCTCTCCCTCTCGCATGGTGGCTACCCCCTATTTTTGCGAGGGCGCAAGGACCACTAATTAGTATTGATTTTGGGGGGGGCGGAGATTTTATTACTACTCTCTCTATTTTAAAATATAAGGCGTTGTGGATTTTTAGGGAAAAAAAAAGTTATGCACCTATATGCGTAAAAACTATGATGTATAGAACGACTTACTAAAGATGTTATGATTATGAAGACATAAAACATTTTGAAGGAGTTAATGTGCAGGAACGTGGTGGTATCACCTAGTACAAGAATATATGTCTATATGTAGGACTAACCAAAGTTGAATGTGTCAAACTGTCAATAAATATATGCCCTGACGAAGTGGATGCATGATAGGTAGTTTCCCCTTTGCCTGACTGCCAAACGGCAATGTAAAGCAACATCATACACGAATGCTTATAGAATATAATATAATAAGAAGAATAGTTTGTACGTAATTAAGCTTCCCTTCCTAGTGTGTGTAAGCCATGAACACACAGCTTAGTATAGTTTGCCGAACTTTTCGGCCTCCAAGAGTCGCCAAACTAACGTGCAGACCTACCTGTAAATAATCATTTATGCCAAGCCAAGAGCCAACCGACGACCGATGGATTACAATATCTGAATATGCATATTCTACTATATCTATGTAAACGGTTTGGTTCACATTAGTACACGATGCATCTGTACATGGACATCCATGCATCCCTCTTCTTTGCAAGCCAAGCAAGAAGGAGAAGAAGAGCATTGCGTGCCCAATTCACAACTTTTTTTCAATAATATATGGCGGCAGGAAGCAACATACACGAGGGTAGTTGAGTTGAAGCTGAAGCTGAGGTTGAGACCCAACAGCTAGCAGCTAGCTTAGCAGCTGCAAGGTCAAAAGAATTGCCGCGTCGCGCGCGTCTGTCTGTCTGTCCGTTCACCAACCCGGGCCGTCAACCATGGCGATGTGTCTGTCAGTCAGTGAGGCTCCATCAGGCGTAGGCTCTGACGACGACGACCGCCACCTTCCCTTTGCATGCCGCGTCCCCAAATTTGCTCCATCTATATAAGCCAGGCCACCCATTGTGCAGGAGCCATCAGTCCATTAGAGCACACAAGGCCAGAAGCAAGCTCAGGTCGTAGGTGCTCATCGCCTCATCGCTCAACCGTTTGATAGCTACCTCTAGCCAGCCAGTCAGATCCGCATCAGGAAGCTAACAAAGATCTCATCAGAGAGATAATGGCAATGGCCAAGGCCGCCATCCTCGCCGTCCTGGCCGCTCTGGCGGTGCAGCTCGCCGCGGCGGCGGACCACCCTGTGGGAGGCGACGGCTCCTGGGACGCCAGCGGCAAGGGCTACGACGCCTGGTCCGCCAAGCAGACGTTCAAGCAGGGCGACACCTTGTGTAAGAAAACAAAACACCTTCCTGCATTTGTCAGTTGTCATCTGCCAAGCAGTACAGAACTGACGCTCCTGCTCTTTCTCTCGCGCTGGATCTGCCCGCAGCGTTCAAGTTCGCGTCGTCGCACGACGTCACGGAGGTGACCAAGGCCGGCTACGACGCCTGCTCCGGCGCCAACGCCGTCAAGTCCTACACCGGCGGCAGCGCCACCGTGAAGCTCTCCGCGCCAGGCAAGCGCTACTTCATCTGCAGCGTGCCCGGCCACTGCTCCGCGGGCATGAAGCTCCAGGTCACCGTCGCCGCCGCCGCGGTCACCGCGCCGGCCCCCGCCAAGACGACCAAGCCCCACCACAAGAGGAGCGCCGCCCCGACCCCGGCACCCGCGCCGGCTCCTGACGCCGCCGCCGGGTCGTCCACCGACGAGCTGCCCAACGTGTCCACGCCCGCCGCCGCGCCCAAGTCGTCCTCAGGCACCGCCACGCTCGCAGGCAAGGCTGTCGTGGGGCTCGCCGTCGCCGTGGCCGTGGCCGCCTTGGCCATGTGAGCTAGAGCGAGTCGTGACGTGCATGATTTTTGCAGATAAATTAATCTATGCAGCCATTCATTATTGCATTGTGCGGCGCACCGACGGTTGTTGCGCTGACAAGTTTGCCCCTCCCCATTTTTTTTTCTTTTTTCTTTTGCCTTTTTGATTCGGAGTATTATATGTACTACTGTAGTACATTAGTGTATACAATCGATGTATTTGTTTTCCCTGTTGATGGAATAAATTTATCATTATTCTTGCGACACTTGGTATTTGCCAATTTCGTGATCAGCGACCTGTAATTTTAACAGGTCTGAATGATATGGGTGCTCAGATGGAGCGCTTAAATGATTAAACATTTCTCTAACAGTGGGTGTGATAACCGGCTCAATCACAGAGTGTATAGATAGCGTGCATGCACATGCTGTGCTGTGATGTGTGTGCAAATGTGCAGGGGAAATAGACTAAGATAATAAATACACTAGTTAAAATGGCACGAACACCAGATCCCTGTTCGTTTGGTCGTTTCAGCGCTTTTAGACAGTGTTTTTCTCTCGCAATAAACCAGTATCAAAGGGATTGTTGTTTTAGTTTTGTGTATGTAGAGTCAAACATTTCCTTTGTTGACCGTCCCGTCCCGCCCGGCGGTGGTCAATTTTGTTTTCGCGGCAGGCCAAACAAGCTGTCCAGCCTCACCCAGCCAGCAGCTGGCCATCAAATCTGCAGCTAATTGGTTGCGGAGACCGTGTCCCATGCCAGAATCTTATCTCCGGCCTCCGGCGTCCGCGTACACAGCGTGCAAGCAGCGCCTGCTCCGGCACCAACCCCGTCAAGTCCTACAGCGGTACGGTGGCGCCACCACCGTCAAGGTCGCCCGCGCCGCTACTCAGTCTGCAGCGTACGTGCGCCGCCGGCATGAAGGCACCAGAGGAGAGCGTCGTCCCCACCCCGGCCCTACCATGGCAGCACCGGAGCCTTCTTTCGTGCCGTCGTCCACCGACGAGATGCCTGTCTGTCTCCACGCCCACGGGCACGGCTGCGCCGAGATCGTCTTCTGTGATGCGGCGAGCATTCGCGTACGTGTTCGATGCTAATGTTGGCTAGCTTGACACCTGCCGTCAGGATGCCCTTGGCCATGGCCATCTGAGAGATCCTATGGTTTTGCAGATGATTCTTCTGCATTTTAGCCATGCCCTTCTCTTCTCTCTCTCTCTTTTTTTTTTTTCCTCTGTTTGCCTTGTGCTCCCATGTAAGTATGTACTACAGGATCCCTTGCTGTACGCATTTTTGTGGTTCACTGCTGCTGGAACAAATCTAGTCCAAATACAAAACCGCCTAGTTTTGCACAGCACACAGAAGCTACCTGGACCTGAAAAAACGACACTACTCTGCCCTTCTGTCCTTGTCCTCACGTGTGCACTTCAGTGTAGCAACAAAAGCCTGTTGCTCTTTTTTTTTTTTTTGGGGGTGAACATTACAAAGGCACAAATCATGGACTTGGTATGTGGCGACAGGTAGGGACTTCTTTCACATTATTGGGGAGTGGGGGAAGAAAAGAAAACTTCATTCTTATTCCCTACATCTCAGCATATCCATCACCCTGCTGGCTACTTACTTTCTTCTGATTCGACTTTTTTCTTCTGATTCGACAAGATCACCAGTCACCCTTTTGCACCATGCATCAGTAGCTTTTTAATTTTCTGTTGAAAAAATTAAAGTCCATAAAAGGTTCTCTGCATATTCTGAGTGAAGAGGAAACAGAGATCATATGGAGGAAGATTCAGAAAAGGCATTTCTTCTGAAAAGGGATCTCTTCTCTTGTAATGATTTTTCACTCTTGTTCTAAATAATGAAAGGAGCTCATTTTTGTGGTACATACAAGTGCTGCTGAGATCTTTTAGGTAAATGAAATGATGATGGGCTGCTATTTCACAAAAGTAGACTGGAGTCTAGCGGCTGCCATGCATTTCAGGCATTGCAGGTACTCCTACACATGTTCATGCTACTACATTCTTACCTTTTTTTAAAAATAAAATAAAATAAATGGGAGTGATTGAGTGAGCTGTAGCTCTATGCATGTTGCACTTTGCACAATTCTTCAAAACTCGTGCCGCTGCATTGTTAACTTTTCAGTAGAAAAAAACAAATGGGTGTGATGATCTGTACTAGTAAAACTCTGTGAATGTTGAAACATCACTCTGCACAATCCTCCAAAACTAAAACTACCTCTGGTCTTACCAAGATCACTGGGTACTTGTACCAAAGTACTCCTATTCTAATCTTCTACAGTACAGCAGAATATATTTCTGGACACTTCTTCTCTTGTTTGTTTTGTTGCAAGTGGAGGAGCTAGAGATCATATTAGAGAAGCACTGCTGGCATGTGTGCTTGGTAGGGTAGATGCAGAGTGGTGGGTGGGTAGATCTGTGGAGCAGTGGAGGAGCCGAGGAATCTCTGAGAGTCAATTTCATACAGTCATCTGTTGCTGTCAGACAGATTACTCTCTCCATGTGACCATGAACAGACCAGACTCCATGGTCAATTCATGTCAATCCAGCCGTCATGCAGGTCTGAAAAGCAGTGATTCCTAGTACTGCTACAAACTTGAATTTCCCAAAGAAAAACTACAGAATTCTCAGCAAAGAATGTAGATTCTACATCGGGTCGCAACAAACTGTAAAGAATAGAAGAGATTTTCTGGACAAGAGAGAGGCGCGCAGACTGATTTTGTGAGATCCTGGCGGCGATAATGGAAATTCAACAAAATTGGAACTGAATTATAGGACGAACTGAACAAGCAGCGAGTGTACATCAACGGCAGCTAACTCCTCTAACAAATCCACCTCTCCCCCCCTCTGTGCAGCAGCAGCTCTATTTCGCTCGTCGGCATCGAGGATGAGTCAAGACGCCGTCGGGCTGGGCGCCTCTGGGGCGGCCGGCGGCGCATCAGGCGTCGGCAACGCAGGTGGTGTTGGAGGTGGCGGCAGCAGCAGGTCCGGTGGTGACGTCGCTGCGGGCGGGGGTGGCACGACTGGTGCCGGCGGGGGCAGCTGCTGCTGGGGAGGTGGGAGCACGGGTGCCGGCACCGGCGACGCCGGGGGCTGGAGAGGGGTCTCGGGCACAGGCGTCGGCGTCGGCTGCGAGGGCGGCGGCGGCCAGGCGGCGGCGTCCGGGGAGGGAAAGGTGGGATTTTGCGCGGGCGTGGGGCGTGGGCGGGCGGCCGTGGCAGCGGCGGCGGAGGCGGGCGGCTGCTGGACGGCGGGGTCGGTGTCCGGCAGGACGGGCTGGCACGCGTCGGCGGCGGCGCACGCGGACGAGGCGGGGGTGGAGCTGGACTTGGCGGCGGCGGCGCGGTGGAGCACGGCGCGGAAGGCGAGGACGACGCCGACGATGGCGAGGGCGGCCAGGAGCGCCAGGAAGATCTTGGTGGCCTTGCCCACGTAGCAGCCGCCCCGCATGGCCGCTGCCGCTGCCTCTGTTTCTCGTGGCCTCGGTGGTGGTTGACTGGTGAGTGCTCGGGCGCTCTCAGTCTCAGTGGAGTGGAGTTACTCGTCGTGGCACACAAGACCGGCGGGTCCAGATGGAATTGGAGTGGCACACAGAGGCAAAAGCAGAGAGGCCCTTGGTCGGTCGTCGCCATTAACGCTATCGGAATTGATGTGCCACTGCTATCGGAATTGGATTACCTCTCCTTCCGCAGTAAATGATCGAGCACTGGAAAAATATAAAGGGCAGGGTCCAAATGCAGTAATTAATAAATGATTATATTACTACTTGTAGCACAACAAAAACCTCCGCGTGCCTTGTACAGCACTTGCCCTGAATTTGGTTTGTTTTGTTAGCACTGCTAGGAAGTTTTTCACACGAGCCAGTGATGCGAGATCTGATCGTAGACACTCCCCACCTAAGAAGTTGTATTCTCGATGACGTGGCACTGCTATTGTACGTATGTTATAATTAATTTTCTCCATCTACGGAAAGAATGAACAAACGGTTCGTTTAGTTTGAAGCTCTACCTATTTCGGGTATTTTGAAAAATGAAATGGATTAAGTTTAATAGTTGGACAAACACTTGCTCTTAACATGCAGTTGCACGGGCTAGCAAGTTCCAAAGGGATTACGAAGTCAAATATAATAGCAATGAAGAGGTTATTGTAAATCATTAGAAATTCTTTGATCTTATTGTGTACAAAATCATGGAAGTTTCATTTATTAATGTAAAGAGGTTGTTCTAAATCATTCCAAATTTCTTTGTTCTCCAAGTGTTTTTTTGTAAGTATAGTACATCGTTGAGAGGTAACACAAAAAATTTGATGATTTTATGAGCTTCGATTAAATTTGTATGATTAAATTTGTACGAAATAAGCAAAATTAGCAAAGTATAGGTTGTAATAAAAGACAAAAAAAAGAGAAGGGCATTTGGGCCAAATCTGGTCCATTTTGGTTCGCGTACAGCACATGAAATGGATTGGGTGGCCGTTCGTATTTCGGGAAAGCTCGAGGGTTTTTCTACAAGAAAAACTGAGAGAGGAGGATGAACAACGAGTTTAGGGTTTTTCAGAGTTGGAGGTTGTTTTTGTAAAATGACCATGGTTGGCCCCATTGGATGGCCGAGGATGACGGGCGACGTGGCTCACTGAGGAGCTTTTTTGGTATATAGGCATAATGTTAATAGTTAGATTTGAAATCCTAACGGAGTCATTACTCCCTTTGACTTTGGGCTGAGACAGGGTAGCTGCTTAACCTTTTTCCTATATGTAAAGCTTCATTTTGTGTATACAATTATCGGGAAGCTAAATAAACTTGGTATGGATTTTAGTATCCATCAACATATAGTAAGCAAAAAAAGGTTTATTTAAGTTTAAAGTACTATTTTTCTTCATCTAAAAAGATAAATGATTTAGATTTTTTTTAAAAACTTTCAAGCAACTAATAAATTCCAATATTTGTTTATTTGGAGAATCCGCTGGCCATGTTACACATTAAAATGACACCTAAAAACTGTAAATCTGAGTGAATGCCAAAAACTGAAAAGTGAGCAGGATTGTATATGGTAGTAGTTGGAGATAGGAGCCCTCGTTGGGGTGTGTGCGCCTGCCTGCCTGTGCCATGTGACGCTAGCGACAGAAACGGAAGGTGGACGCCACGGCAGCACACGCCACCCCCATTGCTTTGGCCCACGTATAATCTACTATCCAATAGTAATTTGCTTTGAGCTTAAGGCCCGTTGGCCAAAGCCCAATAGAAGAAATCATTACAGCCCAGCCCAACTTTTTTCCTAAGATTCAATGCAACTGCAAACGGCAAACCTCATCCGAACGGAAGGGTTCAAAACGGCCGGCAGCCGCTTTCTTCCTTTTCCTTTTTCTGATTTCTGATGAGATGATGCCGTCGTCGCCCGCCGTCCGCTCTGGCTCTATCCACACTCCCTTGTCAGTCCTCACTCCCCTCCCCACTCCCAGACTCGTCCGTCCCCATGGCCACTTATCTCAACGCACCGCCGGCAGCTACCACCACGGCCGCAATCTGCTGCCATGCCTTCTCCGGCGGCAGCCTCCGCCTGCTCTGGCCGAGCCGACCGGCGCTGCACGTGACGTGCCAAGCGTCCTCCTCATCCTCCACCTCCCAGCAGCAGCCGTCCCCGTCCAGGAGGTCAGCCTGCGTGAGCCTCGGCCTCAGCTTCGCGTGCGCCATCCTGCTCCGCCCACGCGCCGTCGCCGCCGCAACCGACAGCGAGGAGCCGGAGCCGGAGCCGGAGCCGGCCAACAACGGCTGGTGGCTCACCGAGTTCCCCTTGCCGACGCCCAAGATCGTCAACAGTAAGCCGTCCTAGCTGCTTCACTACTCACTTGCTGACCGACGATTGTTCATTCAGTATTCAGAAACCACAGGAACAGACACTGACGAGCTTCTGAATCATTGGCAAAACTCTCTCATGAATTGTTCATTCAGTAAACGACACAGTTCTGACCACCAGTTTCTGGAATTTGGCAAGCAGAGGAGATCAACAACGCCGAGACGGGGACGCGTTCCTTCATCAAGAACGGCATCTACATGGCGGACATCGGCCCCAGCTTCGCGGCGCACGCGTACCGGCTGCGCAGCACGGCCTTCGACCTGCTGGCGCTGGAGGACCTGCTCGGCAAGGACGCCTCCAACTACGTCAACAAGTACCTCCGCCTCAAGTCCACCTTCATGTACTACGACTTCGACAAGCTCATCTCCGCCGCCGACGACAAGCCAGCCTTCGTTGACCTCGCCAACCGCCTCTTTGACAGCTTCGAGACGCTCCAGGAGGCCGTCACCGCCAAGGACGACGACAGGATAAGCGGCCGCTACGCAGAGACCAAGGTCATCCTTCAGGAGCTCATGGCCAAGATGGCCTAGCAAAACTAACCATGCCAGAATTCGTTCATACATATATACGATGATGTATAAATAAATAAATACTCCTACTATCTTGGTAGTATCTGTCCACAGGCAGAATTCACAGGGCAGGAAAATATAATTATCATGTCAGGGTGCGAGTCTCAGCACAGCAGGCAGTTGTTTACATACACGCCCAGCCCAAGCCAGCTCAGAGTCATTGGCACTTGGCAACAACAAATCAAGACAAAGAATAAAAGGAAACACATATGCCAACATACAAATCAGAACACCTTTGATCAAATCAGATCCTAAAAGATTAAACAGGCCAGCAAACCACTACCAGCCGTTAGCACAATCAACAAGGCCACAAACCAAATAAATTAGCAACTCACACCACCCCCAAACATTGGATGCAAGCGATCAGTTGCATCACCAAATCAACACAAACATACACTGCCCACGGGCCACAGGCAGATGGAACCTGCCAATCCACAGACAAACATACTGCGTCAAAGTTCGTCATTATGAGTTCCGCATCTGGGTTTGTCGCCTGGGGATCCCGATCTCGCATGAATTCACCCTTGCAGCAAACCGCAGGGAGCAAAGAGACTCCCCAGTTGAGGATACTTCAGGAGCCAGATTTACAAACATCAGCGTCTTCGAGTCCCCTCCTAGACAGGGCTGTGTTGGAAGGCAGCCAAAAGGATCAGTTGATACATTTAATATAGCCAATGGATTGGAACAAGAGTGCTAGTTACTGAAGAAAAAGGAATACCTGGAGCAGATAAGTCAGCTTTGAGTTCCTGAACGGAACATGTTCCTCTTTCTTTGCGATTGAGAAAATGACATCACTCAAGCATGACAAGCTTTTATTGATGGCCTATGTCAGAACAAAACCATGCTTATTCGTCATTACAGAACATATATAAGTTGAAACACAAACAATGCCAAGGGACCAGATGGCAAATTACCAGAGTCTCTTTCAACCTATCACCAGTGGCACCACTTTTGTTCAGGCGCTCACTGCCTGCTAGATCTATAAGATTGAGAACGCCTTGCACTTGTTGATCCGTTGCCTGAAAATAAAAATGGTTAGTTATAGACGAAATACAACATGCAAATCAACTTTACATGTGAATTATAATATACCTCATTTACACCAAAAATCCTAAGAGTGAAAACACAGTGGCTTCTGGACGATTCCTCATTCATTTGTGTTCTCCCAACTGATCTGAAAACAAAATGAATAAATAACTATATTAGATCCAATGCACCAGAACCAACTCATCCTGTCACACTCAATTCTCAACTCTAAAACTCAAAAAGAATTTTGAGAACACAATTACAGTGACATGACAGAAACTTGAAAATATTGCCATAAAGGTTTAAGAAAATTAGCATCTGTGAAGGAAAGACAAACTAGTTTGGATTACACAGTGAAGTGGATAGTGAAAAACTTAAACCTGAGCTGATTATCTTCAGCATCCATATTTTACTTTTTGCTTAAGAAAATACAATCTGTACCATATTTTATTTATTTATTTGAGAGTTGATCATAACTATATAATAGGTATCATCAAACAACTGACGTTTAAAGACAAAAAAAATGACCCAATGACTACTCAAGTTTTGTCATGATGACAGTCAACGGAATCTAATGTAGTGACTTCTTTACATAGCTACATCTGCTGCCAAAAATTATGACACACAAATAAACACTCATGACTAGTAGAATTTTCCTATTATATACTCTTGCAACCAAATACTTAATGCTGAAACTTTGGAAATAAATAAGTGAAGAACCTGCTCTGAGCAGCCCGCCTCAGAAGAGAAGAAACTTCATTGATACTAGTTACGTCAACAACAGTAAGGTCTGACACAATGGTGTTACCATTGGCATCATGCTTTATGCTGTACTTTGAAGCACCACCATCCTGAGCAGCCATGCGATTCGTCGCAAGCAAGTCACGTATGGTCTCATTGTATATCTCCAACATCGAGGCCTGAAAATTGAAAATACACTCAGAAAATTTGTTCACTAGTTAGATCAATTAAATAAGGAAATTACCAAAAACACACCTGCATCTTATATCTCCAACCCTGTGAGTTAAGTGCCTGACTAGCTTGAAAGATTTGTTCCAGAGATCGTGGTATCATTCCTTTCTGATCTTCTAATTCAGGTCTGCCCATCATTGTATATGTTTTGCCCGATCCAGTTTGCCCATAGGCAAATATGCAAACCTAATGATTTACCATATTTTAGTTGAATTCTAAGAATACTAGACATTGGAAAAACAAACCAAACAAATCTTTTTTTTTTCTAGAGTTAGTAAAGGTAATCTCAGTTATGATCAACCATATAATGTACCTTATAGCCATCTAGGGCACTTTGTACGAGTTGAGATATTTCTATGAACACGTGTTCTTGTGATGCCGAATGATCAAATACTTTATCAAAAGTAAATGAATATTCTTGTGCTGAAATAATAAGAAATACAATTATATCACAATCAATATTCTAAAATGCAATATATCAAACTCTGAAAGTATATAAACGACTGTAAACATGACTTTTACCATTATGTAAGAGCTCAATGCCTCGGCCTAAGTTTTCTCCACTTTTTGGATATGAAACTGCTCCTGACTCATTGGGCTGCAAAGGTCTTACTCTACAAAATACTCTGATGTTGCCCTTCAACTCCTGTAAAGAAATAAATTCAGGAATAGCCAAATAGCATATATGTATATATACTGGATTCTCGAGAGTTTAAGTGAATTCCTTACCAGAATGGTGTTGTGCAACTTTTTTCTTAGCTTCTCTCCATCCAGGATTGTTTGCTCAGCTTCTTCAAGGCGTGACTGAACTGCCTCCAACATTTTCTTCATGTTCTCATACTCGCTCATGGTTTCTGAGGCCGTCATATCAGACCTCTGTACAGTTAAGAGAAGGTTCAGGATATTAAACATATATGCATTACTTTTCCTACACAAAGCGAACACTTGATGCAATAAGAAACATATAGATAAACTTGCACTTACTGAGATATAACACAACATCATCATATTTAATGATTAATGAAGAAATAGACATGTACACACCTTTAACTTTTCATTGGCAGCTGCAAGCTTAATTTCCAATGTGTCTATCATTTTTCTTTGGGACGAACACGTTTCCTATTTTATTGAAAACATGTTAGCCAGAGTCAGTTATTTTTAAAATACTGATCGAATTATCTAGACACTTAGTCATACCTCAAGTGCAGAGGTCTTTGCCATGGCAGTTTCTAACTGAATGACAGATTTTCCAGTCATTTCTTTATAAGTTCCAATTTCAGCCCGCAACGAATCTACCTGAGCAGATTTAGTGTCACGATCCTCTCTCACATGCTGAAGCTCGATTCTCAGACTTTCAACTTCCTTCAGTAAATCGGTCTTTTGTTTTGCAACTTCATTTTGCAAAGACTACAAAGACAACATAATCAAGACATCAGAATAATTCTCTATAAAAAAATTCAATAAAGAAACATGGACAAGGAAAGGACATACTGACAAGATGTAACATAGATTTTACCTTTGCAATGTCTAGTTGCATTTTTACTGAGTTAGCATGATCTTTCAGACCATTCATTGTCTCGACCATAGTATTCTTCTCCTTTTGCAGCTTTGCTATTGTTTCTGCATTCTTTGTTGCATCTGCTTGGAGGTTGCAGTTGTATTGCTGCAAGCTTGTGTTATATTCTTGAAGCCTCTTATTTGTGTCCTGAAGCATCTTAATCTAAGGATACCAATGAACAAAGAAGGCGTAAACAAAACAATAGCAGATGATGATTGCATTGTTGATAAAATAATAATTCAAAGGAGCTTTTTTTATGATGAAAAGAGGAGATTCACAAAAGGTGTTAGCTAATACCTGGTCACTAAGGCGCTTTTCCTCCAACTTTGCCCTGTCCAGATCTTCTAAAAGTCCATTCCGCAATGATTCCAAGCCCATCCTTGCCTCCCTTTCATCTCTTAGAGAGCTCAGGGCATCCTGCATTTTAATGAAACTGAGAGTGACACAAGAGTAAATGAGTAATAAGATGGTTTTAAGCCAGAAGCACAAGTCACCCACCAATTTTTCAGCCTCCACTTTCTTCAGAGCCTCTTGTAGAGATGCACATTGTTTCTGAAGTTCCTCACATATCGATTTTGTTTCTTCAATAGTATTCTTCAAGCTAGCCTCTATATGAAGCAATAAACATCCAGTCAGAAGAATGTAGAAGAAAGGAAGTATCTATGTTGCGATAATTGCAAAAGGTTGGTACCTATCTCAGAATGTTGTTTGTGTGTGGCCTCAAGCTGACCATTGATCCTCTCAATTTCAGCCAGATTTGCATCTTCCCTCTCCAGAAGCCATCTGATACAGGCTCGAACCTTCTTGATGTATTCCATCATCTGCTCACTCTTCCCCTGCACAACCATGAAAACAGAATCACCAAAGAGGCAGGAAGCCATATAAATAGAATGGTGAAGTCAGACCTAAAATAACAGATTTCAAAACATTGTAAAGGTCCTAGGAGCTAGTTTCAGTGGAATCACAGTCGGTACCATGTGCTGAAACTTATTGTTTATTATTTTTCAATTAAACATCTCTGTTTTTACAGGTTGAAACCTCCAAAATACAGATTGTTATCCAATAAATACACTGATGCCTACTTGTCAAAAAGGAATGATTACCTGTGCATTTTTCTGTAGTGTCAGTGGTCCAGAAACACTAAATTACTAGTACAGTGAGCTAAGGGGGGGGTATGCAGGTCATTAACAGGCGAGAAGTGAAACAAATTACAGAAAATTGACCCATCTACACCTAGCGTCAGATTTGAACTAGAGAATGAACGTACACCTGAAATTAACACAGCCAGTTCACATGACATGAGCGCATCTACACCTGGCGTCAGATTTGAACTAGAGAATGAATATACGCCTGAAATTAACACAGCCAGTGGACATGAGCGCAGGCAGAGGAACACGCGAGCAGGTATTTGTCAAAAAAAAAAAATGCCATCTACACACTCTGTCTAGTTGGAATCGAGGCATCGACGAGTACGCTCACTGGAGACACAAAGCGACGGGAAGGTAGTAAATCACTAGACTAGAGGAATCACAAACAGCATCCAGGGAGGGACGGGAGGAGCACGCGACAAACAAACCTTGTAGTCCATCTTGGTCTTGCCCTTCATCTTCTCGTTGAGGAGCGCCTCGACGTCCTCCCTGCCCTCGAACACCATGGGCTCCTCCGGTGGCGGCGGCGGCGGAGGCGCAGAGGCGAGCGGCGTCCTCCCGGTCCCGGTCCCGGCGGCCGTGCGCTGGCGCTTCCCGGGCTGCGCGTCCGCCGGGTTGTTCTCCTTGTGGTGCAGCGCCCCCGGGCGCCCCCCTCCTCGCGCGGACATGGCTGGCGGGCGGATCTAGGGTTTGAGGAGCGGGGGTGAGCGGTGGAGGTGGAGGTGGAGGTGGAGGCGCCTCTCGATTTCGGGTGGAATTGGAAACAAGGGGAACAATGGGAGCAATGGAGCCGAGACACAGATTGGGTGGGGGAGAGGGAGATTTGAAATCGTTCGAATTTTGATGGGTCCCACCGGGAGGCGCTCCCCGAACCCGAAGACTTGGCCTCAACTTTTCACAATTTGGCTCTTTTTTAACTAAATTTACATTTGCCTCCCGGGTGTAGTAATTGCATCTTTGACCCAGGGGTCGGCGCCATAAGCCGTGGCGCCGAGTTATAATGTCTCGGCGCCACAGATCTTAGCGCCGAGGTACCCGCAGAGGTGCTGACATGGTTGGCGCCACGGCTCACGGTGACGACCTCGGTGCCACAGATCTTGGCGCCGAGCTCGGGTTCAAATAGCCCAGCGAAGCTCCTTTGCCCGAGCCTTGGTTCATTCTTCCTCCTCCCTCTCGGTTTCTTGCCTCCCACTCCCGTCCAATCTCTCTTATCATCAATTTTGACCATAGAAACTTGGATTTGATCCGCACATCTTCGCGAGTAAGGTAATCCATCTCTCCTCCTCAGTTTTTAGGCATTGATTTGGTATATATCATGTCTATTTTGCAACCTTAGACATGTTGTTTCCTAGCGTTTGATTTAATTTGTTTTTTTTGCATTGTACGTACAATAGGATGCCAAGGCGTTGTGGTAGTAGGATGCCAAAGCGTGGTAAAGCTCCTAGGCCAGGTAATCTTCTCTCATGGTGTATAATTATCTATTTATTTTTATTCAAGTAATTCAAAACTCTATGCTTGGGGATCAATGTTATTTACAGTTGCTTATTAGAAACAATCGTTTGTATTGTAGCTATGTTCTCTCGCTCCCGGATCCGTACATCTGGTTGCCTATCCCTAGCAATGTTCCAAGACCCATGTGTTGGTGTGGTGACCTGTGCAAGGTAGACATTTCTGAAGATGAGGAAACATATCAGCAGAGGTATTGGATGTGTCCCAATTGTGCATGGACTCCTACAGAGAAATAACGCAAAAGTAAATTATGTGTAAGTAATTTTTATGCACATTTAGTTATAGTAGTCATATTTTGTGTCTTATATATTTTCTAACAATTCATTTTATTGTAGACGCCTCCACCGCTCTGTGATTTTGAGGAGTGGATCGACACTGAGATCAGTGAGACAAACAAGAGACTTCTCAAAAATCTAAAAGAGTGGGACGCTGAGCGCCTAGAGAGGTACGAGAGGAGGCTCAAAGAGGAGGCTGCACAGAAGGAGCACAAGGAAGAGGAGGAAAGGAGGAAAGCTGCTGTAGATAGGGAGGAGAGGGAGAGGAAGCTTGAGCGTGGGCGCCGAGCGAAGGCAGCGCTGGAGGAGAAGGCCCAGCGGAGGACGCGCAGCTCACGCCCGGCGGAGGAGGCGCGGGGGAGGACCGGCGGAGGAGCCCCGGCGGAGGACGCGCCGGCGGAGGAGGCCCGGCGAAGGACCGGCGGCGGGTAGCTTTGCGCGTGGACGGACGAGTGCTTTTGAAAAAAATGACGAGATTCAGATAGGGTTCAGGTTGGGTTTTTTTTTATTTTTTTAACTCAGCGCCAAGATCTGCGGCGCCGAGGTTGGCGCCGTGAGCCGTGGCGCCGAGCTCGGCGCCATGGTCCGTGGCGCCGAGGTACCAGCCACGTCAGCACCTTTGCGGGTACCTCGGCGCCAAGATCTGTGGCGTCGAGACGTTATAACTTGGCGCCACGGCTTATGGCGTCGACCCCCTGGGTCCAAAGATGCAATTACTACACCTAGGAGGCCAAATGTAAATTTAGTTAAAAAGAAGGGCCAAATTGCGAAAAGTTGTGAGACTTGGCTGGCCGCCCTACCGTTGTTGTCCGTTGCCGTTGGTGTGGTGTGGTGCGGTGCGACAGTTCAGCCCAGTTTAGTTTTGGTATACGGAGGCCCATGACGCAGCGGATTGGGTGAGCCCGCTCTCCCTGTAGTTTTTAGCGTTGTTTTTTTTCCTATTTTTTTGAGATTCAGTTTGTAGCCATGTTGATAGAGTTTGTCACCAAAATAGTGTTTTTTTGTTAGATAATATGTATCTCTTTTTCCTCCTAAATCAAGTTGTTTTACTTTAAGTTAGTTTCATTTTTCCTATATATTGTAGCTATCCTCCTCCTCTCTTTCAATATTAGAGTGAAAGAGGATTTTCCCGTGTCAATTTTCCACATCCCACACCCAAATGCCCCTCTGTTCTCATGGGCAATCGTAACATCAATAACCTCTATGAATGATATTTCTAGGTGCTTGTTAGCATTTTTATCCGTGGACATTGATTTCTAACGGTAGTTGATAGTTGTTGCTCATAAATAATCACAACCTTTTCAAATAAAATCAGATGAATATAAAATTTATATAAAAAGATGTAGTGCTCGGTGCAATATAAAACTTTCTAGCTGATTACCTTTTATTTGACCATTTAGTCATCTAAATTTATTTTTGAGTTTTTAGATTTTGAATTTATTTTTTCAGTTGTTCCAAACCATCTCGGATGGAGACACATCCTATACTAAAGTAAAGTCGTAGGGCTAGGCTAGTTTGTGTTGGCTCACTTGTTGGTAGTTTCCTGGATAAAATCTGAAAATTTATAGTTGATTTTTTACATGAGATGGGCAAAACATTTGGTACAAGATTCACATTTAACTTAATACACAAGGATATAATTCTATATTAGGTCGTCACAAGTGATTATATGCTATGGTGGTAGAGGGAAAACGCATGTGCAAAAATCATGTGCTTTGGTTAGTCGGCTTCTCCTGAGATTAAAACTTAAATTAAAATACAAAGTTTTTTCCCTATGTTTTACAATATTTTTATCATTTCTAGAAAATGATGTGCACTGACATTGGCCACGTTACAGGACTGTCCATTTCTATGGGTGATTAGTGTTATCCGACATTAAAAATGGTTAATTACTAGTAAATATGATTGGTTTAGAGAAGGTTGGGCCATGATGGACCATGTAGGCAAAAGAGATTGTTCCAAGCGAAACACTGCTTACTGTCATTCGATCAGTGGGATGGACCACGAGGCATATCATGTATGGAGCGTCGTTGGCAACACACACATGAAAAGTAAAGACACGAACGCAAAAGGGACAAAAAGAGGAAAGGAGTGGGACGGCCTTGTCTTGTCTTGCACCGTGACTCATCATGCTGCATGCTACTCGATATAGCAAGCAAGCAACGAGTATATATATGCCTTGCTCTCATTGCAAGTAGCGCATCGCATGACCGACTTTGCCGTACTACTACACTGATATGTATGCATGCGAGGTTGTTCGCGCATCGAGCACAGCTGAAAGTCCTCGGTTTAGTTTTGGATAATTAATAAAACCTAAAGACTAATCATGTTTTTAAGTGGATGATTTAGAGAAAGGTAGTCCATGCCAAGTGGAGCTCAATGTTGAGGCATGACATAAAGTTATGTAATCTACGCATGGTTAAGATCAAGATGGGCTTGGCTCGATGGACTGGTTAAAAGTTTGAATGGTAAGTTGAGGCTTCGAAGCGAAGGACCATGCGACGACGAAGCTTGGGCAAGACTTAGCGTCGATGGACCGACCAATGGTGAAGAGCAAGCAATATCGAGATCGATGAACCAAGACGGTTGTATGATGACATGGAGTGTCACGTGTCATGTATAGGCTTGGCAGTTGGAGGATCGATAAAATGGGCTCAAGGCAAAGGTATAATCTATAGGGTCAATTTTGATTTGTACTCAAGACACCATAGAGGGTGTGAGTGATTTAAGTTTAATAACCGTACTATTAAGAGGGGAATATTATGATTGCGTTACTCATCTAGTGCCACTAAAATTAAATTTCATTATGCATATGCATTGGGGTTTAGTGGCTTGTTGAGATGGTTGAGAAAATTCCCTTGAAAAGTTTTGGAGAAATGCTATCTCAAGTGCTAAAGTGTTTTAGTAACTTTTGGTTGAGATGATACTTTAGTTAGAATGAAATGTTTCTCTCAACTGGGCACACCGGAAGTTCTGGTTGTGGACTAGAAGTTTCGGTAGTTGACTTTTCGCGAGCGACCGCGTGCGTTCATTTGGTTCCGGTCTCTGCCCGGAAGTTCCGGTTGGCACCAGAAGTTCTGGTACTCTGACCGAAAGTTCTGGTCTGTGTAGTTTACAGTACAACGGTCGGATCTCAAATTGACCAAAAATCCCGGTGGGTTCCACCAAAAGTTCTAGTTTTTACCGAAAGTTCCGTTGCTATAACTGAAAGTTCCAGTAGTTCATCTGAGCGTCGGGTATATAACCTGTCTCACCCCCATTTTCTCAGGGAGCTCATTCATTCAACCCGAAAATCTAAAAGTGCTGCCTCCTCTCTCTTGTTCTTCTCTCTTGCAAACCCTAGAACAAGAACAAGAAGCTCTCATCCTTTCCTCTCTCAATCTCTTGATTTGTGCTTTAATTCATTGAGAGAGCTTGCTCTTGAGATCGATTTGAGAGCTCCAAGAGGATCTCTTCCCTCTTCTCTCCATTCCATGGTTGGTTTCATTTGGTGAGAGGTTTGGGAAACCCTAGGTGCATACATTTATGATTCATATTTGTGGCACTAGGAGTGTGATTGTAATTGTGGTATTCTTATTACTCTTGATGATTGCCGTCACCTAGATGGTTGGTGTTGGATTGATTGGTGAGGGGATTTGGTGATTGTGTCCGCCCCCAATCAAGGTAAAATTTGTGAGGGGTTCTTGTGGTTCTCCGGCGGAGTGCCAAATTCCAACTCTAGTGGATTGCTCGTGTCATTGAGTTACCGCACTTGAGAGTGGTGTCTTGCGGTTCCCTTGCGAGGGAGTGCCTTGCGAGGCAAGTGGCTTGCGAGTCACACCAAAGAACCATCTAGGTGTTGGTCGACACAACGGGGACTAGCTTTCTGGCAAACAAGTGAACCTCGGGAGAAAAATAATTGTGTCATCTCATGTCTCCTGGTGATTGGTTCTTCATCGATTTATTTATATTGTTATTATTGTGATTGATTGAACATCATCTTGGTGATTGGCAACAACTCCACTTCACCATCGGTATTGAAATTGCCATCCTACCTCTTATATTTACTTTGTTACATATATATTCATATTGTGTAGCTTGTGTAGAATTGGTTATCTTGATAGCTCAATAGATTAGAAAGTAGTGACATAGCCTTTTTGTGACATAGAGATCATAATATATATATTAGAATTGTCATTAGGAGACTTGCTCATAATCTAGGCTAGGCAAAACCGTGTTTACGCCATTTGTTATACTAATCAAGTTTTGTGTAGTGGTTTATA
Organism: Bothriochloa decipiens; assembly: GCA_023333625.1. Classification (NCBI taxonomy): domain Eukaryota; kingdom Viridiplantae; phylum Streptophyta; class Magnoliopsida; order Poales; family Poaceae; genus Bothriochloa; species Bothriochloa decipiens. The sequence goes on from CM041630.1 coordinate 577,336, forward strand.
GAATTTTTAATAGGCTATTCACCCCCTTCTAGCCATCTAAGACCTTACACGTGGTATCGGAGCCGTGGTCTCCGTATTTACAAGGCTTAACATCCTTCGATGTTGAAAAGATGACTCAAATTGTGTTCAATCATGTGGGCAGCAAACCATCTTTCTTTGATGGTATTAGTTCTTTTGATCATTAGAAGAGAAAGATGAGTATGCACCTTGGTTCAATTCATGAGAGAGTGTTGGAGGTCACTGAGAATGACTATGCTATTATCAACCCTAACAATCTCACCGATGAAGATAGAGAAAATAGAACATGCAATAGAATGGCTCTCAACACAATATACAATGGCATTGACACTAAGATATTTGAGGGCATTAAGGACTTGGAAACCGCACATGAGGTTTGGACAAGGTTAAGTGAGACCTATGAGGGCACTAAGGTTGTGAAGAGTACCAAGCTCTATGGCCTCAAGGGTGAGTTTGGGAACTTCAAGAAGAAGGATGATGAAACCATTTTGGAGATGTTTCGTCGCCTACAAGTGATTGTGAATGATCTCAAGAGCTTAGGGTACAAGACACAAGACCAAGATTTTTGTGTCAAATTCTTGATGAGCTTGCCCCCAAGATTCAAGATGTTGATCATGATGCTATAAAGAGATGGGCTTGATACAATAAAGCCAAATGATTTGCTTGGAGAGGTTTTGACCTATGACAAATATGACAAGCAAGTTGATGAGAAGGAAAAGGAGGAAGAAAAGAAGAAGCAAACTGTGGCATTCAAGGCCACCTCCTCCAAGGAAAAAGCACCTATCTTTGAAGAAGAAGAAGGCAACGGTGAAGAAGGAGAGTTTGAGATTGATGATGAGGCACTTGCTCTTGTTGTTAAGAAGATGGGTCATATGTTCATCAAGAGAAGAGGCTTCAAGAAGGGGTTTGACAACTCCAAGAGAAATGAGCAACTAAGGAAGTGCTTCAATTGTGATAGCACCGAGCACCTTCAAAATGAGTGTCCATTTAAAAAGAGAAAGAACAACAACAAGAGGGGCAAGTTTGAGAAGAAGAAGAGAGAAGCAAGGATGACTCTCAAGAAGGGCAAGGATGGTGCCTTTGTGGTCAAATGGGAGAGTGATAATGAAGAGGAGGAAGAAGAATCTTCCAACAAGGCTTTTGCTTCCATTGCTATCAACAAGAAGCCTTCATTATTCTCTACATCACACTCATGTTTCATGGCAAAGGAGACTAAGGTACAATATGATAGTAGTGATGATGGAAGTGAAATGGAATATGCTCATGATAATGATGATGATAATGATGAACCTACTAAAGAACAACTATATGACTTGATGGAACAAACTAGAGATATTGCTATTGCCAAGGACAAAGAGTGTAAGAAGCTTTCTATGAAGGTAGCAATACTTGAGAAAGCTCTTAGTGAGCTTAAAACCACTCATGACTGTCTTGTGGAAGACCATGAGAAACTTGGTGATGCTCATTCTAAGCTTGAAAAGGCTCACTCATTGCTTCTAAAGCAACAAGCAAAAGAGAAGGTTGTTATATCAAGTGATATAGGTGTAACTTGTGATATCATCAATGAATCCTTTTATAAACCTATCATCATGTCAAGTGCTAACCCTTCTTATAGCTCTTCATCCACCATCACCCACTCTACCTCTACTAGTAGTGATGATGCATCACTAGTGGTTGAGAATGAGACTCTCAAGAGAGAGGTGGATGAGCTCACTCACGCCTTAGGCAAAGCCTATGGTAGTGAGGTCCGCTTGCTAAAGTGCTTGGGTAGCCAAAGGTTTTTTCTCAATAAAGAGGGATTAGGCTACACCCCCAAGAAGGGCAAGGCGGTCTTTGTGACTCCAAAGCCTAGCTTTGTGAAGAGCAATGGTCGATTTTGCAATAGATGCAAGCAGGTTGGGCACTTAGAGCATAATTGTAATAAAATGAATAAGAATAAGAAAATTGTGAATGCTATATCTTATGATTCTTGTTATGTGCTTATCAAGGGTGAGAAGGGTGTGAAAGCTAAGTTTGTTGGTACACCCATTGTTGGCCCAAAGAAGAAGGCAATTTGGGTACCAAAGAGCTTAGTTACTAACCTACAAGGACCCAAACAAAAATGGGTACCTAAATCTCATTGATTTGATTGTAGGTGAATTACAAGGCCGGGGGAAGGCATTGGATCATTGATAGTGGGTGCACTCAACACATGACTGGTACATCAAGAATGTTTGACTCTATCGATGATAATGTTAGTGGCATTGATTCTATCACTTTTGGAAATAACAAGAAAGGCAAGGTTATTGGGAATGGTAAGATTGCAATATCTAATGACATGAGCATATCTAATGTGTTGCTAGTTCAAAGCTTAGATTTCAATCTTCTTTCAGTGGCACAAATTTGTGATTTGGTTTCAAGTGCATATTTGGACCAAATGATGTTGAGGTTGTGAGCATGGATGGTTCTAATGTGATATTCAAAGGGTTTAGATTTGAGAACCTCTATTTAGTTGATTTCAATGTTAGTGAAACATCTATTTTAACTTGTTTGATATCCAAATCTAGCATGTGTTGGCTATGGTATAGAAGACTTGGTCATGTTGGCATGAAACAATTGAAGAAATTATTGAGTCACGATCTAGTCAACGGCTTGAAAGATGTTGAGTTTGAAAAAGATAGACTTTGTAGTGCTTGTCAAGCCGGGAAGCAAGTTGGTAGTGCACATCCAAAGAAGAGTACAATGAGCACATGCAAAGCATTTGAGTTGTTGCACATGGATCTATTTGGGCCAACAACATATGCAAGCATTGGTGGGAACAAATATGGATTTGTTATTGTTGATGATTTTACAAGATTCACATGGGTGTTCTTTCTTAGTGACAAGAGTGAAGTATTTGACATATTCAAAACCTTTGTCAAGAGAGTTCACAATGAGTTTGAAATCAAAATTAAGAAGATTAGAAGTGATAATGAGAGTGAATTCAAGAATACAAGAATTGGTGATCTTTGTGATGACTTTGGTATTGGAATCAATTCTCGGCCAAATACAATCCATCCTCCAATGGTGTTGTTGAGAGGAAGAATAGAACATTGGTTGATATGGCTAGAACTATGCTTAATGAGTATAATGTGAGTCATAAGTTTGGGATGAAGCAATCAACACGGCTTGCTATTCAATCAATAGGCTCTATTGTCATCCATTGCTTAAGAATACCCCATATGAGCTACTTCATGGAAGAAAGCCAAATATTTCATTCTTTAGAGTGTTTGGTTGCAAATGCTATATCTTGAAGAAGGGCACTAGACTTAGAAAGTTTGACTCTAGATGTGATGAAGGGTTCCTACTCGGTTATTCAACAACAAGCAAAGCTTATAGAGTATGGAACAATGCTAGTGGTCTAGTTGAAAAAGTCCATGATGTACAATTTGATGAAAAAGTCCATGATGTACAATTTGATGAAACCAATGGATCTCAAGATGAGGAAGACAACTTGGATGATGTTGGCGAACCTCGATTGATTGAAGCAATGAAGAACATGGACATTGGGGACATTAGAGCAAGGCAAGTGATTGATGTAGATGATAACAAAATCAAGTACTCACATCACCCATCAAGCAAGCTAGTGGTTCTCAAGTGCAAGATCATCATGCTAGTTCACCATCTCATGAAGACAAATCAAATGACCAACCTAGTTCAAGCAATCAAAATGAAGTGCTTCAACCGACTCAAATTGCAAGAGATCATCCACTTGATAAAATTATTGGTGATATTAGAAGTGGTGTGCAAACAAGATCTATGGCAATGATATGTGAGCATGCATCATTTGTGTCAATGAAAGAACCTAAGAAAATTAATGAAGCATTGAAGGATGCCGATTGGATCATGGCAATGTAAGAAGAGCTTAATAACTTCAAAAGAAATGATGTTTGGGAATTGGTAGAAAGACCTCAAGATCACAATGTCATTGGAACCAAATGGGTATTCAAAAACAAGCAAGATCAAGATGGCATAGTGGTGAGAAACAAAGCAAGACTAGTTGCACAAGGTTACACTCAAATAGAGGGTCTTGACTTTAAAGAAACATACGCACCGGTGACAAGATTGGAGGCAATTAGAATTCTATTAGCCTATGCGTGTGCCCATGACATCAAGCTCTATCAAATGGATGTCAAGAGTGCATTTCTCAATGGGATCAATAGTGAGCTAGTATATGTTGAGCAACCTTTCAGTTTTGAAGATGAGAAGAAACCCAACCATGTGTACAAGTTAAAGAAGGCATTATATGGCTTGAAGCAAGCACCTAGAGCATGGTATGAGAGGCTAAGGAGTTTTCTTATCTCTAAGGGGTTCATAGTGGGAAAAGTTGATACTACTTTATTCACCAAGAAGATTGGAAATGACCTATTCATTGTACAAATATATGTTGATGATATCATATTCGGTTCAACCGATGAAGATTATTACAAAGAATTTGGTGAAATGATGTCCACAGAGTTTGAGATGTCCATGATTGGAGAGCTTAGCTACTTCCTTGGTCTTCAAGTCAAACAATTAAAGGAACGCACATTTGTGAGTCAAGAAAAATATATCAAGGACATGTTGAAGAAGTTTGGAATGCAAGAGGCAAAAGCTATATCAACTCCAATGGGCACCAATGAAAGTCTTGATAGTGATCTTAGTGGCAACATGGTGAATCAAAAGGAATATCAGTCTCTAATTGAAAGCCTACTCTATGTCACCACATCAAGGCCAGATGTCATGTGTTAGTGTATGCATGTGTGCAAGATATCAAGCATCACCTAGAGAGAGTCATCTCAAGGCCGCAAAGAGAATATTGAGGTACTTGAAGCATACACAAGATGTTGGACTATGGTATCCCAAGGGGTCACAATTTGAGTTGATTGGATATTCGGACTCCGATTATGGGGGACATAAGATCAATAGGAAGAGCACTAGTGGGACATGTCAATTCCTTGGAAGATCACTAGTGTAATGGTCCTCAAAGAAACAAAATAGTGTGACAATATCTACCGCCGAAGCCGAATATATTAGTGCGGGGGCATGTTGTGCACAATTGCTTTGGATGAAGTAAACTTTAAAGGACTATGGATTTAACTTTAAGAATATACCATTATTTTGTGATAATGAAAGTGCAATTAGAATGACACAAAACCCGGTCCAACATGAAAGATCAAAGCACATTGACATATGACATCATTTCATAAGGGATCATCAACAAAAGGGTGATATTTCAATTGAAAGCATTGGCATCGATGATCAACTTGCTGATATTTTCACCAAGCCACTCAATGAGAAGAGGTTTTGCAAGCTAAGAAATGAGTTGAACATTCTTGATTTCTCAAACATGAGTTGAATGCACCCCACCTACTCTTGATATGCCTCTTCTTCGACTATGCAAGGTAAAATTGTAATGACATGTCATTCATGGGATATTAGGATTTGCTAGATCATGTAGATATACAAGATGCATCCTAAGTGCATTCATGAGAAATCAAATGATTTTGTTGGATATATAGCATCACTATTGTTTCTATGTGTGACTTGATCTAGTGATGATATATGCCATGTTTGTGAGCTTACAATCCTAGTGTTGAATCTAGAATATTTACTATAAGTGTTTAATTCAACATAGGCAAGATAACCCTTTTAATGAGGTGTGAAGAAAGTCTTTGGTTCAAACCGAATTGATCATCTTTGGCAAATAAGCTAGATGAGACCAAATTTGATAAAATTTGATTCTACCTCACCAAAAGAACTAATATACCTTACTCTCCACAACTTGACCATACCTTTTTAGCAATCAATGACAAAGGGGGAGAGAGAAGTCACAAAGATATGCCAATGGAAAGGGGTAAGTTAAAATTTTATGAAGCACACAAATAGGGGGAGCAAGCTTATGAACAATTTGTTGCATTTGTTTGTGCATTAACATATGACTTGCTCATTGCACATGTATTTAAGTTTCATATTTATGCTTGTATGGTGTATGCTAGTACTATAATGTGAATGGTAAAATGAAATACTAGCATGAATAGGTTGTAACTAGACTTAGTTAAATTTACATGTGGATCAAGGGCCTATGTTATAATGTTGATCTCACGGGGTTCTTGAGCTTTGATGAATATCTAATGCAACAATGGTGCTAAGGATGGTGTAAAAGCAACTTTGATTGGTACCATGCTTCGGCCTCGACGCCGTCTAGCCTGATGTCGGGGGCAGACCACCTTGACAGACCAGGGACCCCTCGGGTGGTGGATGCCCTAGCGAGCAGAAGGGCCTCCTCTGCCTCCTCTTCCCACCAGCGTAGCGTCGAAGGGCTCAGGGAGGCCATCTCCTCCTGCCGCTGTTGGGGCGAACCCGAAGCCGTCGGCTGGCCCGAGGACGGTTGCCGCAGCTGGCTTAAGGGAGCCATGGTCACCTCTTGTAGTGCCGGAGGGCTCGAAACCACTGTCTCCCTCAACTCCACGTTGTGCCAAGGTGGTAGGTTGGACATCACCACGTCCTCTGGCCAGCTCGAAGTTGAACGCTCCCCCTCCTCCTATGCCTGCAGCACGCGTGGGACCATCGACACATCTTGCATCGCATTTTGCTACTGCAGCAGCTCATCCAAGGTAATCACGGCTTCCCCAAGCGACTGAGGGAGGCTCGAGACCACCAACTCCTCTGACGGCTTGACCCACCGCTGTGCTGATGAATCCAGAGGCATCGCGTCCTCTGGTGGTGTTTGTTGCTGCTGCTGTTATTGCTGCTGTTGTTGTTGCTGCTATTGTTGCTGCTGCTCCGGCTGGCTCGACACCAACCGCTCTGCTCCCTACTGTTGCTCGGGCTAGCTCCTGGCCAGCCCCTCTTCTCCCAGCTGCTACTGCGGCTCCTCCTCCTCTTTCCTATGCAGGCCCTCCTGCTCCTGCTTGCACCGCGCCTCCACCTCACGCAGCCCCTCCGGCCACGGCTTCCGCTCCTCCACGGAAGGAGATGGAGCGGCGACCTCCTCGTCCTTGAGGACGATGGGGGTGATCTCCGACCCCAACTCATGCCCGTCGGAGGTTCCCCCCCTCGAGCAAGGCGGCGGAGGTTTTGGCCTGACCCGGGGTAGGAGCCACAGGCGTCGGGATTGGGACGACACTCCCACCTTCCAACACCTGGTCAGGTGCGAGGGCCGCGGGCAACGACACCGGGGCAGCGCTCCTCCTCTCTCACGACTGCTCCAGCTCAGAGCCAGTTCTTGCCGTGGCCTCTGAACCTCTCAAGCCTGCAACAAGAGCAGAGCCCATCAGCCTGCCCCGAGCCATAGCTGCGTGGGCTTGGGATAGCCAAGCCACCTCCCATGGTGATAGGGGTCTTGAGGTCACACCTGTGGCCACAGTCACTATCCTTGCGGTCGCCTCTACCCTAAGCCGCTTGGCCGGTGAGGGGTCTGCCTCCTCCACCTGTCGCTTTAGCCTGGGTAATAAAGAAAGTGAGCAAGGACGCTTAGTGGTTCTGCGAGTCAAAGAAACAAGAAAGAAAACTCCAAAAAACAAGGCTTACCCAAAGGGGACAATGACTTTCCCAGGACACCTCGAGCCGCTAGAGCGCCTCGAGGCCCATCTCGGAGCCGCACCTCCCTCAAAGTGGAGGCCACCTGACGCTTCCGACGGTGTCGCCATGCCTTCCCGTCCCAACGAGGCCGTGTGGCCCCGTGTTCACGTCCTGTGCGCCAAGGACTGGGACTGGGTCTCCCGAGGAGTGGTGGGTGGGGTCTCGTCGCACGAGCATCGAGACGAGGACCCAGCACGGGCCGAGGAGCCACCTTGACTCTGGTCCTGCGGCCGCTCCAGGATGTCCTCCTGCGCAGAAGGCATGTTAGCTTGGGAAGACCAGGAAGATGGGGCTCGAGGCGCCCTGCTACCCCCTCATCATCATCATCTTCATCATCTGCCTCCTCATCCTCCATGGAGGGAGATTCCTCCTCAGGCAGCCCATTGCACCTCTGCTTCGCACGGTGTTTCTCGCGCTCTTCGCGCGCGAGAATTTTTTTCTCTTCTTTTTCTCCTCATCTTTCCCCTTCTTCAGCTGGTGGGTGGTAAAGCGCCTCACCTGTCGGTCGGGGTCGTCCTCCCTCACTGGGGGTCTTGACCCCCTGCAGTCGATGTTTCCCTACACAAAAACATCCAGGCGTAAGAATAAAGGTAAGAAAGAGAGGAGGAGTAAAACTCGAGAGGCACGGCTCGAGGCACTCACCAGGTCAAGATGGCCTTCTTCCGGCAGCATGGGGATGCGGTTGATGTGCTCTAGCTTGAAAGCATCGACGACCGCTCCCTTTACTCGCAACACAATCTTCTCGGGGGGGCAGCGCCTCGACCGACATGCGACACCCCTTGTGCTGCTTGGGCATCGCCTTGGGCCCCATCTGGTCTAGCCGTAATGAGCGTGCCATTAAAGGGAGCACCCTCTGATGGTGAAAGGCCAAGACAATGACTGCCACCGTCAAACCCGCGTCACGAAGTCTCCTCAGCGCAGAGAGGAGAGGCCTCAATCGAGGCTGTAAATCCGATGCCACGTTGTGCGGCCAGTGGAACGGATGTTCCATGATGAGACACCCGATGTACGGCGGTAGGTAGCCCTCATTGTTGCAGAGGTAGAACCACTGCTCATCCCACCGAGCATGGTTGGACATCAGCCCGGTGGGGATGTACTCGTGCGGCTACACCACCCGGCCTGTCTTCAGTGCTAAGTTGAGGGAGCCCACATGGATGATCCACCTCACGCCCTGCTCCACCGGGGCATTGAGGAACTCCCCCTTGTAGAGGTGAAGCCACAGCTCCCGGTGCGGCTCTACCCCCAGGTACCCCTCGCAGATGGCTGCGAAGATGGCGGCGTTGGAGATGGCATTGGGGGAGAAATGCTAGAGCTTGACCCCGTAGTGGTGGATCAGCGCCCGCATGAATCGGCTCGGGGTGATCCTAGCCCATGCTGGTGGTACTTGATGAAGCTGACGACGTAGCCATGTGGCGGGTTCAGCTCCCGATCCTCCCGCGACGGCGCCATCAACTCTGGCCGATCCGGTGTGGTGATAGGGCAAAGGAGCCCCTCCCCCACCAGCTCCAATAGCTTCCGCTTCATCACGGTCGACGAACGCCAGGCCTCCGGAGGAAGATACGTGGGTGCCATGGCGGCGACGGCAGCGCGGATTTGCTCGGTGAATGGGCGACCAGGAAGATCCCCAATCGCGATCACCCTCACTAATCCCTCTTCTCTAGTGCTTGCGGGTAGGGATTCGAAAGCTCTAGTGACAGCGACGAAAGCAAGATGGCAAGAATGGAAGCACATGGCACCCCACCTTCCCTGGATTTATACACAGGGGAATAGCAACGGGCGGATCCAACGGTGGTAAAGGTAAAACTCGCATTTACTACGCATACCTAACCGCCCCCTCGATCCCCGGACAGGTACACATGTCACGCGCCCGTCTTCTAACCGTAGCCTGAGTCCACCACGACCATGTCGCTTCAGCTCACGCCTCAAAAGGCATGCCCAACCGGTAGGAACACTACATTATCCGCTGACGGAGTCTTCCACGAGAAGTAAAACGGGCCCCGGCCCCACGATAAGCCTCGAGGGAGCGAAGGATGACCCTTGGTTAAGGTTCGATAGCCGCCCTCAAGCACCCAAGTCAGGGATGCCCCAGGAGAGCCACACAAAGCTCAGATCAAGGATGAACCCTCGAGATCCCCTCGGATGTATCCAAGGCAAAATGAGAGGATTACCATAGAATCCCCACGGGGGGGAGGCATCGAGCCGCCGGATCCTATCGAATGGAATCGGTATCCATATCTCTATTTGTTTGCATCAATGAGAATGCCTCTGGGCCACTAGTCAACCCCATCGAATGGGGCATGAGCTCTCACTTGGATCCCCCATTATCAGCTCACAAAGAACATCGAGACTCACCCAATCGAGGGTAGTACGACGCTTCTCACCTCACATCTGATTGAAAGGACTCGTGAGATGGACACCCAAGGCTAGCAATGCCCTGGCTGCACGAGGCTCAGGAGCTCGACTACGCCTGGCACCCCTCGATGAAAGAGGGTCGAACTCACCCGGGGCTCAATGTCTCGAGCCACCCTTCGACTAGGCGCTATGACTCCTGTTCATGTTATCCTAACCTTTCAGGGACGCCCACTACATCTGACTGGATGAATGCCTTTCGACAAAAGATATTTAAAGCCCTCAGAGGAGTCTCCCCACTCCTCTGAGGCCTCGGGGCTACCCCCGAAGGGTACGCTCACACGCACCCTCTAGAAAATCATGATTGACGTCTCAATCTCGACTCAAAACCCCCGTATGACTGCCAGCACTCACGCAGGGGTTCAGGGGCTAACCCCAAAGGGTACGCTCGTGCACACCCTTCGAAAAAACACAAATGATACCTCAGCTACGATTTAAGACCCTCTGTATGACTGCCAGCATTCACGCGAAGGTTCGGGGGCTACTGTCGGGTACCTAAAAAAGGGGTACCCTTAACCCTCGATTAAAGTGGATTAACCTCGGACATCAACAAACCAAAACCTTCACGATTATCCTCCACCTAGCACAAGAATCCCAATAGACAAGTCATACTAGGCCTGCCCACAAACCCACCTGATGGGTCCTACTCGAGGTGGAGCAGATCACTTGAGGGTGCCACTCGAGCTACCCAGCGGTGACGGAGATTTATCCGAGCAAACGGGCGCCCCTCGAGTATGGCTCACTCCTCGATTACCTACCCTCGGTAGGGATTTCAGGGCATTTAATACATTCTACCCGCTCCCGCCTAACCTCATGGCCACAGTGACTGTAACAGTTACAAGTATACCGGTCAAATCCCACTTTTTACCGCCAATGCCGGGGAATCTGGCGGGCCGTACCACACTGTAACTCCATGCCATGCACTGTGCACTTTGCACTGTGCGCTAGTTCGGACAGGTCAATAGAGAGCTACAAGAGCCTGAAACACTTAAGTCCTAGCTCACTCACTCGCTCTCTTGTATTCACCCTTGTACAAGCACTTCGGTGCAAAATAATACAAACTCTCCCCCCCCGCTGGACGTAGGGCCTTCCATTGCCCGAACCAGGATAATCCCCTTGTGTTCTTCTTGCATCACCATCTGGATTAGGGAGCACGCAATACAAATTTACTTGTTGGTGCTAGGCCCCCGGGGTCAAAACATCGACAGGTTCCCTGATAAATGGACTCAATGGGTTCAGAACATCCTTAACAGTGGCACATCATCAGTCATTCTCAATAGCTGCTCTAGAAAACCTTTTAAATGTAGAAGGGGTGCGAAGCAAGGAGATCCACTATCACCTCTATTATTTGTTTTGGCTGCTGACTTCCTCCAAAGTATAGTAAATTTAGCATGCAGAATGGCACTCTGAAGCATCCTCTAAGTGATGAGTACCAGGGTGATTTCCCCATCATTCAATATGTAGATGACACCCTTCTTGTTCTCCCAGGTGATGCAAGGACTCTCTTTAACTTGAAATGCTTGCTGAGACCTTTCTCAGACTCCACTAGACTTCATGTCAATTTTTAGAAATCTTTTCTAGTCCCTATCAATATGAGTCAAGAGAGAGCCTTACATTTGGCCAACGCCTTTGGATGTCAACTAGGCACAATGCCATTCACATAGCTAGGCCTACCTCTAGGAACAACTAGGCCAACCATAACAGAATATGCAACCCTGGTCAGCAGAATTGAGAAGAGATTGTCTGTCATCAGCAAAATGCTCAGTTATAATGGAAGACTAATCCTGATAAATTCTGTCTTTTCTGCCCTCCCAACTTTTTATATGTGCTGCCTTAAACTCCCCCTTTAGTGGTCAGTCAGATAGACAAAGCCAGGAAAGCTTGCTTGTGGAATAAAGGTGAATTGAACTGCAGAGGGAAAGCTTTAGTGGCCTGGCACTACTACAGAAATGAACTTCTATGGCATTGACAAAATGCCCTCGATGATGGGCATATTTTTTGCCCACTGCAGTAAATCCCACAATTTACTGCAGCGGGCACTTTTTATTTACCGTGACGGGCACTTTTGCCTGCTGTGGTAAATTAATTTACCGCAGCGGGCATCTTAAAATATCCATCATGGAAAATACCTATTTACCATGGCGGACGTATTAAGATGCCCGCTGCAGTAAATCAATTTACCACAGCGGGCACACAATAAGGCCTGCCATGGTAGAAGGCCAATGCCCAATAGGCCCAGAGGACCGATTTTCGCCTCAGTGTATATAAATATTGTCGTTAGGGTTTTCATCTCTCATTCTCACTCTTCTCTTCCACCACCCAGCTGCCACTTCTCTATCATCTCTCTTCTCTTCCAACTTATGTCTTGTACCACCGTCTCGCGTTGCCTACTGCTTCTTCCCCCAACCAAACCTACCAATCCGGCATGGCGCTCACCTCCGGCACGTCCCGCCCCCCTCCTGGGTCACCACGCCGACACCGCTGGCCCCACCTCGCCATCTCCTCATCCTCCCAACCTCCTCGATCCGCTTCCCCCGTGGTGCGGGCTCCGGTGCAAGCGCCGATGGCGGCAGGGCACCCGTCTCCCTCTCTGTGCCCCCACGCCTCCAAGTCCGCCCCTCCACCACTGGACCCCCACCACCGGACCACGGTGGCCTAGCACCCACGAGGTGGACCACACGCGGTGGCGCTGCGCTCGAGGCGCAAGGCGGACCACGGTGGCGCGACGGCCTTGAGGTGGACCGCGCACGGTGGCGGGGCGCCTGTGAGTCGGACCATGGCACCGCGGCGCTCGAGGACGCAAGGCAGACCACGGCAGCATGGCATTCAGGGGTGCGAGGTGTTGGTGCATGGAGCAGGATGAGCAGCAGTGTTCCGGCGTCCCTCAAGCAGGAGCGGCGGCGCAGAGGCCTCGATCCGGTGTTGGTGCGTTCGGGGGCACGAGGTGTTGGTGCGTGTTGTCAGAGCACAGCTCCCTCAAGCAGGAGCAGTGGCACAGAGGCCTTGATCCGGTCGTCCAGCGTTGCGGCTCCATCAATCAAGACCTCCCGCAGCACAGCTCCATCGATTCGACACTCTGGCAACGCGTCATCGTCGATCCGGCCCTCAGCTCCCTCGATCCGATGCTCTTGCGGTGCGACGTCATCGATCTAGCCCTCAGCTCCCTCGATCCGATGCTCTGGTGGCACGGCGTCGTTGATCCCATCCTCAGCTCCCTTGATCCGGCGGTGATGGCGAAGCAGCAACCCTAGATGGGCTCGTCGGGCCCATGGATGGGCTCGACTGGCCTATCTAGGGTCTCTTTTCTTTTCTTTGTTTTTCTAAAATTATTTATCACAGCGGACAACATAAACCGCCCGCTGCGTTAATAGCATTAACCATAGCGGGCGCCATATGTTGCCCACTGTGGTAAATGTATCTTCCGCAGCGGGCATAGGTGCCCGCCACGGTGAGGTCACAATTAACCGTGACCTTCCATCCATGGTGTTTGCCTTTGTCCGCTGTGGTAAATTGAAAGTGCCCGTCATGGTTAAAAATTCTGTAGTAGTGTGGGAAGAAGCATGCAAATCAAAAGAAATAGGTGGCCTTGGAATTATTGATATAGAGAGACAAAATGATGCCTTATTGCTTAAGCACCTTGACAAATTCTATAACAATGCTGAAATCCCTTGGGTTTCTTTTACATGAATAAGATGTACTCCAATCAGAATATTCCACCTCAGGGAAGGTCACCAGTTGGTTCCTTTTGGTGGAAAGATATAATGAAACTCTTCCCAAAATATCAAAATTTGGCCAGCTGCATCAACCCCTCAAGGACAAATTCCCTCAGCTGTTCTCCTTTGCCAGAAAACCCAAGTGCTCAATTAGATTCCTTCTTTCTCATCAGATGAGCATGGTGTTCACCCCTACACTCTCCATTCAAGCCACTTCGCAGTTGACAGAACTACAAGAGATCTTGAACAACAGAGACTGGAATGAAATCCATCTAGACCAATGGACATACATTTGGGGTTCAAATAAATTCAGTAGCAAGAAGGCTTACAAAAAACTGGTTGATGAAGCTCACACTTTTCATCTGTTCAAGTGGATGTGGGCTGCAAGCAACCCAGGAAACCACAAGTTTTTCTTCTGGCTCCAAGCTAAGGATAGAGTCAATACAAGGAACATGCTAAGAAGAAAAAATATGCATATACCAGATCACTCTTGTGCTTTATGCACTAATAGCATTGAGGAGACCAGCCACCATCTATTTTTTGGTTGCAGCTTCAGTCGGAGTTGTTGGACTGCTATTACCATCGACTGTGACCTCAGTCTTTCTCCAATTGAGATGCTACTAAAAGCTAGAAATGCATTTGACAGTCCTATTTTTAGAGAAATTATGATAGCAGGCTGCTGGAGCATTTGGTGTATCCATAACAGGGTAATATTTGATAATACCATTCATACCATTGATATGTGGAAGATTCACTATAGAGAAGAATTGGGGAAGGTTTATGTCAAAGCCAAGACTACCAAACATTAGCTTATTAGTAATTGGAGAGATAGCCTACTTTGATGATGTACCTCTTTCTTTTTTGGGCTTAAAAGCCTTGTAAATTTGTTGTAACTCAGACCTCCATTCTTTCATTTAATTAAAAAAGGGGGCTGGGGCCTCCCCGACTGATTCGGTCAAAAAAAGGAAGGAGAGGGAGTAGCCACTATCATCATGCAGGCCGTGGAAGGAAGGAGAGAAGGCATGGGGCGAGGACTAGTGCACGAATAGGACACCGTGGCGTGTAGTCCGACGTGCAGGCCATCAAGGAACGAGCTGTTAAACGAGTTGTATACTCGTGTCCAGGTTCAACCTCGTGTTAGGTTAGTTGTATAGGATAGACTAGCCTATGCTTGTATAGCAAGTATCTTGTAACTCAAGTTGTATCTCCGAGATCTTAGGAAGGTTGTTGTAAGTGCCACAATAGGTGCTATTCCTACCTTATATAAACGTATAACCGGGAACCAGGTGAGGTATCCCGTTCCACCTATTTTCACATGGTATCGAGAGCCTCCTTCCTCATGGAGAATTTCCATGGCGTTCGCTTCCTCTTCCTCCGTGCTCTCTGCTGCGCTTTCCTTGCCCACCTTTCTCCCACCTGTTTTCGAGAAACTCAATCGCACAAACCACCAGTCATGGAAGGCGCAAGTTCTTTCTACGCTGAGTGGAGCACAACTCACCGACTGGCTTGAGGCCAACTCCGAGCCTCCAACCAAGTTCCTGGACAAGAAGAAACCGGATGATCCAAAAGAAGTCCCGGTGGCAAATCCTGACTACGTCACCTGGGTGGCAAAGGAGCAGACGGTGTTGAGCTACATCCTCACCAATCTCTCCAAGGAGATCCTAAGCCACGTCAACACCGAAGTCACAGCGCGCGGCGCCTGGAAGACCATTGAGGTGCTCTTTGCATCTCAATCCCGTGCTAAGATCATTAGCACACACATGGCACTGACGTTCGTCACCAAGGGCACATCCTCCATCAGCGAGTACTTCACCAAGATCAAGGGCCTAGCGGATGAGATGGCGGCGGCAGGTCGCAAGCTCAAGGACAAGGAGTTTGTCTCCTACGTGCGGACAAGTTTGGATCTAGACTATGATTCAATCGTGTCAGCCGTGGCATCACGTGTGGAACCGATCTCCATCACCGAGTTGTACACACTGCTCGTCAGCCATGAACAGTGTTTGGAGATGTGAAATGGTGGTGGCAACCAATCCTTCGCAAATCTCGCCACCAAGGGCAACAACGGTGGCGACAGCGACTCACACGGTGGACAGCGTGGCAATGGTGGAGGCGGCAGTGGCAGCTGCGATGGTGGAGTCCGTGGCAACCATGGCGGTTTTGGCCACGGTGGCAGTGGTCGTGGCTCCAATTTCTAGCCTGGGGTCTTCTGCCAAATCTGTGGCAAAGAGGGCCACCCGGCTCACCGCTGCTTCAAGAGGTTCAATGCCAACTTCAATGGGCCTCCCAAGAAGTCTGCCTCGTCCACGACCACGTCCTACGGGATAGACATGAACTGGTATATGGATACCGGCTCCACCGACCACATCACCGGTGATCTTGAGCGTCTCAGCTTCCGTGACAAGTACAATGGTGGGGAACAGGTGCATGCTGCCAATGGTTCAGGTATGGAAATCACACACATTGGCCATAGTGCTTTATGCTCCCCTTCCATCAATCTTTGATTAAACAATATCTTGCATGTTCCTAAATCCAAAAAGAACTTGTTATCTGTTCATTGTTTCACCAAATATAACAATGTGTTTCTTGAATTCCATCCTCATCATTTCATCATCAAGGAGGAGGAGACGAGGAGAACCCTTCTCAGAGGCAGGTGTGAAGGTGGCCTCTATCTGCTGCAATCATCTTCGAATAAATCCTCGACGAATAAACAAGTCCTCGGTGTTGCTAGGCCGACGACATCGCTGTGGCACAATAGGCTAGGTCATGCTTCGTCTCAAGTAGTGCAACATGTTCTTAGTCACCACAAAATTTCTTTTATTCCAGATTTGAATAATGGTCATGTATGTAATGCGTGCCAACAAGGCAAAGCTCGACAATTGCCTTACTCCTAGTCTACAAACTCTTCAGATGGGCCATTTGATTTAGTTCATTTAGATGTGTGGGGTCTGGCACCAACATCAGTTGGCCGGCAAAGTTATTACGTAAGTTTTATAGATGATCATAGAAAGTTTGTTTGGATTTATCTCCTGCGTCATAAATCTAAAGTTTTTCAAGTCTTTCATGATTTCCAAAATCTTGTAGAATGTCAGCACAACCAAAAATCTTAGCAGTACAAATGGACTGGGGAGGTGAATATCAATCTCTAAATTCCTTCTTCCAGCACGTTGGTAATGTGCATCGTGCCTCATGCCCTCATGCGCACCAGCAAAATGGCATTGCTAAATGCAAACATCGACATATTGTAGAAGTGGGTCTCACCTTGTTATCCCAAGCTTGCATGCCTCTTAAGTTTTAGGGTGAAGCTTTCCTTCATGCTATCTATCTAATTAACCAGCTCCCTTCTCGGGTTATAAAAAATGAGACACCCTTCTTTCGTCTGTTTGGCAAGGATCCAGATTACATAGACCTTCGTGTCTTTGGTTGTGTTGCTTGGCCGAATATCAGGCCGTTCAACACCAAGAAACTCCAATTGCGCTCCAAGCAATGTGTGTTTCTTGGTTACAGTAATCTTCATAAAGAGTATAAGTGCCTTGATCCTAAAGAAGGCCAGGTTTATATCTCTCGAGATGTCACATTTGATGAGTCTGTTTTTCCCTTCCCTTTCCTCCATCCTAACGCCAGGGCAAGGCTACGTGCTGAGCTCCTTCTTTTGCCTGAACACCTCAAAAATCCTACCATGGGGGACGCTATTGTACAAGACCATAACGTGATTTCTCCTGAGTCTACTAACCCAGCTACTAGCTGTGCAGATTCTTCAATAGGTGCACCAAGAAATTTGGCACAAAATGATGCAAGTTCCAAGTCTACAGATGCTTCGGGTGGACATTATCGCATGTGTCCCCGGGGAGGCAACAGCAGCCAATCCCAGGATGATGCGCTGTCGGCCGGTGGAGCACCTGCGTCGCAATCTGCTTCGGGGACACTGCTTCTAGATTCTCTTTCGTTAGGCGCGGGTGCAGGCAGGGCCACGCTCCCTGCTGTGGGATCTTCTACGGCTGGCTCTGCGGGCTCTGTGGCCACTTCGTCGAGCGCACGCGGTCTGCCACATCCGATCCCCGTGGGGACATGCCGACAGCAACTCCCATCGATGTGGCTGCTGTTCCTATCGCCGGGGGAGATTTGTTGGGATCAGCTATGGCAGTGATTGGATCTGCTATGGCATTGCACTCTACGGATCCTCCTATGCAGTCTGCATCTGAGAATGCAAGACTGGTCACTCGGTCACAGCGTGGCACTGTTAAGCCCAAGACCTACACGGATGGCACAGTAAGGTGGGGCATGCTTGCTGAGTCTGCTACTGAAGAGCCTTCATCTGTCACCAAAGCCTTGAGTGATCCAAGATGGGTTGACGCTATGAATCTTGAACATGAAGCTTTACTTCGTAATGGAACTTGGAAACTTGTTCCACGGCCAAAGGGCAAGAATATCATTGGTTGTAAATGGGTTTACAAAGTGAAACGCAAGGCTGACAGCTCAATTGATAGATACAAGGCTCGCTTGGTTGCTAAAGGCTTCAAACAGAGGTATGGAATAGATTATGAGGATACCTTTAGTCTGGTTGTGAAGGCAGCTACAATTCATCTTATTTTATCCATAGCTGTGTCAAATAGCTGGTCCCTACGGTAGCTAGATGTCCAAAATGCATTCTTGCATGGCGTGCTCAATGAGGAAGTATACATGGATCAACCCCCTGGCTATGTAGATAAGTCACATCCTGGTTATGTGTGCAAATTGAAAAAGGCTTTGTATGGATTGAAGCAAGTGCTGAGGGCTTGGTATGCAAGGTTGTGTGCAAAGCTTATTTCACTGGGTTTTAAACCATCAAGTGCAGATACTTCATTGTTTTATTATAGCAAGGGTGGTCATATACTTTTTGTCCTAGTCTACGTTGATGATATTGTGGTTGCCAGTTCATCTCTTGAGGCAACAAAGGCTTTGCTTACTGATCTTCAGCGAGATTTCGCTCTAAAGGACCTCGGTGATATTCACTACTTTCTGGGCATTGAAGTAAAATGAGATGAAAACGGGTTGGTCCTCTCACAAGGTAAATATGCCAATGATATTCTGGTTCGGTCAGGAATGGACAAATGTAAATCTGTTGATACTCCTCTTCCTACCACACAAAAGCTTAGCATCAATCAAGGAACTAAGCTTGGAGAAGAAGATAGCACGAGATACAGGAGTTTGGTGGGTGCGTTACAGTATCTCACGCTTACTCAACCAGATATCAGTTTTGCTGTCAACAAGGTTTGTCAATTTTTGCATGATCCAATGATGGTGCATTTTAGTGCTGTCAAGAGAATATTATGGTATGTTCGTGGAACCAGCAATCTTGGACTGCATATTCGAAAGTCAAGATGCAAAATTGTTAGTGCGTTCTCAGATGCGGACTGGGCGGGAGATGTTGATGATCGTCGCTCGACAGGAGGTTTTACAGTGTTCCTTCGTGAGAATCTCATTTCCTGGACTGCACGAAAACAAGCGACTGTGTAAAGATCGTCAACAGAGGCTGAGTATAAGGCACTAGCTAACGCTATGGCGGAGATGATGTGGATACAAAAGTTGATGACTGAACTCAACATTCCTCATCAGAAGGTTGCTTGGTTATGGTGTGATAATCTTGGAGCAAAATATTTGTCAGCAAATCCTGTCTTTCATGCAAGGACAAAACATATTGAAATCGATTTTCACTTTGTGAGAGAAAGAGTAGCTGAAAAGCTACTTGATATTCAGTTCATTGCTTCTCGTGATCAATTGGCTGATGGGTTTACTAAAGCATTGCCGGTTTTCAAGCTTCAAGAGTTTCGACGCAATCTCAACCTCTCTAGTGGCTGAGATTGAGGGAGGGTGTTAAACGAGTTGTATACTCGTGTCCAGGTTCATCCTCATGTCAGGTTAGTTGTATAGGATAGACTAGCCTATGCTTGTATAGCAAGTATCTTGTAACTCAAGTTGTATCTCCTAGATCTTAGGAAGGTTGTTGTAAGTGCCACTGTAGGAGCTATTCCTACCTTATATTAACGCGTCACCGGGAACCAGGTGAGGTATCCCGTTCCACCTATTTTCACAGGAGCGATGCCACCGCTGCCATGCGGGTCACTTGGACACGACCGGCGTGGCATGTAGTACAGGAACCGCACCTCGATGGGGCTCGTCAAGGAGGAATTAGCCGCATGTGGGTGGAGTCGCGCCAGTGATCGAGGAACGCGGTGGCGAAGATGGCAGTAGAAGAGGCGGCTATGGTGGCAAACGCGCCTCCCCAAGCAGAGGCGGGTCACTAGACAGCAACCCGCGCTTCGTCGCGGGCACTGGACTGTAATTTAACCTTTGCACTGAATATAAGCCGTACAGGGACCATTTGAATTAAAAGTGTCGTGGTATTGTCTTCACTGCATTCAATATTAATGTCACGGTGGTACTAAGATTAGCCTGGAAAGATTCCGGAGCAACATCCTAGGGCCCCCTGTCCCTGGCCACAACTATGCCAAGTTCATGACGGAGTTGGACTCCGAGGAGAAGGCTGGCCTTGTCGTCGAGGTTGCCATACCGAATGGCGAGGCCAGCATTGTGCCAAGGAGATGGAAAAACAACGGACCACACTGCTGGTGCTCAGAAATACGAGTGTGGAGGCGTAGGCGTACGGCTTCTTCCTCATCTTCCACCGGCTCTTCGTCAACCTCATCCTGAGCTTCAAGCAGCAGTGGCTGAGCCAGGCCTTGTTCCTGGAGGTCCCCGACATGATGGTAAGCAAGGCGTTCGAGATGATAGAGGTGGAGCTCAACTTCATCTATGACATGGTGTACACCAAGGCCCCCGTGGCCTACAACAGCCACGGCTGGGGCTGGGTGCTCCGCTACGTCTGCTCCTGCTGCCTCGTCTCCACGCTCGTCATCTTCTTCTGTACGCCTTGCAGCTAACTCATGGGGATTACCTGGAGATTGACAAGGTCTTCAACTGCCGGGGCTCGCTCGTCCTCAGCAGGCACGAGGAAATGATCAAAGAAAGGCAGTGGGTGACTGAGGGACACAAGTTATTCAGTGTCATCACAGACAGCGTGGTGAAGGTCAAGGACTTCGATGAGTCCCTTCTGCTGTGGCACATCGCCACGGACCTGTGCATGGCCAGGGACTACCAAGGGCCGATGACTAAAGACGCCTCCCGGATGCGGGTCATCTCCATGCACTACAGGAATCCGGCGCTTTGCCGAGTGTTAAAACCTTTGTCGAGAGCCAAATATCGGGCACTCGGCAAAGGGAGGCTTCGCCGAGAGCCAGATGGAACACTCGGCAAAGACCTCTTTGCCGAGTGTCAGGCACTCGGCAACTCGGGGCACTCGACAAAGGGCCTATTTGCCGAGTGCCCGGCGCTCGGCAAAGTACGCCACTCGGCAAAGCTAGCCCAGGCCGAACGGCGTCCGTGGCCGTCGGCTTTGCCGAGTGTAGGCCGTTAGGCACTCGGCAAATATTTTTTTAATTATTTTTTTCCAAAAATCTTTGCCGAGTGCCGCGTCGTCAGGCACTCGGCAAAGGCCTCTTTGCCGAGTGTCAACCATGGCACTCGGCAAAGTGTCAATTTTTTTTTTGTTTTTTCATCCCAAATTTTTATAGAACCTTGGTACAACAAATACATGTTAAATTTGAAATTGGGGAAAGTTTTGAGTTTTTTTGCTATATTTTCCTAGTTATTTTTGTTTCTTTGGATTTTTCCGGTGACTCCTCATTTGAACTGCAGGTATATGAAATAATGGGACTTGGCCATTCCAAAAATATTATTCATGTTTCTTGGAGTATGTTGAGGCCGTATCTAGGAGCTCGCATGAAGTTAGGACCATGTTGGTGTCGTAGCATGGCGAGTTACATGCGGAAAAAGTGTTTTTTAATTATGAAAAATCCATACGAAGTCCGAAAATGATGAAACTTCTTGATGTGTCATGTCATTGCATGTGGAGGCTATGAAAAAAGATTAAGACAATTTTGAGCAACTTGCAACGTTGGATGCCCAAAACCCAGACATCTCCACATGTGAGCGTGGGGTGTTCACGGAAAGTTCCCTTGCCCAATATGCAAGCAAGCTGTGCTGTTCACCTGGCTGAACAAGGGTGGCAAGTATTCTTCCTTCGACAAACATCGTCAATTCCTGCCTGAGGACCATGAATTGAGACGAGATAAAAAGCACTTTACGAAAGGTGTTCAAGTCACCGACCCCATTCCTCAGATCAAGAGCCCTGCCGAGGTCCTTGCCGAGATAGAGGCTCTCCAAGTTGATGAGAACAACGGTGGTTTTAAGGGATATGGTGTTGACCACATGTGGACTCATATATCGGGCTTGACTAGGCTTCCGTACTTCAAGGACCTTCTTCTTCCACACAACATCGATGTAATGCACACAGAAAAGAATGTCGCCGAGGCACTGTTTGCAACACTCTTGGACATGAAAAAGTCAAAGGACAACGTTAAGGCTAGACTAGACGTGGAGACGATTTGCGATAGACCAAAGCTAGTGATGAAGACCCCTGCGCCAGGCAAGAGATGGAAAAGAGGCCCGGGCGATTACATCTTGAAAAGGGAAGATAGGAAGGAAGTACTGCAGTGGATGAAGACGATACTGTTCCCGGATGGGTATGCGGCGAATCTGAGTAGGGGAGTGAACTTGCAGACTATGAAAGTCTTAGGGATGAAGAGTCATGACTTCCACGTGTGGATTGAGCGGATCCTTCCCGCCATGACCCGGGGATACCTCCCCGAGCCAGTATGGCGTGTCCTGGCGGAGTTGAGCTTTTTCTTCCGCCAGCTTTGTGCCAAGGAGTTATCTCGGGACGTGCTTGTAGACCTTGAGAAGGCTGCACCTTTGTTGCTCTGCAAGTTGGAGATGATATTTCCACCCGGCTTCTTCCTGTCGATGCAACATCTGATTTTGCACCTATCGCGAGAGGCACGGTTGGGTGGCCCCGTACAGTTCCGTTGGTGCTATCCAATCGAGAGGTGTCTAAAGCTTCTTTGAAAAATGTGTCGGAATAAAGCCAAAATTGAGGCTTCTGTGGCAGAGGCATTCATTCTGCAGGAGGTGTCGACATTCACACAGGCGTACTATACTGAGAAACTTCCCAGCCGCGTGCATAATCCAACCCCTCGTTACATCGCCGACGAGAATTCATCGAAACTCAGCCTTTTCCAAGGGGAGATGGGAAGTCCAAGCGCAGGTACCACAAAGAAGTTGTCCCATGAACAGTGGCGCGATATCATGCTCTACTTGTTGTTGAACCTTGATGAAGTGATTCCTTATCAGAAGTAAGTTCTCAATGAGCTTGTTACATACGCCATCACTATCCTACACCTATCAATCTGACCCCTTTGTTTTTTAGGGAATTTATTAATGAACACTGGCGAGGCAATAGGGCTCCTACCGAGCAAGAAGAAGACCATCTGTTTAGACATGGTGTGCCCGATTTCATTTCCTGGTTCTGTACAAAGGTACCATCCAAGTAACCTCGTTGTGACTTTGAGATTCCACTTTTGCTCCTAGGAGCTAGTAATGTAACGATCTACCGGTCCTGACCTTGCAGGCCAGCACGGCTGTGGAAATGAGTGATGAATTGAAACAGGTGGGCAGTGGCTTCTCCCGTAGGGTCCAGTCATTCAACGTTTATGATGTCAATGGCTATCGCTTTCGCCCGAGAAGCTATGAGGCGAGTCGGGCCAACCTAAAAACCACGTGCACCGGAGTTCGTACGCCCGGCACGGATGATAAGGACTATTATGGTATAGTCGAAGAAATATACGAGCTCAACTTTGCGGGTGCCAAAGCTTCTGCGCCAGTGGTATTCAAATGCCACTGGTTCGATCCTGATGTCACTCGAAAAGACCTAAAGATTGGGCAAATCAAAATTCGATAGGATTCCGTCTATAAAGGAGATGATGTTTATATTGTGGCTAACCGACACGCCACGCAAGTTTATTACCTCCCATGGGCGTGCCAAAAAGATGAGAACCTGGCGGGATGGTCCCTTGTGCAGTTGGTGTCGCCGCACGGTAAAGCGGCTGTCCCAAACGATGATGATTACTACTTTGACCCAAACATAGATAACGGCGAGTTCTATCAACCCGAGGGGCTAGAAGGGAGTTTCGAGATAGACATTCTTTCTCTCATGGGCATGGAAGTAGATAACGACATCGATGAGGACGAGGGTGTTGAAGTGCAGGATGCTAAGGACTTGCAAATCCTTGAGCGATGGAGGAAGGAGCACGATGATAGAGTTGTTGAGGTTGATGACGATGATCCTGACGATACAGATGATGAGGATGATCTTAGGCACTTAATTGAGCTCGACAATATCGATAGTGCTGACGACAACAGTGATGATGAGTACACGCCAGCCATATTGCCCTTCGTGGGCATGGTTTCTAATTCATGTAATACTACATTGTTGTTATTATTATTATTATTATTATCTTGCAATTATGTTTCTTTTACAAGTACTTGTCATTTATTTGTGCTAATTGTTTCCTTTTTTGTCATTGCAGGCACTCGACAAAATGCCAGGCGGACGGCGGCAGCGGCAGCGACCGCTTCGACAGGTCCAGTCGCTGTACCAGCGACAGGACGAGGAGGAGCCGACCGCCGAGGAGGAGCCCGCCGCCGAGGAGGAGACGACCGCCGACGAGGACCTGTCGGCGAGTAGGCGGGGGAGGCCCCCGTCTACGAGGAGGCTGGAGTTCCAGGACTCCCAGCAGGGGGCAGCGACGACGACGACGGAGACGACGACGACGACAACGACGACGGGGGCGAGGAGGACGACGACGACGACGACGACGACCGGTGATGGCGGCGAGGAGGACGACGGCGACGACGGGGGCGAGGCGACACCAGGCTCGTCGTCGGGTACGAGCAAGGTCTATCAGCGCGGGCCCTCGTCCCTCCCTGACCGCCGGCCGCTCCCGGCCCAGCGCCCGGTCATTCGACCCGTGGGTGACAAGTAAGTAACCAATTCTGTTTTCACTACTTGTTCGTATACATGTTGAAAATTGAACTGCAGACTAAGAATTATTCTTTATGACTTGTGCAGCACCTGGCTGGTTGTGAGCGGGAAAGCGCGCCATGTCAATGGCATCCAGGGCCTGCTGATTCGGCACCACTACCCCGGCCAGGTCATCCACAATGGTGAACTGCAGCCTCCCATGACGTGGGAGCACTTCTCCAGCATCTCCCAGGAGGGCGAGACCGTAGCGGCGAAGATCAAGAGGGAGTTCTGGGTGAGTCTTTTCATCACACAACACTACTCGATACTACGTTCTTGAAACACTGAAATGATACATGATATCTGTGTGCAGGAGTTCTTCAAGTGCGAGGAAGGGCACGAGGCCCATGCGGCGCGAGTGCAGGAGAGGGTCTGCAGAGAGCGTCTCAAGGACCTGTACCACGAGTACCACCTCCAGTGCATCATCACCTACAACACCGACGTGCTTGGCCGGGTGGTGAAGAAGCCGCAAGCGAGGGAGATGCTGCTGAGTAGGGAGACCGACCTCACCAGGGACCAGTACCTCCAGGTAAGTAGGAAAGTTCAGTTCTGATTCCTTCTTTTGAAACATTCAATTCATTTTCTTGCAGTTAACTTGCTTGATGTCATGCAGATGTGTCCGGAATGGTGCGACAGGCACAGGGACTGCTGGGCAGCCATTGTGGACAGGTGGACCAGCGATGAGGCCTACGAGACACGCAGAGCCCGCCGGGAATGCCGCCTGCAGATGCGAGGGGCACCACACCACCAAGGCAACCAGTCCCTCCCAGTGTACATGGAACGATGGGTATGCTTCAGTTGATTTATTTATTTCAGCGCGCAATTGTCATTACTTGTGATCATCTTTGTATTTTTCCTCGCAGGCCCAGTCCCATCCAGGGCAGCAGGTCAACGAGTTCACGGGGTATGCCCTGGCTCACAAGGGCAAAGCGACAACGGTGGACAACGTCTACAACCCGCAGGATGGGCCCGACGCGTGCACCAATGAGAGCGCCTACTCCAAGCTCGCCGAGTACACCACCGCGGCTCGCCAGCACCATGGGGAGGAGTTCGACCCCACCACCGAGCCCCTGGACACAGACCTCCTGATGAGGTTGGGAGGAGGGAAGCAGCACGGCCGGTACTGGATGGCCAACAGTGCTATCGAGTCGTCCTCAGTTCCCACGCTGAGCGAGGTTTGAGCCAGGTCCACGAGCTCCTCCGACATCCCCATAGCGCCTTGGCAGCCAAGCAACGCGCAGGTCAACGCGCAGGTCTTGGCACTGTTGCAGGCCCAGCAGGTAAGTACACAGTTTCATTCGTCGTTCACTCGTTTTACACATGTGCATTGCCTTTAAACATGTATCTTGCGGGGTAATATTGCAGGCCCAGTTGGCAGCGTTGCAGGCCCAGCAGGCGGTCCAGGAGGAGACCTATAGGCGATCGCTGCAGGCTTTCCGGGAGCAGTCGGCGCGTCAACTGGAGGTTGTCCAGCAGCACTCGGCCCGTCAGATGGCGGATGTGGCGAGCTACTTCCAGGCCCTTCAGATCCCGGGAATGACCCTGCCTCCGTTGCCTGCCTCGCTGTTCGCTCCACCCCCTCCTCCTAGTCCGGATCCTACGTCGCCTCAGGTTTACTCTTGTTAGCCTTGCTGTTACTTTACTCTTGTCACTTTTGTTAGCCAATTTGTTATTATGTTCTTGGGCAAAGCCAGTGATGTAGACATGTGTTTAAATATTAGGTGGCTGCCAAGATGTTTTATATCTCATGTTAGTCATCAAACCATGCGACACATCCATACCCAGCAACACTTGGGCCTGGTTTCATGTGATGGCTGGGATGGATGTGTCCCGTGGTTCCATGGCTGCCATGAACTTATCTTGTGGCGTTTATATGGCAACCACCAATGATACATTTTCCAATTGATACAGAAACACATGTCACAAACTGAGGCTGCTGGTTGCTAGACTTACTCTACTACTACTACTTACTCGAAAATGGCCATTTTTATTGTACTAATTAGATTACTTCTCATTTGTGCAGCCACAGTCGGCGGGTTCGAACCCGACTCCTACAAGTGGACCTTCTCCACAGTACCTTGGCCCGCCTCCACAGTACCCGCCTCCAGGTGCCGTTCCTCCACAGCAGGGGTACTCCGGGTGGATAGGCGGTCCTCAGCTTCCGCCGCCGGGGTGGACGTTCCAGGGTGCCCCTCCGCAGCCAGGGTGGAGCTCGTGGCCTGGGCAGCAGGGGCCTGGGAGCTCTTCACACTCAGAGGGCCCTGGGGGCGGCGCCACATCTTAGGTATGGATTTATGTATGGACTTGGGCAGCATGGATGTGTATGGACTTGCATGGATGACTTTATGTTGTGGATGGACTTGCGGCTTCGACCGTTATGTTGGATCATGCTTGGATGTGTGGATGGACTTGTATATGCATATTTGTGATAATGGCTTCGACCATTATGTTGGATCATGCTTGAAATGTGAGATATTTGTGCCTTTATATGAGATTATGTGATATTGGATACATATTTGTGATAATGGATGCATATATGTGATGTTTGTTGAATATATGTGATATTGGATGAATGAAATGAGAGAAAACAGCAGAAAACATGAAAAAAATCTGTTTCCCAGCTTTGCCGAGTGCTAGCACTCGGCAAAGCTGGGAATCATGCCCCAGGTCAGCAGCTTTGCCGAGTGCCAGCCTGGCACTCGGCAAAGTGACCATAACTTTGCCGAGAGCCGGCACTCGGCAAAGCTCTTTTTTCGAATAAAAATAAAAAATAATTAAGCTCTTTGCCGAGTGCTTGCCACCTCAGCACTCGGCAAAGAATTTTCGGGAAAAAAATAAATAATCTTTGCCGAGTTCCCTCCTTGTCAGCACTCGGCAAAAAATTTTTTAAAAAAAATAAAAAAAGTCTTCGCCGAGTGCCTGCCACGTCAGCACTCGGCAAAGATGGCATGGAGTTGATGGCGGCCGTTAGGTTTGCCGAGCGCTGACATGGCACTCGGCAAAGGCTTTGCCGAATGCAAGACACCTGGCACTCGGCAAAGAACCCTTTGCCGACGTATTCTTTGCCGAGTGCGGCACTCGGCAAAGCTTTTGCCGAGTGTAAAACGGCCTTTGCCGAGTGCTTCGAGCACTCGGCAAAGACCCTGATTCCTGTAGTGATGACTCTGTGGGAGTACGTGCTGTACCTGCTGATCAAACAGCCGGAGATGCTCTCGGCGAGGACGGGCACCTGGCTCATGCGGTACACGAGCGCGGAGGCGCGGAGGTTCTTCACCTCCATGGCCGCGTGGAACCCTGACATTGAGGACGTGCGGACTGCGGAGGATGCTGCTGAGCGTGGACACGTCGGAGAAGCCGTCGGTGGTGAAGGGTGACGACAGCTTGTCGGTGCTGTTCGACGCGGTCATCCTGGCCAAGGCGCTGAGAGAGCTGTACGAGGAGCTCATGTGGGAGATAGCGGCCGGTGTCTGGATGGAGATGCTGATATACGCGGCGCGCAAGTGCCCGGGCAGCACACACGTGCGGCAGCTCAACCGCGGCGGTGAGTTCATCACCATCATCTGGCTGCTTATGCAGCACATGGGCTTGGGCGACACGTACAACATCAACAAGGGGGACACCGGCGCCGCTAAGATCATAGTCCACGACCATTGAAGTACTAGTACTATTCTCGGGAAATCCTCCTCACCTCATTGTAAAGAGCAACTCTAGCGAGAGCTTTCAAATAAGGCGCCTATACTTTTGATTTGGTGGTTGCCTCTCAGTTTTTAGGGCCTGATTTTTTCTATCTACTCCAACAGGACCTATCATATCAGAGAGTCCTTTTTTTTTGGGTCACATCAGCCACATTCCTGTTGTTTTTTTTCTTTTTCGAATATTGTATTTATCTGTCATCAGATTTCTTGGTGTAAAATCTGTTGAATTGCTGACAATAGGATCATGCTTTGAGATATCCGCAACCCACGTTGTAGGCCCGGTAATAACGTACCAATATAGTGACAAATTCTTGTTGGGCAGCCCACGATTTCAGACACTAAGTAGACTAGGCCACAATGTCATGCCTGGGCCAAGATTGCACAGTGTGGCACTACCAGGCTCGGCATGTAAGGGCCCACAAACTAGAAAAAGCTACTTAAGTTTCATCCAACCCCATTTCTATGTGAGAGCAGGATTTATGGAGCTTTTAGTGAAGCTGTTTGCAAAAGGCCTGTTCAAAAAAAAACGTCTTCAAATAACTCATGAAGCTAGTGGTTAAACTATGCCAAACAACATCTAATTCCTCGATCAATGCTCCCTTTTTGAGCATAGTCCATTTGACACTTGAACTTGTCTCCGAGACTATCGGTACTTATGTTAGTCTAAATTCATCCTCTAAAAAGGCCTGGTCATCAAAATTCTCTCATCTTTACTCAATTCTCCCGCACCCATCATCCTCTATATCTCCTACTCTATACCAGCTGGGCTCACTGTCGAGTGTCGTCGGAGGAGTGCCCTTCTTGTGTCGTCTGAGTGCCGTAAGAGGCCGCCCTTGCGCTGCGCGGTGATGGATGGCAGGCCCCACGTGCCACGCCCGCACGTAGCGGACGTCCGCCAAAATCCTAGGAATACCGGATGGCGCGCACGCAGCGGATCCTTTCCCGTATCCGGTGTAGGGCGTTCGTCCGCTATATGCACCTCTATCCCCTTTATCGGATGTTATTCCGGCTGAAAAGCCCAATCAACTAAAAAATCAGACATCATATACACCCTAACTTTCAAAAAAAAAAAACAAATATTGACATCCCATAGAGCCCGCAGAGGTCCATTAGCTCGATGAGGTTGAGAGGCTGAGAGCGCACACTGCCGCACCGTCTTCCAAGGCATAATTAGTACAAGCACAAAGCACTTTATTTCTCCTTCTCTTGCAGGGGCAGAAAAGAACGTATTCGATGGGGGACAACAAGCTAAAGCATTTGCAATGCAAGGTGGTGTATGCAGTCACGTAACGAAGGATTCCATTTCCAGCTTACCGGCCAGCCAGCTGCAATAATACTATGCAAACACCACCAAGATTTTCCTATATATACAAGACACAACAGGACCTAGCTAGCATATGCATGCATTGCGTTTGCATTTTTTGTATATTTATAATAATGATATAATATATGCAGATGCATATATATATATATACAAAGCCCGGCCACAGCTGCAGCAGCTACTCTCATTAGGCACCAAATAAATTAACAAATGAAAAGGGGCGCACGGGGGGTCGCAAGAACAACTTCAGAGCAGGTTCGTGTGTTTTCACTTTCACCCTTAAGTTGTTATATTATGATCATATTATGTTTTCTTCTTCTTTTTAACTTCTTTTCTTTTTTGTAGCATGTTTTCTTTTTTCCTTTTTCCAAAGTCAACTCGCATCGTGCTGACAAGCATATATCTCTAATGCCTAGATCTAAATAAATCTCCCTTCTCATATTTGGAAAGATTATAAACTACGGTGTGTGTCTTGCTCCTTTATTTTTATTTGCAGGCACTTTCATGAATCTCTTGTTACAATAAACTTCTATCAATAAAATTGCACATCGTCTGTAATATACTAACCAATATGGAATGCAAATTTAAGTCTGTCAATGCAAGGAACACATAATTTTCAAGGACTCAAGAAACTAATAATGTTTTCAAAATTACAGAAAAGGGTCATGTTTGAAAAATATGAGTGCTGGGCCACCTATTTTGTTGTGAACAAGATGTGATGGGTGACGATCTTCTACTCTTCTGTTTATTTCTTTTTTTTTGAGGAAAACTATTTATTTCTTCTTGACTCGATCCAGCTAGAGGTCTCTACAGGGTGTAGGTTCAGTTTCGTGGTTGGGATGGGCTGGGATGGTCCCAGGGTTCTTTTACTAGACTAAAAGGAAAATATATAGCTTTACGGTGGTGATGGGTAAGTAGAGCAACTAGTTGGCAAGGACGCCAATGGAACAAGTCGGCAGGGAGAGACAGGGGCAGGGAGAATACCACCGTCTTTCCAATCGACTAAGCTATGGGGGTGTGGGAGAGGATGAGGAGGAGCACCAAAGAAGGCACAGGGAGGGCGAGGAGTTCTGGAGAATTAGTAGGAAGCTCAACATTAACTCTTAAGAGACACGTTAAGAACAAATTAACTTTTATAACTTTTCACAAAAAATAAGAAGTATCTGGATACTCCATCCGTCCTGAAATTCAGTGCATTCTTACTATTTTGGGAAATAAGGGAGAGATCGATAGACGCATGAACCCCCTCACTTATCTTCCTAATATATTAAAATCTGATTTAATTCTCATAATTAAAGGATTAACTCTTAGTCTTCTTATACAAAATAGGCAAGTAAATAAATTACTTTATATATAAAAAATAATCATGTAGTTTTATTATAGTAAACATTATTTTTTTGTTCCCCGGATGCACTATATTTTAGAAAAAATTAAAAGCCAGAATGTACTATATTACAGGACGGAGGGAGTATGTATCTGACAGACTCTAATCATCATTAGCAATAATAATCATTGGATCTATTCTGCTCTCTAAAGAACTGTTATATTTAGGTAGTAGCAATAAAAAATAACTGTGCCATGTAAGCAAGCTATACAAGATACATAATTTTTTCATGCAGAAGATATGTGTTTTTTATTAAGATAAGATAGAGGTGTTTTAAACGAACTAGCTACCTTACAAACCTGGACAGGATACATATATATAATCGACCATCAACCATGAACATATCTTTTCTCTAATTTATTAGATAGCATAGCACTAATATGTGAATGATGTATGGCTACCTAGCTCGACGTCATGACGATGGCTGTACCAGTGGATCGGCGATGGGTTTGAACCCTCCGGTGCCTCAGCAGGACAGCAACTGGGAGATCCGGGTAGCCGTGTTGCTGAGCCTCCTCCTCCAGGTCATCCTCATCTTCCTCGGCCCCATGCGCAGGCTGTCCTCCGCCTTATGGTCCTGCTACCTCCTCCGATACCGCGCTTCATCGTGTGGTCCTGCTACCTCCTCGCCGACTGGGTCGCCGACCTCGGCCGCGGCCTCATACTCAACAACATGGGCAACATCGGTGGCGGCGGTGGAGGAAACTCTGGTGACAGCAGCGGGAGCAGCAGCCCCATCATCTTCGTGTTCTGGACGTCGTTCCTGCTGCTCCACCTGGGCGGGCCGGACACCATCACAGCCAGTGGCGGACCCAGCGGCTTAATCGAGCCTGGGCAAATCACAGGGCTGCCATCAAACCATGTGTCTTCAAGCTTGCTACACAGGATGCTTCAATTGAAACTCCAGCAGGGTCACCGGGCCCTGGGTCTGCCACTGATCATAGCCTACTCGCTGGAGGACAACGAGTTGTGGCTTTGCCACCTCATCGGTCTCCTCTTCGAGCTCTTTTCTGCCACTGTCGTCATTTTCTGATCCCTGCAGAGCAACCCCCTGGTCTCCGCCACCATGCTCATGTTAGTGGCCGGTGTAATCAAGTACAGCGAGTGCACCTACTCCCTCTACTCCGGCAGCGTCGGGCAGTTACGAGACATAATTATGGCGCCCCCAGACCCTGTCCTCGACTACGCGAAACTCATGGGGGAGTTGGATGCCAGGAAGAAGGCCGGAGAGGCGAACCTGGTGGTCACCATTGCTGAGAAGGAGCAGAAAGATCAGCTGGAGATGATGCCGGAGTTGCAATCAAGTGTTGTTATAGTGAAGAGCCTGGAGGTGCGCGCGTACGAGTTCTTCCTCATCTTCCAGCGCATCTTCTGGACGTCCTCATTAGCTTCAAGCAGCGCATGAAGAGCCAGGCCTTCTTCCTGGAGCATCCCGACCTGAAGGCCAAGGAGGCTTTGGAGATGATGCAGCTGGAGTTTGGCTTCATGTATGATGCGTTGTACACCAAGGCCCCCATCGCCCACACGCGCAAGGGCTGGGTCTTTCTCTCCATCTGCTCTTGCCGCCTCGTCTCTGTGCTCGTCATCTTCTTACTCCTCGACAAAAAGAGTATCCTGCGCGTTGACATCGGCATCACCTACGCGCTGCTCCTTGGTGGGCTGGCGCTCGATGCGGCCGCGTTGATCATGCTCCTCTTCTCCAACCGTGCCATGGTCTTCCTCCAGTAGCAGTCCACCACCAAATGGCTGGCGTGGCTCGCACCGCTAAGCCAAGCAGTTATGGTGGAGTTGGCGGCGGCGGCGGCATAGACACAGTAGCTGGTCCTGGTCGGAAGCAACCTCACAGATGAACCTCATCTGCTACTGCCTGGAAAAGCCTGGCCCTTGCAAATTAGCAGGTGGTGATGGTGGTGCATGGAAGAACAGGCGGTGGCTCATGCATATGATAGCCAAGATGCTATGCATAGGAGATGGTCGATTACTTGGTCTTGGTGCGACAAGTGAAACTCATCTTCGATAAGAAGGAGGACCCTTATGGTATCTTAGAGTTCATCTTTGATGGACTCAAGCACATGGGTCACAACATGGAAAACGATAAGGACAGCATCAAGCAGGTGTGCAACCACCGTGGCGCTGGTGTCCTCCTAGACCTTAGTGAGCAAACCAACACGGCCCTCAGGAATGACTAAGAGAAGCTGAAGGTGATCATGGACAGCGTAGAAAACAAGGACTTGGATGAGGCCTTGCTGCTATGGCACATCACCACTGACCTATGCTTGCTCTCTAGGGGTGATGACGACAGGTCATCACCTTCTGCAGCTGCAGGGCCACAGGTGGAAGAAGACAAAGACTCCTCACCAATGATGCGTATGCGGGGCATCAGCAAGATCCTCTCAGAGTACATGTTGTACCTGCTGATCAAGCAGCCGGACATGCTGTCTGTGACAGCCGACATTGGGTTACGACCCTACCAAGACACCTATGCAGAGGCACATCGCTTCTTTGCTTCTGGATCCACCTTTCCAGGGATAATACCCACAAGGATGCGCGGCAGGCGTTGCTCAGGGTGAACACCTCGGAGAAGCCAATGGCGATGAAGGGAGATCGAAGCAAGTCAGTGTTGTTTGACGGGGTCATCTTGGCTAAGGTACTACGAGAGCTAGACGAGGGGATCATGTGGAGATTGGTGTCCGGGGTATGGTGGGAGATGCTCACGTCTACGGTAGCCAATGGCCGGGGCAACACCTATGTGCGGAGCCTCAACCATGGCGGTGAGCTCATCACAATCGCGTGGTTGCTTACGCAGTGCCTGGGCCTGAGTGACAAGTATGAGATACAACAAGAGGACCCTCTACCATAGTTACCTCCGCCGCCATCGTCATTGCCAACAAGAGGACACTTTTTGGCACTACGCCTCGGCAGAGAGGATCGGGGACCGGCACACCACGGCAAAGAGGGAGGCTATTATTATCCAGCAGCGGAGCGGTGGTGCCGGAGGTGGCACGCGCGGCAGAGAGGGAGGCTATGACTATCCAGTGGTGGATCTGGTGGCGCCGGTGGCGGCACGCCCCGTTATAGACTTTCCGGTGGCGGCGGCACGCCCCGTTATAGACTTTCCGGTGGTGGCGGCACACCACGGTAGCGAGGGAGGTTATTATCCGGTGGCAGATATGGGGCGTGGTGGCGGACGGATTCTGGCGGCGGCACGCTACGGCAGAAAGGAAGACTATTATTATTCAGAGGCAGATACGGTGTTGCCGGCGGCACACCCCGGCGAAGAGTTTCCGGTGGCGGGGACACCCCGCGGCAGAGAGCCATATCGGAACCGGTGGTAGAGTTTCCGGTGGCTAGGGCACGCCGTGGCAGAGAGACATATCTGGTGGCTAATGCGGTGATGGCGTCGCCACGACGCCTCGGCAGAGAGGATCCGGCAGACGAATAATGGAGGCTATAGACCCAGGACGGGCATGCTTGCGCGTGCATTATTTTGCATGTTCAAACTATTTGAATAGCATTGATTTGGAAACATTCGAACATGTTTTACTTTACAAAATTGAAGCTACGAATATTCTATGAAGAATAAAGTAGTACATATATTAACGCTCAATCTATTTATCAGCCGAGTGTTTCTCTGTGTCGACCGTATCGATCACTCGATTTATCCGTCGTCCGATCTTTATCTGGCGTTTCGATTTGAGTCAGAAGGACCGGATACGGCGATCAGAGGGGGTGAATGGGAGCCTCAAATTTTTTTTTAAATCTTTAGGTCCTCAGCTTAACAAAACACCTCAAGAAGTAATACACAAAACCGTGATGACCACTACCCTATTGATGGGGGTGGATGCTCTCTAAAAACACAGCGGCTCACCACTAGAGCAGCGGAACAAGCGGTGAAGCAATCGGAGTTCAAACGCGCAAATTTCGGGAAAACACCTTGCTGCACAGAGTAATACTAGACAAGTCTGAGTTCATACCGGACATGTCTGATATGGGTTCAGCTTGCAAATCTCGGACATGTCCGACCTGGTTTCGGACAAGTCCGGTATTCCTGACAGCACAGCATGCTATGGGAGAAAATTCCAAAACCTCATCAAACGGTGTCCAAAAATTGTGAAAATTTACTCTAAGCTTCTAGACACCAAAAGGAAGTTATCTACTTAATCTCAGCCCAAAAACTCCAACAAATTCAAATATTAGAAATACCGGACATGTCCGAGTTAGGGTCGGACTTGTCCGATATCAGCGGGTAGAATTCTGGAACAAACGAATCCAAGACCAAAACTAAATCAAAACTACTCCGATTGACTTGAAACTTGGCAGGAAGGTTCCTGGGGATGTTGAGAAGATTTCTTTGAGACATCAACACCTAATTTTAAGAAAATCTTAAGAAATCACAAAAGGGGTGAAAAACAATCAAGAACTCACCATGAACACAAAATCGACCCGATCTACTTGCTCGTGAAGAATTAGCTCAAATCCTTTAGCTTAGAGTAAATTTTCATAATTTTTGGACACCTTTTGATGAGGTTTTGGAATTTTTTCCCGTAGCATGCTGTGCTGTCAGGAATACCGGACTTGTCCGATACCAGGTCGGACATGTCTGAGATTTGCAAGCTGAACCCATATCGGACATGTCCGGTATGAACTCAGACTTGTCCGGTATTGCTCTGTGCACCAAGGTGTTTTTTTCGTAGTTTGCGCGTTTGAACTCTGATTGCTTCACCGCTTGTTCCGCTGCTCTAGTGGTGACCCGCTGTGTTTTTAGGGAGCATCCACACTCATCAATAGGGTCGTGGTCATCACGGTTTTGTGTATTGCTTCTTGGGGTGTTTTGTTGAGTCGAGGACCTAAAGATTCGAAAGAATTTTTGAGGCTCCCATTCACCCCCTCTGGTCGCCATATCCGGTCCTTCAATTGATATCAGAGCCGGTTAAGGATCACTTCCAGCTTAATCGGTCCGTGATCCGCAGAAGGCGACATGGCTTTGAATCACAGACTGGGCAAGCCACCCCAATTCAATGGGGAGAACTACTCATATTGGAAGATTCGTATGCAGGCCCATCTTCAAGGGATTGATTCACGTGTTTGGGAGATTATTGAGAATGTTGATTACGTGGTACTTGTTGCCCGTATCATTCAAGTGTAGATCGACCAACACAATGCGAACAATATTGCCCGTGCTGAGCTCTTTGCTGCTTTATCGATTTCTGAGTTCGATCGTGTCTCCGATTGTGTGATGGCTCGAGAGATCTGAACGAGGCTTCAAAGCTTCCATGAGGGTACAGCCCATGTCAAAACCAGACTCTACGAGACATACAAGCGAGAGTATGAGAACTTCACTCAAGTGGATGGAGAAACTATTGACTCGATGTTTTCTCGTTTTACCACCATTGTGAACAACATGCGAGCTAACAATGTAGCTATGCCCTATGATGATCATCAAAGAGCACTTAAACTTCTGTATGCTCTAGATTGAAGGGTCTGGGAGGTCAAGGTGCAGACGATCATCGAGTCAGCCAACTATGAAACTCTCACCATAGATGAGCTATTCAACAAGCTCAAGTCCACCAAGATTGACCTCCAGACGCAGGCGAGGATCAAGAATCCATCTGCTCCTACCATGGCTTTGGTGTCTAGTAACTCAAGTTCAAGTTCTTCTTTGGCTAACCCATCACAGTTGTCGCTTGTCTTCTCTTGTGTCTGCAACAGAGGAGCAGATGGAAGCTCTTAGGGATGATGAGCTGGCGCTCGTCATCAGCAAGTTTTCACGGTTCCACAACAACTGCTTGAACCGTAGATGTGGTGGCAACAAGCAAGGTTGCTTTGAATGTGAAAAGCTCGACCACTACGTCACCAGCTGCCCCAACAAGAGCTACTCCAGCAAGAATGACTACATCAAGCACAAGGACAAGCATGAGTCGTCCTCCCGCAAGTACAAGTCCAAGAAGGACTTCGAACCCAAGCGCATGAACAAGAAGTACTTTGAGGCCTTGCAAGCGAAACAACACACTCTAGTCGTCAACTTTAGCGACCTTGACTCCGACAGTGATTCTCCACCAAGTGATAATGAGGCCGAGAAGAATGTGGAGAACAAGTTCAATGGCTTGAGATTCTACGCCAATGAGTGTTGAGGAGGTTACTGCACCATGGCGCTCGACAACAACACCACCACCGACGACAAAGAAGAGGTCGACACCAACACTGAGGTAGAACACACAGTCGAATCCCTTCTCGCTGAGCTTGATTCTGTGACTGACACTATGCTCAAGCAAGATGCTTTGCTTATTCGTGCTACTCAAGAATGCAATGGTTTCAAGGCTAAGTATCTTGTAGTGTTAGATGAGCTTGAGCGTGCTAAGAAGGATAGGGTTGTTGTGTCTGATGAGACTGAATGCGATGAATGTGCTGTTCACATGTCTAGCCTCATTTCTTTGTATTCCAAGTACTCTGCTTTGCTCGATGAGTTTGATGAGGTTAGATCCAAGCCAGTCATTTTGAGGGCTTGCAAGTCGTGTGTTGAGTTGCACAATGAGCTCTCTGAGAAGGTTGCTGTTATCGCTTTGCTTGAGCAGTCTAGTACAAGTGGTGGTGTGTGGCAAAACCTTCTAAATCATATGGCCCACACGCATGATTATTGTCTAAACAGACTCCAAATAACCATGATTGTGTTCCATACGACTTAAAAAGTCTGTCGATTAAATCCCGAATCATCCACAATTCTCCGAGCAGGATCAATCGTTATAAAGAGACATTGCAGTATTACAACAGTTTGATATAAATAATATACAACGGAGTAAAATAGCGGAAGACTTACAACAACATAAGTTTACAAACCTTTGAGTTTCAAATATTTACACCCATAAGTTTAAATTGTACAAACCATAATAGTAGTGGAGTAGCAGTAGATAACTTTATTACAAAACCAAACGATAAGTTCTGCCCAAGAGCTAAACATCTTACTCGTCATCACTTTCCTCGATGACTGTCATGCAGTAGGATGCAAAGCACTCCTGCCCATGAGGCTCACCTGCAACAAGGGTTCAACAAACCCTGAGTACAAAAGTACTCAACAAGACTGACCCGACAAAAAAGAGGGGTGAAGACTCAAGAAATGCAGGCTAGAGAGACAAGGTAAGGCTTGTGAGAGATAAGAAATTTTTGCGAAAAAAGCTTAACAGAAAGTAAAGTTTGCTTGGATCTAGCTCCAGTTACCAACCAACTTCATTATTAAACCTTAGTCATTGTTCAAGTTGTTACTACGATGATGAACACCGATCGAGTCTTCTTCTCCGAGAAGCAACGGCGATTCGAATCCATTTTCATACCCAGCTGGGACCTAGGTCACTGGGATATCGGAGACTTTAACTCCGATGCACCCCAGATGAACCGATATACCAGGATAACAACCGCAGCCATATATCACCACATGATACACCTGAGCTCTCCGGCCTCGTGTACCGAAATACATGGGAACTTAAACCCACAGTATAACACACTATGACATATGTGGGGACTCTGGCCCACTATATGTCACTCCATGATATGCGTGGGGACTCTGGCCCACTGGATACCACTTCATGCATGTGGATTTCTAATTTCTCGATATCACCAGTTCACCAACGGACGGGACCTAGGGCATCAACAGACGAAAACACTATAGAGGGACTCCATTCCCAGTGCAAGTTAGCCGTCCGGACTCAATTTATTAACTATCATCAAGATTCCAACAAGTAAAACCAATCTCATCTTTTTCATTCTTTTACTTTTGAACACTTAACTAATTAAGCAGGGCTAAGCGTTACTACTTATCTTACAAAGCAGGTAACAAAGAATAAGAAAATAAGACAGGTAATGCAATTGGTGTGTTTTCACTCAACGCCTATTACTTAATGCAACATATCATAGCTGAAGCGATAAAACTTTTATAAATAGAATAGGGTTTGAATGCATCCGAGGCTTGCCTTGGTATTCGGGGTCGACGGTCTCAAACTCTGGATCAACTCCCGATTCCTGAATCTGCTCGTCCTTGGGATCTGGTGCGACAACGTTAACTCTCCGTTAACGAAAACTATTCGATAAATGATATGCTTTAACATGATGGAATAATAAACATGATGCTCGATGGATGCATGATCAGATTAAGGGCTTGAGTACCACTTTTCTTCACGATAAAGTTACAAGCCAATAAAACTTCGATTATTAAGCTCATTAGGGTTAACTACGCCATTTAAGAAATTAATTAAACACATGAAATAACGTCGATTAAGCCCTAATGACATGATTAAGGTAAGCGTAAAAAATTAATTAAAGTGTCAAAG
Organism: Bothriochloa decipiens; assembly: GCA_023333625.1. Classification (NCBI taxonomy): domain Eukaryota; kingdom Viridiplantae; phylum Streptophyta; class Magnoliopsida; order Poales; family Poaceae; genus Bothriochloa; species Bothriochloa decipiens. The sequence goes on from CM041630.1 coordinate 616,789, forward strand.
GTTATTAGGGTTAATGACCTAAGGTCATCAATCAATCCCAAAGTCAAACAAATCCTATCATGATTAAACTTAATTAAAGAGATTAATTAATTATTTAAAGGCATTAAATAAAGGCATAAAATTAAAGTTATCAAATTAAGCCCAAAAATTTTATTTTGGAAAGCTCTTAGCCTAATTAGATGGCAAAACAAATTTTAGAAATGAAAGCCATTTATTTTATTTATTAAAAATCATTGAAGGTCCATTTTCAATTAAAAGAGCTAATTTTAGCATATGCAAAAAGTACTCAAATTTGGCATTTCATATTTTTCCTAGGTAGATGACATCATAAAGAACATTCATAAAAAATTTTAGAATTTTTGGAGCTATATATGAATTACTATGATTTTTCAAAGAAAATAGCATTTGAATCATTTTCTAAAAATAGAAAAAGAAAAATCGGCACAGTACTCCCGCGCTGACCGACGGTCCGCCGGCGTTTGACCGGCGATTACTTGCTGACGGCGAGGTCTCCGGCGATGAGGTTTGTCCCTACGGGCTCAACCCGACACGGCGAGTCGATTGAGGTAGCTTACGTGGCGGCGGAGCGACGGCCGCACCCACGCCGGCGGCCATGGTGGCGCGGCGGAGCTCGGGCGCGGCGGCGAAGCTCACCGGAGCGATTCTCAGCGACGGCAAGGTCATGAGCACATGCAGGGCACTCAGGCGAGCGTGCTTGGCAACTATATGAAGCCAGACTGGAACTCCAGCATTGGCGGCTACGCGCGCGGCGGCGCTGGCAACATTGCGCCGGCGGCGAGCTATGACGACCGGCGGCTACGACACGTCAAGGATGAAATTGATAGCACAAACAGCTGCAGGAGCTCACCACGGTGCTGATGCGCACGTTGATGAAGGCCCGGGGTGCTTGAATCGAGCTGCGGGCGACGGCGGTGATGGCGGCGGCGGCGCTCCGATGGCAAGGACGGTGCTCTGGCGTGTCCTGTCCACCAAAGAGTGAACCAAGGTGCGCGTGAAGAGCAGGATAGTATGGAGAACATGATAGTGGGGGTGATGAATATATATAACCAACCACGGCGGCGGTCGACGGCGGAAAAGCTCGCGGCGGCTCGGCCGCGAGGAAGATGACGACGCGTGGGCAGCTCGGGCGAGGAGAGCAAGCACGAGCTAGATCAAACAGACCGTAAGGATGTGGCGGAGCTAATGGCAAGAGCAATTGGACTGCGGTGGATCGACAGCGATGAACTCGAGCGGCGGAGCGAAGTCGTCGGCGGTGGCGGCAGGAAGAAGAAGGAGAAACGGCGGCGGCTGACCGGTATTTATAGGCCATCGGCGACGCATGGATGGGCGACACGACGACGGCGAAGGTTCAAGTGTCCGAAGCGAGCTGGCGACTGAGATATTCATAGCGGTGGACGGCGGCGCGGGTTGAGAAGCCGACGATGGCGGCCGACGATAGGTTTCGGCGCTGTTCCAGATAATTATAGAATTGCCATTCGTTTAAAAATACAAATTACTCTAAAATCTATATAAGAACTTGAAAATCTCCAAAAATATCATTTGCATAACTTTTTAAGAGCTACACTTTTCTTTTAACTAGCATCCTCAAATTCTGTCTGGATTTTGAAATTCGAATTCAAATTCAAAAAGGGGATAAAACCCTAAAAACAAACATTTGAAATTACTTTTGATTTTTCAATAAAACTTGAAAATCTTCAAAACTATGAAATGTTTACTTTCCAAACCAAACCTTTTTCATATACAAAATTTTCCAAAATTATGCATAATTTTTGAATTATGGTTTTAAAATCAAAAGGGGACAAATGCTAGAAAACTGTATTTTCAAATTCATTTGAAAATTCTTTTGGAAACTTGAAAACTTTATATACCAATTTTGTAACTCTTATCAAGATCGACAAACTATATTTTTAGAGTATCTCTAAATTCTTTATAGATTTTGAATTAGAGAAAAGGGGGTAAAACTAGGTTTTAGGATAAAGGGTTTTTGAAATTGAAATCAAACTCGATTTGGTTTCTAACTTAATTGGTTGTCATTAGTGATCACAAACATCATCCAAGGACATTTTTAGGTCATTGACCCAATGACACCCTTGGTTGACCAAATTGACTTTCAAAAAAACACTTTATAGCTTTCCAATTTGAATTTAAATTTGAATTACAAGGCTTGGGAATAAGCTTTGAAACCCAAATTCAACTTCAAATATGGAAACAAATTTTAAGGGTTGAACTTAGGTTTATACACTATGATTGACACTAGTGTAAACACGGTTTACCCCTCAAGTACATAGAATATAAACCAAGTATTTGCGATGACATTCAAAAATAGGGTTTTATTATTTCATGTGACAAAGCATTCCAGAAACACAATCAACCTATGAAATGTAAACTTGTTTTAGTTAATGCACATTAAGGTTGACTTAAACATGAATGCTTTGCAATGCATATGATGACATGGCATATTTTAGTTAATATAACACCAGAGGTGTTACATGGTGCTAGAGCTAAGTGTGCTTGCTGTGAGGCTTTAGAGTTAGAGCTTGCTAACTATAGGCATGACAAGAAAAAGACCGAAGAGGAAAACACATTCCTTCAGCACATGTTGAGTTGGCTTTCTTGTAGTGAGCCACAGTTGGGCATGATGATGAGTCAGTACAAGAGGGGTACTGACACAATGGGCTTGGTAGGCTTAGAGGGCTTAGGTGGGTTTATCTTGATGAGCTTGGGAGGATTGGTGGGTTTCTCACTCATTCTCAGACCACTATGTTCACCAATCTTGCCAAAGACATTGTCACCCTTCCCACCTGAAGCAAAGCCTAAACCCATTGTGAGGGATGGAGTGATTGATGAGAATCCCAAAGCTCCACCTCAGAAACAAGTGTGGATTCCAAAACCTAGTCACCTCCGGAACCCACTTGACACTTTGCCAAACATCTCTGATAAGCCCCTTTCTAAGGCTAAACCACCTCCAAGAGTGAACCATGTTCACAACAGAGTGAGTCACCCACAACCTAAGAGAGAGGTGTACCACTATGAGTATTGCAAGAGGGATGTGTTGATGCAAAAAGGCGTCGGATCTGCAAACACACCGGGCTAATACCCTGGTTTGATATCAAGGCGTGCCAGTCGATTTGACCTGTTAATCGACAAGGATGATAAATTTGAATAAGATCCGAACGAGACGACAGCGATACGCCCAGACGTCAAAGCTCAGATGATATTCGATAACTGTTGAACAGATCAGGCGAGATGACAGCGATACGCCCGGACGTCAAAGCCTGAATCATGCTCGGTAGACGCGGAACCTGCAAGGTCGCCGGAGATCAAGTTGATGCAGCCCGCCGATTCTTGAAAGAACTCGTTGAAAAGGAAAAAGTACTGGTGACGAAGTCGTCGAAAAGTAGATTGCTGAAAAGTAGATAAAAATAATAGATTTGTTGTATTTGATTGTATATCCTTTACATTGTCTCTCGGTACATATTTATACCCTGGTACTATGAGTCCTAAACAGACATAACAAAATATTACCTAAACAAGTCTTATCTCTAAGGAATAAAAAATAACGACTCGTACCAAGGTCGGACTCAAAAATAAACTATTAAAATAATGGCATAAATATTGCCAGTTTCCTTATCCATTGCTTTACGATGAAACCTCTATTGGCTTGCTCCTCATCTCTGTAGATTCCATCGGCAAAACCCATCGATAATGACTCAGATCTGCTTTCCACGTCATTCAGCTCTGCTTTCTATCGGCAACCATGCCTCTCTCTCCATCGGCAACAGCCCTCTGGCTTCATCGGCAATGTACGAGATTAACATGTTCTTTATCGGCAATCATCCATCGGCAACTCAGAAGCAATGCTGGAGAATAACCACTCCCTTGTCGATCGGCACAGTTTTCGGCTTATATTGACACGTGTCAAAAAACGGTGTCAACACATGCCCCCTAATTTCGGAGTATAAAATACTTTATGCGCCGAAATTTCCTCCAGGTCATAATTGCCCAAACCGTTTGAACTTCTCCTCGAGAGTTGCGCGCGTGGTAGTGGAAATCTTGTACCAATAGGCCCATATAATGTTTTCTCCGCCACGGCCCATTTTTCATCTGTGATTCAAACCCTAGCTTTTCTCTCTCCAGTGGCGACATCAACAGGCGATCCTTCGACGAATTCGATCATCGGCACTCTTGACGGTGATCCTTAGCCTCCATTAGCATTCTTTGCCTTCTCCATCTCCGTCGCGGCCATGGCTATTCATTTTGACGTCCCCAAGGTTAGTCTTTTTCTTTTGCCTGTCCTCTGACATTTCGTTTCTCCTTCTCTGCGCAGTTCATGACTCTTCCTTGTTCCCAATCTTTAATCTCAGGAACTTTGCAATAATCTTCTTATTCCAACGCATCAGAATCACTTTATCTGCCTAGGCCCAATGGGAAATCCAGACCCAACCGACATTATAAACGCAGAAACCAATCGAATCCCCTTCAGAGCTCAGAATTTTGACTTGGGATTCTGGACTGATACCTTCCGTTCCTGGCCAAAAACCACCAAGGGATGGACAGATTGGTATTTGAGGGTCGCTAGGCCAATGGAGCTATATTGGGCGGAACGCAAATTAGAATAATGCATCAGAATATCTATTGCCGATATGGAGAGGAATGAGTCTTTGTTAATTGCCGCCTCCTATTTCTGGTCGGATACCCTGAATGCCTTTATCTTTAAACATGGGCCAGCTTCTCCCACCCTTGCCGATGTGTACATGCTCACTGGCTTAGACATCTCCTCTGCCGATGACAACTCACTGTTCCAGCGAAAACCTGAGCATCGGCTGACCACCAGGAACATTGGCGGCTGGACTGGCTATATCAGCGAGTATAAGAAATCTGGTTCAGTCAGTCACAGGGAACATTCAGCTTTTTTGAATATGTGGCTGGAGAAATTTATTTTCTGCGGCAGAACAGTTGGACCGACCAACATGCACCTTCCTGCAGCAGAGCTGTTGGCTAGTGGCGTTCAACTCCCACTAGGCCGATACCTTCTTGGCTCAGTCTACCATCTCCTCCACCAAGTATCACAAAGGCTGCTACAAGGTAAATCCATCGGCAACCTGGGGGGTCCCTGGTGGTTCATCAATATGTGGTTGAACGCCCATATGCACAAGTATTTCCATATTGACCTGTTCGCCCAGCAATTCCCTCAAAGTCTTCCCGAAGATTATCAACTCAGGGAAGAAGAATCGGCAACGCGCCCCCCTATCAACTTTGGAGAAGCACTGGTAGTACTACCAGGGGCAGAGGCAAACAGAATCCAGATCGGCAATCTCTTCCACAGCCTCTACATCGGCATCCCCTCTGAGCTTCGGGCCTGGGTCCCGTATGTTGATGAAGCAGCAAGATTCCCTCTTTCCTTTAACCTTACCGATGAGGCCCTGAACCAGGATGCCGACATTCTTAGAGCAATAATCACTCCTCGTGCTATCCCGGTCAACATTTTTGGAAGCGGGAAGAACATTAATCCCACTTACGAGTTCTATTATCCATCGGCAGCAGCAAGACAACTAGCTTTTGGACAACTGCCCATCAACCTATGTTTTGCCGATGTGATTAAACCGAGAGAGACTATTGCGAGCCGTGTGGATTGGCACAAGATTGTCACTCTCCTTCCCGATGCCGATACCTCAAATGTTGATCTAACTGATTGGGTACCAGCTTCTTTTGTGACCGAGTCCTTCAAATTATGGTGGCAAGAATGGAAAGAGCAGCTATTCTTTGCCTCTCCTCATTTTTACTGGAACCTCATTGATCCCGATCACGCCATCCTTGCCGATGCAGTAAGTCTGACCCTCTGTACTTCTTTCAACTCCCCGTTAATCCATCGGCAGCTAACCCTTTTTTTCAACAGGTTGATGACCCAGTTCCAACATTGAGCAAGAGTGGCAAGGTCATAAGGCTGCAGCCGATTTCCCCGGTATCCATCATTGGCCACAAGGCTCCCTCGCTAGATGCTCCAGTGGGCCGTGGTCGTACCAAGAGGAGTACCAAATCGGTCACATTTTTGGCACAGTCATCTCAGGTAACCATCTCACTTTCTTTTGCAGATGCCAATTGCTGTGATTTACCGATTTCACATTTCAGGGCGCGAGTTCTACACCTTTAGAATCTTCATCGGCAATTCGCCCTTTGTCTCCTCCTGCAGCGCCTTCGTCGCCCCACCTTGTTGTCCTTGACAATTCTCCAGAGGTATTCTTTATTCAAACCTCAATTATGGGATCGGCACTTTTACTCATCTGTCTCTCTTGCAGCACCAAGTGATTGCATCGGCAACCGTCCCAAGTGTACCGATTCCTCAGCCATCCATTGCCGATGCCCCCAAGCCGTCCGATGCCGATATTTTACAGTACAAGCGTAAGGCTTCATTGGGCGAAGAATCACAATCCAAGCGGGCAAAACTTACACCATCTCCGTTGGCATCCTCGCCTCGCCCGATATCGCCTGACGTATCTGTGCGGACCTCTCCATCGGCACCTGCTCTTCCATCGGCCATTGTACCCATACAAGGATCTTCGTCGGCATCGGTACCGCAGCAGCAACCAATCGAGGTACCAACACAAGGAACGTCATCGGTAATTGTACCTGAGGTCATTTCTCCGAGCCAAAGGCGAGAGATTACCTTCAAACAAGTGCGTTAACTCCCTTAGATAACCTTTAACACTTTAGGCTCTTCTGCTGACATCATCTTTTCCTTTTTAGGAGCAAGATTCCCCCGATAGTCTATTCTCCTTCTCTATCAGTGGGATTGTTCCCGATGATGAAGATTCTGAAGAAAGCTCTACTCCAGCCCTTGGAGTTCTATCACCTGAGACCAAGTCAAGGCTGGAGACGCTGTTATTATTGCTGCAACAGGAGACCCCTCTACTGATCCAAGATTCTGACTCTGCAAGAGCAACTTTCAAAGGAATTCGAGGTCAGATTCCTGCCGATGTTGAGGAGGCACTTTTCCAGGCTGCACATCTGGAGAGCCGGCAGTTGCAGTATCAAAGGGCTGCCCAGCGGATTGCCGATAGAGCCACTCAGGCAAAACTCCAAGAGGACATGATGAAGCATAAGCAACTTGCCGATGAGAGGCACAAAGACATTGGTAAGCTAGAAGCCTCTGGCGCAGATCTGGAGGACAAGATTGCCCAGCTATCGGCAAGAAGAGAAGCCCTGCTAGCGGAGCTGAGACAGGTTGAAGGAGCCTTGGATGCAGCAAATCATGAGAAGGCCCAAATGCCCGAAGCTGTCAAGACTCTTCAGCAAGAAAGGGACAACCAAGTCCTCAAGACGCTGGAGCTCAAGAGGAAGATTAAGCCAATTGAAGGCAATGCCGATGAGGATACAAAGATACTGGAGGAAGCCGACCAAATTCGCCTACGTGCGATATCATCTATCCATTCCTTGTTGAACTTGTAAACCTTCCTTTTCATCGGCAATGTGACGTATCGGACGTTTGTAAAACTTTATATTAACATGGTGTTGATACATTCTTTTTTGAACAAGCACTTTATCTATATATATATTTTTTGTTGGCAAGTGCTAAGAATCTCATCGACAATAGGAAAGCCATGTTGATGTCTGCCGATGGACCTTCACTTTTGCGCTTTAGCTGTCATATTTGAGTCTTTGCTCCACGGGAACTTTCCTCTTTGTGTTCACGTTGCATCTTCCTCTTTTGAGTCCTCATTAGACCTTTAGGGCACCATTGAGGAAGCTTCGTCTTCCAGACAGGTTGGCAAATTTTTGCACTTGAACCTAGGCAATTTGTATCAGGATCCCTGCAGAGTATCGTTTCAGGGACTCCTGCATTGGTCATCTCCTCGAGCTCCTTTTGATTCATCAGCAAACAGTCAGCACGCCTGCCCAGCCTTTCATGTACACTGGTCCTGCGCCCCAGCCGATCATGTACCGATACCCCTTCTCTGATCGGTTTACCGATGTATCTGCTCCGATCACCATAGCGCAGCCTTCTTTCTGCCCGATCGGTTCGATCATAACCATTGCACTCGGGGCAGCTATCAACAGTAGGCAATTTAATGTCTTCTTCCCAACAATAGATGAAGAAGGGGCATCTCCAATGGTCTTTATGCCGATGCCATGCTTCCCAACGTAACTCCTCTTGCCGATGCCGATAGTGGTTACTTGGAATTCTATACGGAGCTGGTCTAGGAAGCCTTCTTGAACTACTACTTGCTTCAACTATCTCTTTCCCCTTCAAGTCATCGGTAGTTGCTTGATTGTTAGGATACACCGATGCTCTCCTCTTAGCGCTTACCGATGTCAACACTTTGGTTTTGTTTACGGCCTCTACTATGTTTGCTGGGAAAGGATGTTGATCAATCTTCATCGGCCTCTGAGCTTTAGAGTTGTCAAACTTGATCCTCCCAGATTCAATTGCTGATTGCAACTGCTGTCTGAAAACCTTGCAGTCATTGGTACTGTGCGAAGTTGCATTATGCCATTTGTAGTACCTATTTTTCTTCAATTCATCTGCTGATGGAATCACATGATTGGGTGATAGCTTGATTTGGCCCTCTTGAAGTAGCAGATCAAATATTCTATCGGCCTTTGTGACGTCAAACGTGAATTTCTCTGGCTCTTTCTGACCAAAAGGACACGATAAAGGTTTTTTACCTTTTATCCACTCAGCCAGGCCGATAGTTGGTTCTTCATCTGAATCTAATTCCTCTACCTCTATGAAGGACACCTTCTTGTTCCAGCTCTTTCTATGTTCTGGAGCTTGAGCACTTTGATCAGAGACCCTCTGCACAATATGGCTTAAGCTCTCAAACTCCTGAGCATCATATTTGTCCATGAGATGCGGCAACAAACCGTGGAAAGCCAAACCAGCTAACTGGCGGTCATCAAGCACTAGGCTGTAGCACTTGTTCTTCATGTCTCGTACCCTTTGCACAAAACTCTCTACCGATTCGTCGCTTCGCTGTCTTAATTTCATTAAATCGGTAAGCTTCTTTTCATGGACACCAGCAAAGAAGTATTTATAAAATTGTCTTTCCAGATTGGTCCAAGTAAGAATAGAATTTGGTGGTAATGAGATGAACCACACGAATGCCGATCCAGACAAAGAGGATGAGAATAACCAGATCCTTAGCTCATCCCTGTTTGCTGCTTCCCCGCACTGGATGATGAATCGGTTGATGTGTTCCATCGTTGACGTATCATCTTGCCCAGAAAACTTAGTGAAATCTGGCACCTTGTACCGATTCGGGAAAGGAATTGAATCATAAGATGAAGGGTATGGAGTCCGATAAGAGTAAGTATCGATCTTGGGCTGAATCCCAAATTGTTCTTTCATCACTTCTGCAATCTTATCGGTCAAGAGTGCATCCTGATCTTGCCGATGCACTGGCTGGATCTCTACTGGAGACGTTGGCTGATTTGCTTCTACATACCCCCGCAGCACTTGGCTTGGATAAATCGGCATATTCACGGCACCACTCTGCGGGGTAAAGTTCATCAGCTGTTTTGCCGATGCTTGTTCCTGGAAAGTTGTCTGTGGACTATACCGTTGAGTCCCTATTGCTTGGTGGCTTGGTTGAATAGCAGGTTGTTGAATTAGCGCTTGCCCTGACCAATTGAGACTGTAACTCATTGGCACCTGGCTTGCCGATGGCTGATAGCTTGTAGACAACTGATGCTCTTGTATAGACGGGTGATAGCCAGCATAATTGCCCTGAATTGCAGGTAACCCAGACTGAGATATGAATGGTACTATGGGCTGCTCTGCAGTGGAAGCTCTCTGTTGAACTGGTGAAGGATTGGCCAATGGATTCGCATAAGATATCTGTTGTAGAGGCGCGTAGAATCCCATTGACGATGGCTGCATAGCAGGAGGTACAGTAGAATAATGCGGCACTTGAGCCACCGGCCGAATTGGAGTAGCCAATGTCATCGGACCCTTCCCTGCTACATCATGCGCTTGAGGCAGTCCAGAATTGGCAGTAGATGGACCTGGAGGCATACCGTAACCCCACCAATTAGCAGCAGTTTGACTATGTTGACCTGAAGGACCTGACATTGCCGATGCCGATAGATCTATGCTCAACTGAGTATTAGGCCTCTCCTGAGACGTTAGATCTGATCCTATCGGCGTGGCTTCAATGATGGATGGTCCTGATATAGCTGGAGTAGGCGCTTCCATACTCTCAACGGCTGGAGCTGCCGATGGAGTACTGGTAGATGCCGATCCCGGCTGATGATATGCCGGCCCGACATACCCTGGTGCTTGTTCATCCCTTAACATTTGCACAACAGCATTGTAGACAGTATTGGATAGCACGGTGGAGTGGTTGATCAAAGCTTGATTTAATGTAGAACTAACCATCTCCTATAATTTACCAGGGTTAGAGTCAAAGGTTACCCGCCGAGGCAACGTCAGATCTTGCTTCTGGATGACTTCTCCTCCCCTATTCATGCTGAAAGACTTCAAGCAGAGCTGCCTGTAATCCTCCATAGCTTTTTCCATGGCTTGCCTCTGATCCTCCTTGAGATCTGATTCTGATATCTCGATGATGTTTTCTGGAGTGATATCGGTAGTATTTTTCATGATAAATCTGTTGATTTGGTCCCACCAGGTGTGCCAAAAGATGTGTTGATGCAAAAAGGTGTCGGATCTGCAAACACACCGGGCTAATACCTTGGTTTGATATCAAGGCGTGCTAGTCAATTTGACCTGTTAATCGACAAGGATGATAAATTTGAATAAGATCCGAACGAGACGACAGCGATACGTCCGGACGTCAAAGCTCAGATGATATTCGATAACTGTTGAACAGATCAGGCGAGACGACAGCGATACGCTCGGACGTCAAAGCGTGAATCATGCTCGGTAGACGCGAAACCTGCAAGGTCGCCGGAGATCAAGTTGATGCAGCCCGCCGATTCTTGAAAGAACTCGTTGAAAAGGAAAAAGTACTGGTGACGAAGTCGTCGAAAAGTAGATTGCTGAAAAGTAGATAAAAATAATAGATTTGTTGTATTTGATTGTATATCCTTTACATTGTCTCTCGGTACATATTTATACCCTGGTACTATGAGTCCTAAACAGAGACGATAAAATATTACCTAAACAAGTCTTATCTCTAAGGAATAAAAAATAACGACTCGTACCAAGGTCGGACTCAAAAATAAACTATTAAAATAATGGCATAAATATTGCCAGTTTCCTTATCCATTGCTTTACGATGAAACCTCTATCGGCTTGCTCCTCATCTCTGTGGATTCCATCGGCAAAACCCATCGATAATGACTTAGATCTGCTTTCCATGTCATTCAGCTCTGCTTTCTATCGGCAACCATGCCTCTCTCCATCGGCAACAGCCCTCTGGCTTCATCGGCAATGTACGAGATTAACATGTTCTTTATCGGCAATCATCCATCGGCAACTCAGAAGCAATGCTGGAGAATAACCACTCCCTTGTCGATCGGCACAGTTTTCAGCTTATATTGACACGTGTCAAAAAACGGTGTCAACAGGATGGTCACTTGTTTGAGTTCTGCTTTAGGAGGAAGAGAGATGAGAGGCGTAAGTTTGAGCTTTCACACTAGAACATGCATCGCCCATTTCATGGCATGCATGCTTCAACTGCTCAGAGGAGCAATGCTAGACCTAGAGGTGGAGACCTCAAGGTGCTAGGCCTTAGTTTGTGAGACCACGTGATGGTCGTGCCCGGCGAGGTCCAAGTCATTCTCAATACGACTCACGGTCCCATGGCAGTGGCTCTCAGTCCTACACTTCTAGCGGACCATGTTTGCTCTCTCATGGTGATCGCTACTCTCCCATGGGACATGGCATGTATGGTGTTTTTCCTAACACTTTTCCAGGGCAAATGACCCAGCACTGGTTTTCTCCTCAGTTTACTAACCCAGTGTTGGATCATTTGCTCATCCCATGTCTTTCTATTGATGCAGCATGGAGGCTTGGAGAACATATGTCTTGTTGATTCTGGGTGTTCGTGCCACATGACCGGAAATTCAAATTGGTTCTCCAGCCTCAGTCCCATGACTTCCAAGGAGTCCATCACATTTGGGGACAATAGTAAGGGTAAGGTCCTTTCTCGTGGGTCGGTAAGGCTCAATGAGAACTTTGTGCTCAAGGATGTTGCTTTGGTTTTGAGTTTGCATTTCAATCTCCTTTTGGCTTCGTAACTCCTTAGAGATGGTTTCGAAGTGCGCTTTAAGTTGGGCCTTTCTCGCATTTTGGATTCTCGTGGTGATCTTATTTGCTCGATTGTGCCTTTTAGACTTGTGTTTTGTGCTGATTTTTCTCGCTCCTTCGGTGTGTCTCAGTGTTTGGTGGCAGGCACTTCTTCTGAGCTTTGGAAGTGGCATAGGAGGCTTGGTCATTTGAGTTTCGACTTGCTTGCAAGATTGAGCTCTCTTGATCTAATCTGAGGATTGCCTAAGCTAAAGATCGAGAAGGACTTGGTTTGTCACCCTTGTCGTCATGGGAATATGGTAGCCGCTTCTCATTCCCCTGTGAACCAAGTGATGACTAAATAACTTGGCGAGCTTCTTCACATGGACACTGTAGGTCCAGGTCGGGTTCGGTCGGATGATCGGAAGTGGTATGTTCTTGTGATCGTGAATGACTTTTCTCGCTATTTTTGGGTCTTTTTCATAGAGTCCAAGGATGAGGCATTTTCCCATGTGTGGGATTTGGTTCTTAGGCTGTAAAATGAACTTCCCAAGAATGCCAAAAGAGCTATACGCAGTAACAATGGCACTGAATTTAAGAACTCTCATTTTGAAGCCTTTTGCAAGTCTTTGGGTATTGAGCATCAGTTTTCTTCACCTTATGTGCCTCAGCAGAATGGGATTGTTGAACGCAAGAATCGGACCCTTGTGGAAATGGCCAGGACGATGCTCGATGAGCATAGGACTCCTAGGCGCTTTTGGGCCGAAGCAATCAACACAGCATGCTATGTTTCAAATCGCATCTTCCTTTGAGTGTTTACAAAGAAAAGTTCTTATGAGTTGCAGTTTGGGCATCTTCCTAAGGTGAGCTACTTTAGAGTCTTTGGTTGTCGGTGCTTCATTCTCAAGCAAGGTAATCTCGATAAGTTTGAATCTCGGTCTTCTGATGGCATTTTTCTCAGTTATGCTACTCACTCTCGTGCATATAGAGTAATTAATCTTGAGACTAACCGCATCATGGAGACTTGTGAAGTTACCTTCGACAAAACCACACCTTGTTCCTCTCCTGTCTTTGAGTGTGTAGGTGACCAGGAGATGGGTGAAAGCATCTTTGTGGAGGAGGAGCAGGATGATGTCGATTGGGGTGCTCCTGAGCCGACTCCGTCGGCTGCCCCTGTCGACCCTGCAACGACTACGTTGGTTCGTGGCCCCGATCCTTCTTCTTTGACTTCATGGGGGCCGAATGACCAATATCCTTCTCTTGCACCTAAGGGAGCTCCAGCTGTGGTTGAGGGGGAGGCTACTTCATCAAGAACGGCGCCTGTACACATTCAGCACCGGCATCCTCCTGAGACCATGATCGGTAACCTCAACCAGCGTGTCACTCACAACAAGTCCTATGAAATCTCTCATTTTGCACATTCTGCTTTTGTTGCCGATTTTGAGTCTGAAGATATTGGACACGCTTTATCTAACGCTGATTGGGTCAATGTCATGCATGAGGAGTTAGAGAACTTTGAGAGAAACCAAGTTTGGGTCCTAGTTCCTCCACCTCCACAATGTCATCCCATAGGTACCAAGTGGGTGTTCAAAAACAGGCAGAGTGAGGATGGGGTGATAGTTAGGAACAAGGCTAGGTTGGTTGCTTAGGGGTTTTGCCAGAAAGAGGGCATAGACTTTGAGGAAACCTTTGCTCCTGTTTTCCGTTTAGAATCCATTAGAATCCTTTTAGCCTTTGCAGCTTCAAAAGGGTCTAAGCTGTATCAGATGGATGTCAAGAGTGCTTTTCTCAATGGGTACATAGAGGAGGAAGTGTATGTGAGACAACCCCCTGGCTTTGAAAATTCCAAGCACCCAGACTATGTCTATAGACTCTACAAAGCCTTGTATGGTCTCAAACAAGCCCCGAGAGCATGGTATGCTAGGTAGAAGTCCTTTTTGCTTGGGAAGGGTTTTACTATGGGCTCTGTTGATAAGACTTTATTTCTCCTCAAGCAAGGCAAAGACATTCTCATCGTGCAGATATACATGGATGATATAATCTTTGGTGGCTCTTCACATGCCCTTGTGGCAAGGTTTTCTGATTTGATGAGCAACGAGTTCGAGATGAGCATGATGGGCGAGTTGACCTTCTTCCTTGGGTTGCAAATCAAGAAAACTTGAGAAGGGATGTTTGTGCACCAAGGCAAGTACACCAAGGACCTACTGAAGAAGTTCGACATGGGCGAGGCCAAGCCTCTTTCGACGCCCATGGCGACTACCATTGCCTTGGATGAAGATGTTGAGGGAGAAGCCGTGGACCAAAAGGAGTACCGTAGCATGATCGGGTCGTTGCTGTACCTGACGGCGAGAAGACCAGACATTCAGTTCGTGGTCTGTCTTTGTGCGCGCTTTCAGTCTTCGCCGCGCACCTCTCATCGTCAAGCCGTCAAGCAGATCATGAGGTACCTCCGCTTCACTCCTGAGTTCGGTCTTTGGTACTCAACTGCTTTCACTCTTTCTCTCTCGGGTTATTTAGATGCTGATTATGCTGGTTGTCGTACTAAGGAAAAATCAACTTCTGGTACTTGTTAGTTTTTGGGTTCTTCTCTAGTCTCTTGGTCCTCTCACAAGCAGTCTTCTGTTGCCCAATCCACATGTGAGGCTGAGTATGTTCCTGTTGCTGCTTGCTATTCACAGCTGCTCTGGATAGTTGCTACCTTGAGAGACTTTGGCTTAGAGTTTACTTGAGTGCCTCTTTTCTGTGATAGCACCAGTGCCATAAGTGTAACCAAAACCCAGTTCTTCATTCCAAAACCAAGCATATAGAGGTGAGGTACCACTTCCTGAGAGACAACTATGAGAAGGGCACCATAGACTTGATACACATCAGCACCGAGAACCAGAAAGCCGACATCTTCACCAAACCCCTCGATCAAACCCAGTTTGCACGCTTGCGAGGGGAGTTGGGAGTGTGCTACCCTTTTTAGATGAGGGTGGTTTTGTTCTTGTACACTAGTTTTTGGCTTCTTTTCTTTTTGCTTTTGTATCATATTGCATTGCATATCATCATGTATCATATATCATATGCTTAGCTTTACTTGTATAGCTTGTTGATTAAGATTATGCTCTTGTTGATATGATCTATAGATACATGATGGCTATATAGCAGCTTAGGCTCTTTTTGATCATCTTGATACATGTTATGAGCTAAATCTGTTTTTGAAAATGTGAACATGCTTAATACTTGATGAAACTTGGAAAACTGTTCACCCTTGAGATGGCAACTAGCATGTATAGGATATGTTGAGATCCATGTGCTTTCATATGTATGCTTTAGTTGCTATGTCTCATGTTTCTTGAATCATACACTTAGCTCGGATCCTTGATATCTTTATGCTAAAACTTGATGTCTAAGCTAAGTTATGATGAAAATGCTTTGGAGTCAGATCTTTACTGTCCCACGGCAATGTCACGAGATTGCTTCTCATTCTTTCGAGTGAGATGAACTTGGGCATTGTAGTGCTAGTCCTCAACCACTCGTGACGAGACAGCTTCCCACTTGCACATAGGGATGAACTCGGCGTGGTTGCAAAACATGATAAAAATAACATAATTTTTGGCGGACAGTTTTTAATCCTCTCACATACACATGTCTAAAAATAACCTTGTAATCCGCTGTAAAACTCTGATCAATATTGAAGCTACAAGTGTTAAGTGCTTCCTTGAGACATGATGTATGATCGTTATATGGGGTAGTTCACTTTTGTATACATGTGCTAGCACTAATTTGATCTCCTGCCTATATGTGCTATCCTCTTTGGTGAACACCTTTTATGAGATATGCTTAAAATTGGTCAAAATGCTTATGATTCATATTTCATTTCATTTGATCAGTTTGAGCGTTGGGCTTGTCTTGCGCCTATTGTAATACATATGCCGTACCAACTTGAGCATGTTTTTAATCCACTTGCTATATCCTGAAGCCTTGTACATTCGCATTATGCATCTCATAGCATGATTTGAGGGGGAGCTTCTTTTATGAGAGCTTGATAAGTGCATTTGCCAACAAGGGGGAGAATGATTCCACAAATCCAGAGTGTGCATTCATATGCATTTGTGAGGTAGATGCACTTGTTAAGGGGGAGTTGTACATTTGTTTTGCTAGACGTGTCGAGCCGTTTGCCTCTGTCTTGAGGGTCTAGCTGCTTTCAGGTGCTTTGAGCTTGTTTTGCTTGGTTGCGTTGAGCCGTTGTCCATGTCTTTAGGGACCAAGTTGTTGGTTTTTCTTTGCTCATTGTAAGTGACCCGATTCGAGCTTTTCTTTGGCTTTTGGTCACTTGAGTGGGTTTTCGCTGGCTTTGTGTTGGTGTTGACAATGCACTCATCAAGGGGAAGATTGCGAACACATGGTTTTTATATAACCATTATGGAGCACCCTTGTGGTTGTGATGAGCGATTGTCAACATGCAAACACTTTGGTGTATGTTGGTTCGGTGGTTCTACTGATCCCCTGGCACAGGTTTATGTGTCAAAATGGTGTATCTTGGCTCGTGATGTGCAGGTGTGGAGTCCGGATGCGGTGGCAGTGGTCGGGAGAAGGTCAAGTAGGGCGTGTCGTGCCGACGGACCGATTGCGGTGAAGGACGGACGCTAGGCTTGGACTGACGGACCAGACAGCCGGGTGGCCAGCCGCCGTGGCTGACACTTGGGACATTGACAAGCGCAAGTGTACATTGCGGGGGACGCGTACGGGCTACGCTACTCGCAGACGGTTTGGTGGTTTGCCCTAAAAACCATCGGCAACGGTTTCGTGGTTTGGCCTCAAAACCATCGGCGGGGGATGCGTACGTGGTATGATACTCGCGAGCGGTTTGGTGATTTTTCCTCAAAACCATCGGCGGCAGGTTTCGCAGGTTTGGGCCTCAAAACCCGGGCGGAGGTCCCGATACGGACGGACGGCACGTGGCGGCATCAGGGAGATCGCTTCGGAGCGAGGCTACCGATGATGAGGCGCGGTGGCCATCGGATCAGAAAAACTCGAGTTGGACCATAATGCCCCTGGCTAAGTGGTTATCTCTTAGAATATCTAGGGGTAGAAGTGAAATTGTGTATTAAGAATATAAATAAGAGGGACTGCCTCCACTCAGTCTCACCTCTCTCATTTCAGTTGTTCATCCTAGGGTTTCCCTTTCTCTAGTTTTTCTGAGTGTGTGAGGTCCACTGCAAACTTTATAGTGATTTGTTCATGGGAAGAGCACCCCCTAGTGTACTCGTGCCTTCTGGACTTTTATCTTCAAGTGATTCTCGTGACGAATTTATGTTCTTGTTGTTCTTGACTTGTTCATCCTGAGCTCTTTTCTCCCCTCTAATCTCGTGGTCGAATTTCTTCGATTTGGCACCATTTGAGTCCATTTTTCTTGCATTGATTCTAGCTATGATGTGAGAGGATCAATCTCACTGAAGGATTTGAGCTATTTCCTCACGAGCAATTAGATCAGGGCGATTTTGTGTTCATGGCGAGTTCTTAGTCGTTTTTGACCCCCTTTGTGATGTCTCAAAATTCTCTTAAAATTAGGTGTTGATGTCTCGAAGAAATCTTCTCAACATCCCCAGAAACCTTCCTGCCAAGTTTCAAGTCAATCGGAATAGTTTTGATTCAGTTTTGGTCTTGGATTCGTTTGTTCTAGAATTCTACCCGCTGATATCGGACAAGTCCGACCCTAACCCGGACATGTTCGGTATTTCCAACGTTTGACTTTGTTGGAGTTTTGGGCTGAGATTAAGTGGAGAACTTTCCTTTGGTGTCTAGAAGTTTAGAGTAAATTTTCATAATTTTTGGACACCGTTTGATGAGGTTTTGGAATTTTCTCCCATAGCACGTTGTGCTGTCAGGAATACCAGACTTGTCCGAAACCAGGTCGGACATGTCCGAGATTTGCAAGCTGAACCCATATCAGACATGTCCGGTATGAACTCAAACTTATCCGGTATTGCTCTGTGCAGCAAGGTGTTTTTCCCATAATTTGCGCGTTTGAACTCCGATTGCTTCACCGCTTGTTCCGCTGCTCTAGTGGTGACCCGCTGTGTTTTTAGGGAGCATCTACCCTCATCAATAGGGTCGTGGTCATCACGGTTTTGTGTATTGCTTCTTGAGGTGTTTTGTTGAGCCGAGGACCTAAAGATTCAAAAGAATTCTTTAGGCTCCCATTCACCCCCTCTGGTCGCCGTATCCGGTCCTTCACCGTCACGCAGTCCGAGCAGACGAGTGAGTATATACGGAGTACTGGTTCGCGTGCATCAGGCCCTAGATAAGTGAGCATACCGTAGCTGGCTGCCTGGCTCAGAGGCTACACGGGAGTGTGCAAGGCGCCCTAGGCAGGTTCAGCACAGCACAACATTCATGGCACATGCTGGCCACATCTACCTACCTTAATTGTCCTCTATGCGTAGAAACATGTTCTTGTACATGTCGCTGATGATGCAGGTGAAGCGTAATAGTCGATCGCTCGGTGTGGCGCAAAAGCTGTTCGGATCGAGCAGCGATTGTGCGTTAAGTTGTGTGGTGCCTGGTGACCGCGATTCATGATCTGATCCTCTGCCTGTACGATTCAGCTTCCTCCCATGGACTAGCGATCTAGCATCCCACATTCATTTTTGTAAAACTGATGGAAAAATACATTACGCTTACAAAATCCCACAGCCAATGTGTCATATATGTTTTGCACAAAAGGCATACATATAGATAGCCTAAAACAGTTAGTATGTTGTAGTAGACTTGGAGATCACAACCAGGAAGATGATGATAGTACATCACAGCAATGCACGCGCGGCGAATCGCAATGCATTACGCATCACGAGTTCTTCATTCATCAGCGACCTCTTTATCTTCAGGCTGCTGCTCCTCCATGTCCTTGCTGCTCTCTGTGTGGCCCCCTGGTGTTGCAGGTTTAGCTTCTCCTGCAGCTTCTTTCATTGGACTACTAGTATCATCCGGCAAATCCGGCAAGGTGTCCAGGCCGGCAAAGCCCTTGGCGGCCTCGATGATGGCCACCGGCAGGCCGAGACACTTAGTGACGATGTCCTCCTTCATCTCCTCCAGCTGCTTCAAGAGCAGGTCCTCATCCTCCACCTCGCCGTCTTCCTTCTTGCGCCTGTCCTCCTTGGCCTGGTCGTACTCCCTCCTGAAGAGCTTCCAGGCGTCGTCGCGTTCCAGCTTGGGCGGGCGGACCACGAGGCCCGCGCGCACCATGGTCTTGGCATCGTCCTCCTTGCGGCAGGTGACGAGCACGGCGCCCCTGTGCTCCCCCTTGGGCAGGCCGTAGGCGAGGCGGTCCCCCCACTCGCCCTCCGCCGGCGGCTCCAGCGTCAGGTTGCTGTACCAGCACCCGTGCGTGTGCACGTCGTCGTCGTCACGGCGGTATGCTCGGATGTCGTCAAACATGATCATGTACGACGTCTTGGACAGCGTCATGTTCAGGATGTAGAGCAGCACTCCTGTTCAATGCGTGTGTGGAGTTATTCTATGTTTGCATTGCCAATTGTCAAGGACAAGCTCACCTACCGATTTTGGATGTCAAGATGACACGGCTGTTGTCGCGCTCCTTCTTGAGCAGCTCCTGGAAGACGCTCTCCACCTCCTCCTCCTACTTTGTCTGCTTGGCGTCACCGCTAGCACCGGCGACGCTGCTCCCCTCCTCCTTCTTCGGGGCATCGCCGGGCGTTTCCTTCTTGGGGGCGGTCTCCACCGCCTAGTTCTGCCCGGCAGGTCTGGTTCGTTTGGTCACAATGTCGGCCACCTCCTTGCAGAGTTTCTCCTTCAACCTGTCCTTCTCCTTGGTGGTGGCGTCTGTGACGACCTTGGATTTGTCGACGATGTCCTCGACCTTGGCGGTGTCGAGGCCGAGGTTGTCGAGCATCCGATAGAGGAGGTTGAAGTGGTCCTCTGAGTCCGGCGGGCCGACGTAGACTAACAGGAGGAGCGCGAAGTTGTCCTTGGCCTTGTCGTGCACGAACACTGAAACATCCTCAATTTTCCACGAAGGGAAAATGCACAGAATGGCGGATAATATAATGGTTCGAAGCATCAAACCATCTCATTATCTCGCAGCAGTCGATACAGGATCCATACATCGAATAAAAGAGTACAATTAGGGGGAATTACATAAATAGTTTGCCGCCACACTGGCGGAATCATCAGAGTAGCAGCAGCCTCTGGAACGGCTGCGGAAGGCGGAAGTACAAACATCTCCAAAAGAAGCCTGAGCATAGGTACGAGACGTCTACTCCTCCTCATCGTCATAGTCGTAGTCGGGCTCACCTGCCAAATAATTTTCAGTACGATTTGTACTGGCCACATCTCCCACCCTATGCTTTGCTTTCGCTATGTAGTATTTGGTGGGATGCAAAGGATGTAATCAAATCGACCTAATATATGGCTGTGGTTTCCTATGCAAGTAGTGACCAATATTATATAATATAATTCATCAAGTTTTAACCCATCTCATCCACATATCCACCCCATTCCATCACCATCACACACATCTCACCCTCTCGCACTCAGTCGACAAGTCCAACTCCCTCTCGGAGCCTGTCTCAGCGGCTCACAGCCGGAAGGGTAACACCAGGGGGAGAAATAGAAGGACTCATCTCACTACTCTCGAGAAGCGTGGGTCTTAGAAAAAAGCCATACCAGTGGCTCGCGGACTATATATATAGATTCATAAACTCTGCAGAGCGTGTACTCCTGTAACCACAAGATCACTATCATCGGCGGTGCCCCGCCTAAGCTGATTCCGGCTGCTTTCTAACAGGTGCGATGCCACCCTACCACTCAATACTGGAACATCCCGAATAGGTACCACCGGCACACTGAGACTGTGAGACATAGTACCGAGCCCCCGTGGTCACTATGCTGTCTAAGGAGGGTGCGGGTCTCCACGCCCGTACCTCCCGACACTATCTGCTAACAACCTAGTAGTAGTGGCACCGTCCTAGCTAGTCAGACATCCGTCTCCCGCCCATACAAGAGCAAGTGGTGAGCATGTAAGTCCCAAGGTTCCGGTCCTCAAGAGATATCAGGTCCTAGGGGGATCAGACAGGATTATCTTCCCTTAGGGACTAGAACAGTCCGTGCTACAACAGCACCTCCTACCCGGGGCTTCGCTCCACGAAGGTTCTCACCCCCGGGATCTCCTTATACCTCACAATGTTCCCGCCACAAGCACCTCACACGGGAATGCCCAGAACACATCCCCCCGGCAAGACTCGCCCGCATGGCTCGTCGTAGAATCCTGTCCGATCGACTCAACCCTCACCACACACCCAAGACGCACGCAGCACTCTCCCCAAGTAAAGTGGCACCACGTGCCTTAGCCTTATAACCATACTCTCCACCACGCATCATCATCACACAGATATAAGCGTAGTAGAAGTAAAGCATCATAAGTAAAATAAGCAAGCGTCTAGCCTATCAGCAGGTGTGCAGGAGTAAGGTTGCAACAAGGTAAAGGCTCATCAAGAAGTTCTACCATGCAACCTATCATCAGGTGATATCCATAAATAAAGCACTAGCAACTAGATATTATGCCATGCGTAATAGGATCTACGAGGTTGGGTGGGGTGTGGCACCTGCGTAGTCGTCACCGAGCTCCTCCTCGTACTCGTAGTCGTCCTCCTCAAGCTGATCCTCCTCTGAAACGAGACATAATAGCCGCGTTAGTGGCTCCTATAGAGTCAACACAAAGAAGCAATAAAATTCAGTAACTCCAAATGCACTCATACATAAGCCTATGATGTAGAGCTCATTTTTATGAAAATTTGGACACTTGGTTCATATTTTTCGGAGTTCGTATGAAGAGGTTATGAATTTCCGAAGTTTATTCTATTTTCTAAAAAAGAAAAAGGGCGGATTAACCAGAGGCTGACACATGGCGGCTTCTGATTGGGCCACGTGGCGTGTGTGCACAGTGCAGCTGAAGCTGTGCGGACGTCATGCTGACGTCATGCTGACGTCAGCACTGACGCGGGGTCTGGTGTCTGGATGACGTCATGCTGACGTCAACACTGACGGGGGACCCAGTCAGTGGCTGACAGGTGGGGCCCACGGATCTGGTCACTGACAGGTGGGGCCAGGTCAATGGTCAACGTTGACCGGTCAACGGTCAACGCCGACAGGGCCTCGACCGGGCCTCGATGGGCCTGGGTAGGGCTGGATCTGGGCCGGGTTGGGCCGGCCCGGCCCGGACACGTGTCGGCTCGTGGTTCATCCACGTGGCCCGCCTGGGTTCTTACTAGGCTCAGTCCACGAGCGCTGGCGCCGTGGACTTGGTCTGCCATGGACCATAGACAGGGGTCCTAGGTGGCGTCGCATGGTTGGTCTAGCTGGGTCCATGTGGCCGCGTGGTCTCGGCCCACTCGGACGCAGGGGAGAATTCCCCTTCTTCCCTTCTGTCGCGCACGCGCGGCTACGGCGACGGTTGGCCGGCGACAGGCGGTGCTGCGCTTCCGACCGGCACGAGCGGCTAAGGTAGTGGCCAGGGTTCCACCAAGGTCAGGCGGGCGCATTGGTGGTGACTCAGCGGGTGCTCGACTCCGGGGCTGGCCGGCGCTCGCAAGGCGACGGCGCGAGACTGTGGTGCGGCGGCTGCATGGCAAGGCGGCGCACGGGAGTCGTCATGGGCTTGCGCTATGGCTCCTTGGGCATAAGACAAACACAGTGAGGGGGTCAATTTGGGGAAAAAGGGCTCTCGGCGTGGTGGCCAACGGTCGACGGCGGACGGCGTCGGCGGCAGAGCTTCGGTCAATTACTCTACCCCGGGCACCATCTTCCTCCATCTTCTTCCGTCTCGAGCAGCTCGGAGCTCGAATTTCTTGACTACGCGGTAACAGGGCTCGGTGGGCGGCGCTCCGACGGCCCGGGTCCGGGCGAACCAGAGCCGGCAAAGGTGCCAGGCTCCTCTGTGGTCCTCGCCGACCCACAAAAGGTTGCCAAGAGCGTGTGCTAGGGTGAGGCGAAGTCGTCATGGAGCTAATGAGGAGAAATGGCGGGCGGGGAGATGGGAACACGGTTGATGGACCGACGGCGGGCATGGCAAGGGGAGCTCACCGAGCTATCCTGACGACGGAGGTCGATGCGGAGGCGTGGCGAGGCATGATGATGCGGTCCGGCTCGAGGTCGAAGGTGCGGAGCGTAGGCATGGTGCAGGAGTAGCAGGGCAGCCTCGGCTGCTCCCTTCTTCTTCGGTGCAGGTGGAGGCGATGTGCAGCTCCGACTCCGGTGGCTACTCTCCCTTCCACCTCTCCTCTCCTTCCTGGCCTGGCAGCGGGTGTGCGAGGTGACCAGAAGGCTGCGCGATGGGGTAAACCCTAGCAGCATGGCGTTTCCCCCTTTATAGGCGTGGCGACCGGCGGACGGCGGGCGGCGGACGGCGGAGATGAGAGATCCCCATCCGGCGGCTGAGCGCGGCCACGCATTAGGGTTAGGGTTCGGTGAAGCGCGGCGTGGTAGGGCAGCGGAACGAACGGCGCGGAGCGTGGCCGTACGCGGGCGGACGGTGGAGCTTCGTCGTTCTACTTCTCGAACGGCAGACGCGACGGGCGGGCGGCCTGAAGTGGAAGCTGACAGGCGGACCCCGCCTGTCGACGAGAGAGGAGGGGAGAGGCGCGGGCGTGAACGGCGGCAGGCCCTCGCTGGGCCGCCTTGCTGGGCCGCCTTGCGGGGCCGTGAGCAGGCTGGGCGAGCGGGCGGGCAACGCGCGCGTGAGCGAGCGGCGCGGCGCGCGCGAGCGAGCGGCGCGGTGCGCGCGAGCGGGCTGGCGGCAGCGCTGCAGGCGAGCGCGCGAGCAGCGGGCCGAGCGGCACGCGAGCGGCCGGGCCGTTGCTAGGCTGGTGCGGGAGAGAGGGGCAGGCAGGACAGGCCGGTTGGGCCACTTTGGCTTTTTCTTTTTCATCCCTTTTTTCTAATTCCTTTTCCATTTCTATTTCTTGCAAAGCAACTAATTTAGCCACAACCCTAGGTTAGTGAGGTTAGTGTCCATGATGTATACACCATGGTGGGTCCACTAGGGTCTCTAGGTCATGATGGATCCATTTCCAGGGTTAGCAGGCATATATATATACATGTGATAATAGGTTATTCGATTTTATCAGGCATCTCATAAAAATCGATAGGAGGCAAAACATTCTCTGGTAATTAAATGCAATGCTCGAGCTAATGTTGGGTGCTACTTGTGCTTCTATTGGCGGGTTTCTACATGACATCCACCATACACTGGTATTCTTTAAAAAAAATTTTGAAAGCCCGTATTTTCGTTGACCGGATTTCTAGGGTTGTTACAGTCCTACCCCCTTATGAGAATCTCGTCCTCGAGATTCAAGACTGTAACTTACTCTTCAAACAGGTAGGGGTAGAGCTTCCTCATTTCTGACTCTTTCTCCCAAGTTGCTTCCCGTTCTGTGTGATTGCTCCACTAAATCTTTAGATATGGCGTGCTGGAGTTTCTGGTTTCCTTGGTGGTTCTACTCATAATGCGGATGGGGTGCTCTCTGTACTCCAAAGTGTCCTGAATATCGAGTGCCTCTGCAGGTATTGGATGCTCTGACGGTTGCAAACACTTGTGCAGTTGCGACACATGGAACACTGGGTGTACTCCTGCCAGTTGAGGGGGCAACTCTATTCTGTAGGCAAGCTTGCCAATCCTTTCACTAATTCTATACGGTCCCACATACCTTGGTGCTAGCTTTCCTTCACATGGAATCTAACGGTTCCTCGAAGCGGGGAGACCTTGAGATAGACATAGTCTCCTACTTCAAACTCGAGGTCTCTGCGCCTCTTGTCGGCGTAGCTCTTTTGACGGCTCTGGGCAATTTTCAGATTCTCTCGCACCTGGGTGACTCCTTCCTCGGCCTCCTTAATGGTGGCCGGGCCAAAGAACGATCTTTCGCCCATTTTGGACCACATCAAGGGTGTTCTGCATGGCCATCCGTACATAGCCTCGAAGGGTGACATCTTGAGGCTAACCTGGTAACTGTTGTTGTAGGAGAACTCTGCAAAGGGCAAGCTCTTTTCCCAATCAGCCCCATATTTTAGAACACAAGCTCGAAGCATATCTTCAAGGATCTGGTTCACCCTTTTTGTCTGTCCATCTGTCTGAGGGTGGTATGCGGTACTGTAATCTAGCTTGCTCCCTATCGACTTGTTCAGGGCCTTCCAGAACTTAGACGTATACTGCGGCCCATGATCGGATATTATGCTCTTAGAAGCTCCATGCAGTTTGAGAATGTTCTCAACATACAGATCTGCTAGCTGGCTGATTCGGGCATCAGTCTTAATGGCTAAGAAGTGAGCTACCTTAGTCAAGCGATCGACTATCACCCATATGGCATCATGGCCCTTCGGGGTTCAAGGCAAACCCACAATGAAGTCCATAGAAATGCTATCCCACTTCCATTTAGGTATATCCAGTGGCTTTAACAACCCTGCAGGTCTCTTATGCTCAGCTTTGACGCGTTTGCAAATATCACATCTAGCAACATGCTCTGCAATGTCTGATTTCATGTTCTTCCACCAGAATTTCTTCTTCAAATCAGCATACATTTTAGTACTGCCCGGGTGGATACAATACTTGGAATCATGACCTTCTGACAGGATTTCGTTGCGGATAGCTGGGTCGGCAGGCACACAAATTCTGTCCTTGTACCAATAAGTGCCTAGCTCATCCTCACTGAACTCTGGGCACTTGCCTTTTGTCAGGAGCTCGTGTATCTCCCAAATTTCTGAGCAATGACATTGGGCTTCACGGATCCTATCCATGAGGGTGTAGTGCACGCGAAGCTCATTCAATAGGCCATGAGGTATCACCTCCATTTGTAACTCATTAATGCCCTCTTGCAACTCCTTGGGCAAGGCAGTGGTGAACAAGGCATGACAATGGCTTTTGCGACTAAGAGCGTCAGCGACCACATTGGCCTTCCCAGGGTGATAGAGAATCTCCACATCGTAGTCATTAATCAACTCGAGCCAATGACGCTATCTCATGTTCAGATTTTCCTGGGTGAAAAAGTACTTCAAGCTCTTGTGATCGGTGTAGATCTCGCACTTGTTCCCAATCAGGTAGTGCCTCCAAATCTTCAAGGCATGGATCACAGCCGCAAGCTCGAGATCATGGGTGGGGTAACATTGTTCGTGCTCCTTAAGCTGGCAGAAAGCATAGGCAATGACTTTCCCATTCTGCATTAGAACACAACCAAGCCCATGCATCACAATAGACCACAAAGTCCTGGTGGATATCGGGCAAAGCTAGAACAGGCGTTGTGGTGAGCTTCTCCTTCAGGGTCTGGAAACTTTGTTCACATTGGGGCGTCCATTCAAACTCTTTGGTCTTCTTCAAGAGGTTGGTCATGGGGCGAGCTATCTTGGAAAAGTTCTAGATGAATCGGCGATAGTAACAAGCCAATCCCAAGAAACTTCTCACATCGGTCACATTCTGCGGCTGCTCCCATCCCTTCACTGTCTCAATTTTAGATGGATCAATAGCTACTCCGTCAGCATTGAGCACATGACCTAGGAAAGCGACCTCCTCAAGCCAGAACTTACACTTGTTGAACTTGGCATAGAGCTGATGCCTTCTCAACTTCTCCAACACTATCCTCAGATGCTGCTCATGCGTTTCGGCGGTGGTAGAATAGAAAAGAATGTCATCAATGAAGACCACCACGAACTTATCCAGCTCCTGCATGAACACTTTATTCATCATGTTCATAAAATAAGCCGGCGCATTCGTAAGACCGAAGGACACGACGGTGTACTCATACTGCCCATATCTGGTGACAAATGCTGTCTTGGGAATGTCCTCCTCTCTAATCTTCATCTGATGGTAGCCTGATCTGAGGTCGATCTTGGAGAAGTACTTGGCATTGCGAAGCTGATCAAGCAGGTCATCTATCCTTGGCAGAGGGTACTTATTCTTGACAGTTACAGTATTCAGGTTCCGGTAATCAACGCACATCCTCTGCGTTCCATCCTTCTTCTTAACAAACAGAACAGGAGATCCCCAGGGCGAGGCACTAGGCCTAATGAACCCTTTCTTGGATAGCTCCTCAAGCTATTTCTTAAGCTCCTTAAGCTCGTCAACTGCCATGCAGTAGGGTCGCTTGGAAATCAAACTTGTACCAGGCATCAGGTTAATCACGAACTCAACATCCCTGTCCGGTGGCATTCCTGGTAGCTCTTCTGGAAAGACATCCGGGTACTCACGAACTATGGGCACTTCCTCAAGTGACTTCTCTTCCAGGGCACACAACATAGAAATATCTATCCCTTTGTTTGGTTCACATCTGATCTGACGGCCACTTGGATGGGTTATATCCACAAATCTGGGTGAGAAAGATATCACTCCTTTGTTCTGAGTTAACCAATCCATCCCTAGAATGACGTCTAGGCCTTCGAAGGGTAGCAAGGTAAGATCAGCAAGAAAGGTAAGACCCTCGATGGTGATACTCACTCCCTTACATATTTTGGTACAACAAATGTTGCCCAAAGGTGAACTGGTGTATAAGGCTTCTTTTCATGGAGTCACAGGTAGATGGTGCTCTTGTGCAAACTTGGAGGATATATATGAACATGTAGCACCTAAATCAAACAGCACGGATGCCTTAACTCCATGCACTAAAAACATACCGTACACCACATCGGGGGCACTCTGGGCAGCCTCTGCTGAGATGTGGGTGAGGCGGCCTCGGGGTGCTCCGGATGGCACCTGCTTGTGTGAGGTGCCCTGGTTCTGCCTGGCGGGTGCTGGTGTAGCTGGTGCAGCCTTGTTCGGGCACTCGGCTGCCTTGTGACCTGGCTGGCCACAAGCGAAGCAAGTGTAGGTCACGCCGCCTATGGGGGCTGGCATGGCGGACCTCCACGTGCTACCTCCAGGTGCGGCACGAGCGTACGCTTGGCAGTCCTGAGCAGGGCGGGGGTAGTTGCTGGTGTGGGTACCACCGCCCCGGCTCGAACCGTGAGCAGCTCTCTGGGCGAAGCGAGAGCGGGGAGGCTGAGAGGTCTCACCACGCGACCTCCGTGGGGCAGGTGCACAGGAGGTGCCCTCAGTACGGCGCTTCTTGTTCTTGCCAAGCTCCTCCCTCTCCGCGAAAACCTCATCGTGGTCCTTCTCAATCTCCATGCACCTGTCAATCAAGTCACGCAGGGTGTGGCTCTTGGTGCCTGAGAGGGAGAGCCTGATGCGGCTAGACAGGCCCTTGTGGTAGTAGTACATCTTCTCCTTCTCAGAGTTCACCACTGAGACGGGTGCATAACGCAGCAGGTTAGTGAAGCGGGTGTTGTACTCATGCACCTTGTCAGCTCCCATGGAGATGCTGCGGAACTCATTCTCCTTCTTCTCCAGCGCGCCTTCACAGATGAAGAACACGCGGAACTCGTCCACAAACTCATCCCAGGAGATGTTGGCGGGGTCCCGGTGGGTTTCGCAGAGGCTGTCCCACCAAGATCGCCCAGCACCCACAAGCTGGTGAGCTGCCAAGCCAACACACTCCTCGTCAGTGCAAGTGGTCAAGTCCAATTTCTTCTCAATCTCCTTAAGCCAGTCATCAGCAGCGATAGGGTCGATGCTGGTGCCATTGAACGTCGGGGGCCTCAGCTTGAGAAAGAACTCCAGCTTCTTGTAGAAATCATCGCGGGCTCCCGGTGCTGGGGGTGCAGCACGTTCTCAGCTAAGACTCGAAGAAGCTTGGTCTGCTGGGCCATCACATCCGCCAAGAGTGGCACGGGAGGTGGTGGTGGAGCTGCATCTCCTCCTGCGGCAAGCTCGGGCTCGGGCTCAGCAGCAGGCTGCGGCTGTCCTCCAGCCGCGCCTCCGGCAGCTGGTTCCGACTCAACAACAGATGGGGGCGGTGGGTGTGCAGGACGTGAGGTGGCAGCGCGGGGTGGCTCCTCAAGGTCAATGGGTATGTGACCAACGCGGCCACGACCACGACCACGACCACGGCCCCTGGCGGGTGCAGGTGAAGGGGAGCGATTGCTCAGGCAGCTGGCACGACGAGTGGACATCCTGCTCAACATAAACCTCAGATTAGGGCATGTGCACGCGTAGTGTAACTTTGATATCGATGAGGTAACAATTTGAAATAATTTTAAAACATTTTTATTTTATCCAACACTCATACAAAGAAACATGAAGATCCAATAAGATGCGATAAAAACCAAATCATTCATTACATCAGTTGGGTACATGGCGATGTCTCTAGTGGCTACGCTAGGAGACTCGCGAGAAATGTACTACACGCAGGTAGTTCTAGCAAAAGGGGTGGACAGCTACTTAGCATCATGGTGAGTCTGGTTATTTGGCCATACAGGGCCCATCACCTCCTGATCTGATACTACTCTAGACCATCTCTAGAGGCTGGTCCAAACTGTATGCTGCGGGAGGTATACCGATGCCAGAAGCCTGGATCTGCTCGTCAGTCATCTGAAGGTGAGAGACGTAACGACAGGCCTCCTCGAGCTGAGGGGTGGACACTGCCTGTCCACTAAGTCCAGTGGTGGGACATCCACTCAAGTTGAGGCGAGATTGCCCCAGCTCGAATGTCTCAACTCTGACCCTCTTACGGGCACGTAAGGGAAGCTCGTCCTGCAGCTCCTCATACTCTCTGACTCTCTTGTGATCTGACTTCTTCCAAGCTTCCATAGTGCATTTGAGCTTATCCATGAGGTATGCTGTCTTGTGAACGTATTTGATCAGGTGTCCCTAGTTGTAGCCAGCAAGAGTGTACTCCTGCAGCAACTTCTTGCGTTGAGCCTTGCACTGCTCATGGAGTTTGTCCCTGTAGGCAGCATCTTGACTCTTTTCCTGGAATCTCTTTGCAATGTCTTCGTTCTTTTCAGCTATGGTGGTCTCAAGCTCCCAGATATTCTTGTTGAGACGACTGTTGTGGATTTGAAGCTTATCCATCTCGTTCATCGGACTGGTGATCTGATCCTGGTGAGTGTGCTCTTTGCGTGCTATCTCACGCTCTAGGTCTGCAATCTTTTGCTTCCATGCCGCTTCCTTATCCTCTGACTTGCAGATCCTCTCGTCAACTTCCATCAGGTAGCGACGATCGCGGCGCCCCTTCCGCTCCAACTCAGCAATGTACATTTCCTGGCACTGCATGTACATCATAGAGGCGCGGTGGCAGGGGTTGCGGTCAACTCTGGTATTCTGTTCAATGTAGATGACCTCTCCCCAAGTACCCTGCTGAACGTTGAGGGCACGAGGATGCAGACGAAAGCAACTTTCCTTCAGATAGTCAGCTCCGTTGCGCAACACAGTGCGAAGTGCCTGGCGCGAAACGGTCTGAACACACATGCCGGTGTCATTGTCGAAGGCGAAGTCAGTGAAGGCAGTAACTTTGGGCAGGTTCATGCTTGCAGGCACGTTAATGTGGACTGCCTTGTAGTCCTCGATGCCTCCTCCAAGGGTGGGCTTGCCACGGCAAAGATACTCGACGTTCTCCACGGGAACACCAAGCTCGGTGAGAACCTCGCGAAGCACGTGAGCATAGCCTCCATGCTCTGTCCCATCGAGTCTAAACTCAACGACATCCATCGGCGGTAACGGACCAAGCAGCAAGTTGGGGTCCATCTGCAGCTGACACGAGAAAGAAGTTAGAAAAGTTGCAGAGAGAGGTAAGCCATGCATAAAAGTGTATGCAGTGGTCGGTGTATAACCGAGAGATTTCAAGATTCTCCTAATTCTATCGTCCAATACTATGGGTCTCGTCCTAGGGTCAAGCATGGATCTGGTACCAACTGAAACATCCTCCATTTTCCATGAAGGAAAAATGCACAGAATGGCGGATAATATAATGGTTCGAAGCATCAAACCATCTCATTATCTCGCAGCAATCGATACAGAATCCATACATCAAATAAAAGAGTACAATTAGGGGGAATTACATAAATAGTTTGCCGCCACACTGGCGGAATCATTAGAGTAGCAGCAGCCTCTGGAACGGCTGCGGAAGGCGGAAGTACAAACATCTCCAAAAGAAGCCTGAGCATAGGTACGAGACGTCTACTCCTCCTCATCGTCATAGTCGTAGTCGGGCTCACCTGCCAAATAATTTTCAGTACGATTTGTACTGGCCACATCTCCCACCCTATGCTTTGCTTTCGCTATGTAGTATTTGGTGGGATGCAAAGGATGTAATCAAATCGACCTAATATATGGCTGTGGTTTCCTATGCAAGTAGTGACCAATATTATATAATATAATTCATCAAGTTTTAACCCATCTCATCCACATATCCACCCCATTCCATCACCATCACACACATCTCACCCTCTCGCACTCAGTCGACAAGTCCAACTCCCTCTCGGAGCCTGTCTCAGCGGCTCACAGCCGGAAGGGTAACACCAGGGGGAGAAATAGAAGGACTCATCTCACTACTCTCGAGAAGCGTGGGTCTTAGAAAAAAGCCATACCAGTGGCTCGCGGACTATATATATAGATTCATAAACTCTGCAGAGCGTGTACTCCTGTAACCACAAGATCACTATCATCGGCGGTGCCCCGCCTAAGCTGATTCCGGCTGCTTTCTAACAGGTGCGATGCCACCCTACCACTCAATACTGGAACATCCCGAATAGGTACCACCGGCACACTGAGACTGTGAGACATAGTACCGAGCCCCCGTGGTCACTATGCTGTCTAAGGAGGGTGCGGGTCTCCACGCCCGTACCTCCCGACACTATCTGCTAACAACCTAGTAGTAGTGGCACCGTCCTAGCTAGTCAGACATCCGTCTCCCGCCCATACAAGAGCAAGTGGTGAGCATGTAAGTCCCAAGGTTCCGGTCCTCAAGAGATATCAGGTCCTAGGGGGATCAGACAGGATTATCTTCCCTTAGGGACTAGAACAGTCCGTGCTACAACAGCACCTCCTACCCGGGGCTTCGCTCCACGAAGGTTCTCACCCCCGGGATCTCCTTATACCTCACAATGTTCCCGCCACAAGCACCTCACACGGGAATGCCCAGAACACATCCCCCCGGCAAGACTCGCCCGCATGGCTCGTCGTAGAATCCTGTCCGATCGACTCAACCCTCACCACACACCCAAGACGCACGCAGCACTCTCCCCAAGTAAAGTGGCACCACGTGCCTTAGCCTTATAACCATACTCTCCACCACGCATCATCATCACACAGATATAAGCGTAGTAGAAGTAAAGCATCATAAGTAAAATAAGCAAGCGTCTAGCCTATCAGCAGGTGTGCAGGAGTAAGGTTGCAACAAGGTAAAGGCTCATCAAGAAGTTCTACCATGCAACCTATCATCAGGTGATATCCATAAATAAAGCACTAGCAACTAGATATTATGCCATGCGTAATAGGATCTACGAGGTTGGGTGGGGTGTGGCACCTGCGTAGTCATCACCGAGCTCCTCCTCGTACTCGTAGTCGTCCTCCTCAAGCTGATACTCCTCTGAAACGAGACATAATAGCCGCGTTAGCGGCTCCTATAGAGTCAACACAAAGAAGCAATAAAATTTAATAACTCCAAATGCACTCATACATAAGCCTATGACGTAGAGCTCATTTTTATGAAAATTTGGACACTTGGTTCATATTTTTTGGAGTTCGTATGAAGAGGTTATGAATTTCCGAAGTTTATTCTATTTTCTAAAAAAGAAAAAGGGCGGATTAACCAGAGGCTGACACGTGGCGGCTTCTGATTGGGCCACGTGGCGTGCGGGCACAGTGCAGCTGAAGCTATGCGGACGTCATGCTGATGTCAGCACTGACGCGGGGTCTGGTGTCTGGATGACGTCATGCTGACGTCAGCACTGACGGGGGACCCAGTCAGTGGCTGACAGGTGGGGCCCACGGATCTGGTCACTGACAGGTGGGGCCAGGTCAACGGTCAACGTTGACCGGTCAACGGTCAACGCCGACCGGGCCTCGACCGGGCCTCGGCGGGCCTGGGTAGGGCTGGATCTAGGCCGGGTTGGGCCGGCCCGGCCCGGACACGTGTTGGCTCGTGGTTCATCCACGTGGCCCGCCTGGGTTCTTACTGGGCTCGGTCCACGAGCGCTGGCGCCGTGGACTTGGTCTGCCATGGACCATAGACAGGGGTCCTAGGTGGCGTCGCGTGGTTGGTCCAGCTAGGTCCACGTGGCCGCGTGGTCTCGGCCCACTCGGACGCAGGGGAGAATTCCCCTTCTTCCCTTCCGTCGCGCGCGCGGCTACGACGGCGGTTGGCCGGCGACAGGCGATTGGCCGGCGACAGGCGGTGCTGCGCTTCCGACCGGCATGAGCGGCTAAGGCAATGGCCAGGGTTCCACCAAGGTCAGGCGGGCGCATTGGTGGCGACTCAGCGGGCGCTCGACTCCGGGGCTGGCCGGCGCTCGCAAGGCGGCGGCACGTGGTGGCGGTGCGGCTGCGTGGCAAGGCGGCGCACGGGAGTCGTCATGGGCTTGCGCTATGGCTCCTTGGGCACAAGACAAATGCAGTGAGGGGCTCAATTTGGGGAAAAAGGGCTCTCGGCGTGGTGGCCAACGGTCGACGGCGGACGGCGTCGGCGGCGGAGCTCCGGTCAATTACTCTACCCTGGGCACCATCTTCCTCCATCTTCTTCCGTCTCGAGCAGCTCGGAGCTCGAATTGCTCGACTACGCGGTAACAGGGCTCGGCGGGCGCGCGTGACGACGGGCGTCGCGGCGGCGGTCCGGCGGCCGAGGTCCGGGCGAACCAGAGCCGGCAAAGGTGCCAGGCTCCTCTGTGGTCCTCGCCGGCCCACAAAAGGTTGCCAAGAGCGTGTGCTAGGGTGAGGCGAAGTCGTCCATGGAGCTAATGAGGAGAAATGGCGGGCGGGGAGATGGGAAACGGTTGATGGACCGGCGGCGGGCATGGCAAGGGGAGCTCACCGAGCTATCCTGACAACGGCGGTCGATGCGGAGGCGTGGCGAGGCGCGATGACGCGGTCCAGCTCGAGGTCGAAGGTGCGGAGCGTAGGCGTGGTGCAGGAGTAGCAGGGTAGCCTCAGCTGGCGGACGCGACGGGCGGGCGGCCTAAAGTGGAAGCTGACAGGCGAACCCCGCCTGTCGGCGAGAGAGGAGGGGAGAGGCACGGGCGCGAAACGGCGGCAGGCCCTCGCTGGGCCGCCTTGCTGGGCCGGCGAGCGAGCGGGCGTGGCGCGCGCGAGCGAGCGGCGGGCCGCCTTGCTGGGCCGTGAGCAGGCCGGGTGAGCGGGCGGGCAACTCGAGCGCGAGCGAGCGGCGCGGCGCGCGCGAGCGGGCTGGCGGCAGCGTTGCAGGCGAGCGCGCGAGCAGCGGGCCGAGCGGCGCGCGAGCGGCCGGGCCGTTGCTGGCCGGGCGCGGGAGAGAGGGGCAGGCAGGCCGGACAGGCCGGTTGGGCCACTTTGGCTTTTTCTTTTTTATCTCTTTTTCTAATTCCTTTTCCATTTCTATTTCTTGCAAAGCAACTAATTTAGCCATAACCCTAGGTTAGTGAGGTTAGTGACCATGATGTATACACCATGGTGGGTCCACTAGGATTTCTAGGTCATGATGGATCCATTTCTAGGGTTAGCAGGCATATATATATATATATGATAATAGGTTATTCGATTTTATAAGGCATCTCATAAAAATCGATAAGAGGCAAAATATTCTCTGGTAATTAAATGTAATACTCGGGCTAATGTTGAGTGCTACTTGTGCTTCTATTGGCGGTTTCCTACGTGACATTCACCGTATACTAGTATTTTTTATAAAAATTTTTAAAATTCCGTATTTTCGGTGACCGGATTTTTAGGGTTGTTACGTGCACCTTCTGCGCCAGCGCCGTCTTGCCGCTGCCGTCGATGCCGGCGATGCCCGCCGCCCGGAACATCCGTTCCGAGCCGTCGGGGGCCACCAGGGCGTCGATAACCTCGCCGGCCTCCTTGTCCCACCCGTAGATCCTCTCCTCGTCCACGTAGCTCGTCGTCCACTCGTAGTACTGCTCCGGCTCCAGAACGTTCTTCGCCAGCCGGAGCAGCACGTCAGTGACGCGCCGCCTTCTTTCTCTCCCTGCTCCTGCTGCTGCTTCTTGCTTTGCTGCTGCTTCGACTCCCGGGGCGTGCATGG
Source organism: Bothriochloa decipiens (assembly GCA_023333625.1). Lineage (NCBI taxonomy): Eukaryota > Viridiplantae > Streptophyta > Magnoliopsida > Poales > Poaceae > Bothriochloa > Bothriochloa decipiens. The sequence continues at coordinate 652,090 of CM041630.1, forward strand.
GATGCAGCCGGTCGTCGCCGGTGATGCCGGCTTGCTGTCGCCGGCAGAGCTCTCGGCGGCGTCCTGCTGCGGACGCGGCCACTCGCAGTGGTCCGGCGACGCATACCCGCGTTCCACCAATGCAGCCCAGAGGAGCCGCACCAGATTCTGCAGCTCCTCCCTCTTGCTCCGGGGAAGGAGATCGTCGTCCTTCACTTCCTTGCCACCGCCTGGCAGTGCGATCTTGACCTTGATCTCTTCCAGGACCGTGGAGATTCCACGCAGGACCTTCCTCTCCCTCTCGTCCACATGTTTGTCTTCCAGGACTTCCAATTCCCCCAACAGCTTATCCACTTCGGGCCGCAGTTCCTGCAGGTCGTAGGTCTCTTCTCCATTCTCACTCTGCTTCGCCATGGTCGGCGATAGATACTGCTTGTTTTTGTTGTGTGTATAGATGGAGATGGGTGTAACTGATTGCCCATGCTTCATTTATATATAGCCATACACATAACAGTATGGCATATCATCATCAGATGCTTGCTCACTTGATGAGCAAAGCAAAGATGTGATGCGAGGGCTTTAGCTTTAACCTTGGACAAGATACAAAAAGACCTTGGCATTGCACGCCTGGCTTCTTTCTGCAGACAAGGGGACTTCAGCAGAACTGAAGCCGGCCACTAGTGTGGCTGCTTCGGCTCACCTAGCAACTTTGAACAAATGAGTGCCACCCAAGTAAGGAACCAGCATTTGATCTCACCTTGATGGGTCTTTATCTAGCTTTTGGCCTGTTTTGATGGATCTCTCAACAAGGGATCCCTTATCCAAGAAAGAAACGAAAAAAAGAACACCGATCATGACAGACAGACTAAATGCACCAGGCTGGATCATCACATGGTTCCTGACCAGCAAGACAAAAAGGAGAAAACAGAATAGCATCGATCTTTAGTAAATCATTGAATCGATTCATCAAATTGCTTTCTCAAAACATTCTTCTGTAACACTCTAGTTCCTTTCTTTTTTGTTACATTCCTTTGATTGAATACAAGCGGTAGGCAGCAGGTGAATTTTCTTTCTATACATACAGGTTACAATGCTGCAGGTAAGGTCAGTAAAGCAGGGAGACCGACAAGGGCGTATAGGCCCACCTAAGTTGGCTAGATGTGGGATCAGATCATCAAAAACAAAAACAACAGTGTGTGATGAAGCTAGTTATTGTTAATTTTTCTAGCTAGCAGTAGCAACTCTTTGGAACAGCAAGGGCTGCAGAATCAGGAGGAACAGGGCTTCGTATCTGGGGTTCTTGTTCTTTCAATGGTGAAATGATCAACAACCCGTACAGATCTCACAGGGTCTGGTGATGAGGCTGACCTCCACTTGCTTGGATGCTTCCGGTCATGGCTGAGCTGATGAGGACCTCTTCCATCTGATTCCCACCTCGGATCCAACTTCCAACCCTTTGGGACCTGTTTATTCACAGCAGAGCAAAGAAATATTCTGTTACCACTGTGCAATTACATAAGGCGACAGAGTTATTAGCAGATGGGAGCAAAGGAACGCAGGCTGATCAGTTACCTTGTCAACTGCAAGAGTAAATATTTCCAGATCACCATCCTTCTTAATATGAAACCTTGTGAAAGATTTGTAGTTTGCGATGCGCAGTGATGAGAAGGCTTCATCAAAGTGTATGTGGAACCAGTTGATGCAGATGTACAGGTAGCTACCAAATATGAGGGAAACAACTGGGGTCGAGAAAATCCAGAAATAGATAAACACAGAAGTGTAGTACATGATCAGAACTCTCCGTGAAAGAGACATCATTCCGTTCTTGCATATATTTATTCTTGTCACTGCCATGACCTGAGCAAAGGTATAAGCTGTTAGGTACTTGCTAAAATCTACAAAACATGGATTGAAAACAAAACAGTAATATGCACCAAATCTTGACAAATTAATCTTCTGTAGTGTAATGCATCACATTTTCAAAATAGTTAAATTCTGAATTTATGAAGTTAGATTACTAGTCCTTGCCCATACAACATATAAATTCTTTACAGTAGATCATAATTAATTCTACAAATGCAGATCCATTCCTCAAGGAATGTCCAGATGAGCACACTGTAACATTTCCAGAAAATTTTATTACCTCAGGGACGTCAAAGGCTGACATAAGGTATTTTATACATGCTGGGTACAGTCCCAGAGTCCATTGCTCCAAACGAGCACGGAGACCAGTAGGATCTGGAAAATGCTCACTTTCCATAGATCGATACCATTCATATAGAGTGTGGTAACCTACAAAAAAAGTTGTTTGTAATAAAGCTTTTGCTTGGATTTTGACCCATCACCTATGAAAAGAATAAAAGAAGCACGCTATGGTATGGCATGGCATACCTGAAGTTGCCAGTAAATGATTACGAATACAAATTTCAATGCCCAACTCCAGCAGCAACATTAAAAGTAGCGCTGCAGTTAAATGGGCCAAAACATGGAGGCCACCTATAATAGCTCTTCTCCTCCTTGAGAGTTTGGATGGTACAAATGAATATGACGCCATCAGTAAAGTAAGACTCCCTACTGAAGAGACATAAGAATGCTCAAAAATATAAAGCAAAGCACTCCATATTTTTCCTGAGAAGCTTTTCAGACGCCCAGTCCAAGTTTCTTCATTTAAGATATGAACAAGATTACACTGGAAAAATAGAAATAAAAACAAGAATATGAATACAAATCGAAATGTTGGTCAATTGACCTTCCAAGTGATAGTAGCAATATGAATACAAATCAAGAGACCATAAAGGGTAACTGATGATTTATGTGATGCAAAGTATTCATCTGAGGCCGATACAAAGAATATGACATGTCGAGTACCAACCAGCTAACTTTTGGTGAACGAACATACTTCAAGATTTACAGTACTTGGTGATATTTTCCAAAAAGAAAAGGCAGAAATAAGAAAAAAAAATAAATCCATAACAGAGGTCAGCCAACAGAAGCAAAAAAGGTGCAAGTACTACTTAGTTTGGGAATAAATTTGCTAGTTGTGGCCAGGGGACTGGTACAGTCCAACTGATGATGACTAATTGCTCTATTCTCAGTTATTTTAGCCCTTCTTGGATGAGTTGAAACCCTTTGATGTTGTCGGTTGTTCATCTTGTTACATGGATATTTTACAGATGTGTTGGCGAGCTTCTAAATTCTTCAAGAGATGATTAGATAATTTATTAGAGACATTTAATGAAGTGGAAGTGGAGCTCAGTTTTTTGAAGATGAAAGTGAGAACAATTTTACTATGAAAAATGGATATGTGCAGAGAGTCAGAGACTTCCAATGCTTCTGGGTTTTGATTTCAGAAAATCAGAGGAGGAAAACTGAGGCTCAAGATTACTATAGCAACTAACCTCCACAGTTACTGTTGATTCAAATGTGCGACAAAGGATAATCTTTAAAACAAAATGGCCATTTTGAGAATCTGTAACTAACCTGCGGGAACATTGAAAACACTAATATGAAGTATATAAAACCACCAATGATGTCAAACTGCCAATTCTTTTTGCGGAACTTCAATATGTTACCCAATGCGATCTGTGAATTTAGAAAATTAGATCGTGCTCATCTTACAATTGATGGTATAGTACACAAAAGCCTCTTAAGCTGTTCACTGAACTAAATAAGCAAGAATCACTTCATCAACATAGGAAAAAAAAAATACCCCACTAGACTCATCATAAGATGGATAAGCTGCCTTGCATTCATAGGTGGTTCCAGAGAACCTCTCAAAGTTTCTGAAAACATGTGTTGGGTGCAAAAAGGCACCACCACATCCATTGACAAGCAAGTGTTGCACAAAATTAGTTTTTTCTGATCGAGTGGCAGAGTGCCTCATAAAATGGTGTAAATCCCCTGCCATGCGAAGTTTACATCTTCCTTTCAGGTATTCCTGAATTAAATGTGATACATTCTTGCCTGTAGTCTCGTTCCAATACCAATCAAGAAGCCAGTTTGGCTCATGTGTTACTACAATCACAGAATCATTCTCTCCAACCTGCACAGCTTTAGTATTGAAGCCGATCAATTAAATCTGGAATATTACCTGCAACTTTGAAGTTCCAAGAGATTCTGGAAAGGTAAGAGGGATTCCTTCCAACTAGAAATCAAAAGGGGCTAAGAGCCTATCAGCCTAAGACTACAAAGAATTTGCAACCACACGTTTGTGTTTACTGTACATGAAAATAATAGCCGACATACAATTACTAATGCATGCTGTCCCATGTGAAACCAAAAATAAGGAAATGAAACTTGTTGAAAACATAAGAGATGAGCAAGTAAAGAAAAATGCACCTTATTCCGACAAACATCTGCAAAGAACTTGAATTGGTACACATCAACATCGCCATGGAGAGATAAATCAAGACCAAATATCCACCAACCCTTGGGAAGATGCAATGCAAAATAACTCTTTTTCTGAGGCAGAAACCATCCACCTAACCAGCTTTTATGACATATATATCTCATAAAAGTATGAAGCCCATCAAACCAGTCTGTTATAAAAAAAGTATCAGAAACTGGGAAAGGAAGAAAACACAAGCATGCATTGTATTACTTGCATCATTGACCAAGTACATAAGAGATAAAATAATATGAGATATTATTAGATTAATCAAGAATGTTTACAAACCATGGTTTCCAGGAATTATGAAACACTGTGGTCCATCATATTCAGTCATCTTTGATACACCAGGAGGAAGCTCAGGCTTATCCAAAGCTATATGTTCATCCCTGTACCAAGGTGGAGGCTGTAGAGCATACTCAAAAGGCCTAAAGAAGCGCTTCTCGTATGTAAATGATGAAGGGTTTGGGTACCTGCAAATTCGAAAACGGCAGATCTATGACTATGATGCACTAATGCAATGGACTAAATCATGTCTAGTTTATAGCTTATGCCATATGTACGGGCTATATTCAATAAAGATACAGATCTCAGCATGCAAGTGATTTTTCTTTTTTGCAATAAAGCATGCAAGTGATATGAACTGATATCTAGTTACTACAGACCATACAGGTATTAGGAATTATAAACTAGAAAAGGTTAAGCTGTATGGAGCCAATGGAGAATGCCGAAGGCACAAAGAATCCTATATCCAAAACAATATCAGATTTTCCTCTTGAAAAGAAGCATGCCATCTTATCCACAAGATCACAAGTACTATTGCTTGAATCATACAGAGGCAACAAGAATAACCTTTTCAGTCTGACAACAATATGCAAAACATTATGCTGCACAGAGATCAATGAAGTGTTTCCGAAAAATAGGACAAAACTCAAGCCAGATTAAACTAGATATTCCAACTCTCAGAACTTATAATTCCCAATATATTAGGAAGAAGTGAATCATGTGTTCCTCCTAGCCAAGCAAAAGCAGACAAGAAATGCTTTGCAAATATGCACAAGTAGATTGACTGCAAAGAAGGACCAAGTTTGGTTAAATATGGTACAATCTTACGCAAGATCTCCACCGATAATAAGTAAGTTCCCACGTGGAAGAGTATGCATAGAGCCACCGATAATAGTCCTAATAGACGGTTGGGCTAACAGTCGAGCAACTGTATATGATGAATTCCCTCCATCACCGGTGTCTGCAACAAAGTCAAACCAAAGGTCTTCCCTTTCATTGAAGTAGTCATACAATAGGTCACCATTTGGAGTGTTATCTGTTGGTCCTTTCATTGCAGCCTACAGAAGGATGTAAAAAGTAGTTTGAGAAAAATTGACACAAAAATGTGCAAAGATGCAGATAATAAAGCTGGAAATTGGAAATTTACCTGCATCATACGCATGTCAAATCGCCCAACAAAAAGAGTCACAGAGACCATAAGATCAAATGCTGTCTTGAATAAATCAGCTGATGTCCTGTGTAAATATAAATTCAACACGTCAGGTCTTTTTTGTTGGTTTCATCTAACTTGATAGTTGTAGAAGGGCCTACCCTGAATACCAAGGCACCATGTCCAGGAAATCTGGTTTCATATGCCTCTTCAGCTTCTCATCCTCCAAATCTGTTGATGGGTGGGTAAGAGCCCATCTGAAGTATTTACAGAACATAACCAAGAATAAGAATTACACAACCACTAACCATTCAGAGAGAGAACTTAAGGTATCAGAAAGAAACATTAGTAACCTTGACATGGACATGGCAACAACTATTTCAGCAATATTAGTACGCACAGTGTGAAAAACTAAAGGCATACCCAGTTGATCTCTCCACAACAAAGTTTGCGATATAGAGGCCAACAAATGTAGCCCACAATGAGTACAAAGGAGATATTTCATCTGATGGGCCAGCACAGGATCCACTGCAAACTAACTGGAGAAAAACATGATCAAAGAAGTGCAACATGGATGCCACCATAAGAAAGTGTGACTAGAAATATTAGATGAACAAAGGAGAAGCAGCAGTACCTCCCCATAGATAACCCATTTTGCCAGAATAGGATAGTCACTTGCAGATCCAACAGGAGCAAACCAAGATGAACATATTTCTTCTTTCAACTGATTCATACGAAGAAAATTTGATATCCAGGTACTTCCATTTTCATTTTTAAGGAAAGCAAGCAAATTGGGATCACTACTACCAAAAGATTTGCTCTTGTGCACAGCAAGATTCCCACAATGACTGTAGAATACACAACACGCAATACTGATTACCTGAAAGAAAAAATAATGAAATCTAGGATCAATACGGAGGAAAAGAATATGATGGGCATTCTAGAGAACTTACTGTACAGTTCTGGAGAATTGTCCATATTCCTGGCCTCGTTCCTGCCATTCGTGCAACCAACCCAATGTACCAGAGGCCAATAAATATGATATGAAAGGCAATGATGAAAAGGACCGAGGAGAAATATATTGTCAAGAAAAGCGAAAGGTTCATGCGCATATCAACCCCCATTGACTGGAAACTAGGAAGATGGTACAGGGATGCAAAGCAAATCCAAGCGACATACCTGCAATTGCACAATATTACTATACAGTGGTGTACATAGAAATTAACATAGAGCTTCTCTAGCCAATGGATTGAACATTGATTTTTTGAAGAAGCCTGGAAGCAGATACGTACCAGCGGTTAAAATTCGAGTAGCTTGGCTGAATGGTTCTTCCAAGAAAAGGAGAAGAGAAGAAATAGAAGAAGCCAATGAGGCAAACATACATGGACCACCACTTGATATTGTTGTCCAGTTTATGTATGAGCGTATGCATGTTGTCAGATGATATAAAAAAGAGACAGGCAATAATCACTGCAGTCATAATGTGCCTGGAGTGTTCATGCGGGTATGGGTATGTATGCGTCAGGATAGTCCTAACTCTGCCCATCTTGAGGGTTCCCAAGAGTGGGCTACGAGGGCTACGTGGGCTACCCATCTGCTTGTCTGAACCCATCTGGACCTGGATATTTTTGCACAGGCAGAACAGCTGCTCGGTGTAATGGTGTGGTACTGAAGTTCTCCTTCAGGCATCGGGCTGAACTGATGCCATGTTATGCTTGCCTGAATGATTACATATCATAATGTCAGATCTGTGCTAAAGTAAAAAAAAATGGTTATACAAAATTGCAAGTATCAGAGGAAATGATTGATCATTAATGCGGCTATGCTCGTTTCATATTTCTGAACTCATTAATACTTATATGGTTATTGCACATTTCTGAAGCACACAAGGTACCGGTATCAGGATGAGGATACTTATTTCAGAGTTTGACCACAAAGAAAATGCAATCCATAAAACCTAGAGGCGAAGACAAGAAGTGACATCCCAGTACCATTCTGAAGTAAGGATCCAGAAGAGTAGAGCGAGCCAGTGGTAGCACGTGGCAAAGCAAGCGCAAGGTATCTAGTACGAAAAGTGAGCTGTGCCAAGCAAGGTATCATGAGATTACTCAACAATAATACAAGTCAACTTTCCGTTACATTATTGTTATAAACTTATAACCACCAGCACCAGGGGGGAAAAAACAAAACACATTGGATGGTTCTGAAGAGCTACGCCGTGAATCCATGAATGGAGTGAGACGGATGTGAGGCCAGCTCTCTGTCCCTAGAGAAGAGGGAGCCTAGCCTGCCCAATCACCCCCATGTGTGGGCGGGTGGGTGAAAAAGGAGTAAATTTTAGTGCCGCAATGCAGCAAGAAAGAAAATCCTGAGCAGTCATGTCGTGTCCCTACTGCTTAAGCAATAAAGAGTGGGGGTTTCGGATTCGATTGCTCACCACTGTATGTATGTTTTGTCTGTACTGGTGGAAAAAGGAAGGAAACAAGAACGGAGGCAGCAATGGAATGGAACAGAATGGCAGTTAGGGGTGCGTTACCAAAAAAGCGCGACGGGCGGGAAGGAACCGGAGTCCGGATGGATCTCCACCTCCACCTCCACTCGACGGCCGGCAATCCAATCCAATCCAAAATGCTGCCGTGGCGGGGCAGGGGCAGGGTCAGGGCAGCCGGGCAGGGGAGGAGGATGCGCGGGAGTGATTGGTAATTCGGCTGCTGGGTCCGGACGCGCACGGAAGAGAGAAGGGGAGGTAGGAGAAAAAGAGAGAGGTAGCGCATCCGCATCTGTGGGCACTAACGCCAAGAGAATATCCCCCCCCCTCCCGGGCTGAGGGACTGCAGCCCAGGTCGAGCCTAAAAACAGATTGGCAACAGGTCTTCAATTCAGCCCAAGAATGGCCCATATGAATAGGAAAAGGAGCCCGGAGCTTCAGCCCCAGCGCAACCAGGCCTGCTTCAATTTATCCGTCAATTTATATTTGAATTGAATTGATGAAGATTGAATAATCAACTTCCTTGAAGAATAGTCTTGCCAAAAAATAAAAATAAAAAACCTTCTTTAAAGAATAGTAGAACTGGGACTTCAAAACCATACTGAACATGTAGCGAAGGAAAGAGACACATATGAACACAACTCAAACAAAGTTTCTGGGACCGGAAAAAACACTCGTCCTCGGCAACATGGACTAAAAGAACCATTTCAAGGAACGTAGGATTACAATCTGTTACCATCAAAAACATATGGTTAGAGATGCCAGACCTTACTATAAAACTAGGACTGCATAACAAGCTAGCTTAACTCAACTCATTATCCTTACAGGCCAAAAGGTCAGCTCGGCTCGGCTCATTTATGAGATGTTTAGCTCTCATTTAGCTCATGATCGAGACACACAAGTACACTAAATGCAGAATCAACCATTCGTAAACTTTAAATCAAACAAGTAAATTAATATGTACTGACATATACACACAAGTACAACAAAATACTATAGTACTCCACGTACCATACATTCATGCTCCATACTCTATGTCATGCATAATACAGCCATAATCGTTTTCTTCCAAGAGCTTTTAAAATGTCGCTCTAAAGCATAGAAGATAATTTGACATCAGAAATTTTGGACTATTTCTAGATAACCTTAACCGTTTTTTAAGCGTTTAAAAGGGAGTGAATTGAGTGCTTAACTAACACCTTAATCCTAATTATTTAGGGCTCATATGAAACTAATAATAATATAAAAAAAAACTACAATTGTAGGAGTAGTTCTTGGCATGATATGTGTCTAAGATATTTTTATCTTGGGAACTGCTGCGGTACTCCTCTCTCTAAAAATTGCACACATCTCAAAGCATCAATTAAGTGAATTACTTTTATTATTCTTTGCAACTGGGTCTCGCATAGGCCCAGCCCAGCTCTGGTCCAGTGCAAAAGTCACGTGCGTGGACGGCGTCAAAGGTCGGTTCGTCTGTTGGCGCGGCGGTGGCGGCGTCGGCGGCTGTGCCGGCACGGCGACGTGGGTTGTGTCCTTCCCACTAGCCTGGCCGTGCCCCGACGTCAAGTTTCTCACCAGGATCACGATCACATACCACAGGTAAGTCGTACATGACTAGGTGAGTGCGCTGTGAGTCTTCGTTGACCCTCTAATGGCCTCACATGGCGTCGTGTGTTCTGGGAAGGAGCCAGGACATACACCAAGTTTAACGATTCTGTTGAAGCATTTCATTTGGCTCCATCTGCCGGCCACGGTTGCTCGAGAATGGTCGCAGCAAGGGATCCGAGGAGGGAGCGCCGTAGGCTTCTCCAGAGATCGAAGGAGGGAGCGGAGGTCTGTCGACCGCGACTTCGAGACGCGTCGTCCGTGACCGGGAAAACGGCGGTGTGAAATTAAAGGGACTGGGACGGAGACGGAGACGGAAGACCTGCGGCTGGGTTCGGGCTGGCTTGGACAGGCTAGGCCCATTCGGGACCCAGTTACAAAAATACTAAAAATAAAAATTCTTTAAATTGATTGCTTTGAGATATGTGTAATTTTTACACAGAGGAGTACCGGAGCAGTTCTCTTTTATCTTTTATTAATGAAACTAGATACACACCCGTACATTACATTGCACCTGGCCACAAATTTTTTGAGATTAAATCTCAGTAATCGGAGCCGTGGGCTGGGAGGATTATTTCATATCAGTCATAGGCACGTGGATTGGATGTGGACTTGTGTGCTCCGAGCAGACGACTATTCCTACCGGACGTGTACGCGTGACTTAGGCAAGAGAAAAAAAAATAACATATATAAACTCGCTTGGAAGTGGAACAGGTCCCTGGAGCCACTTATGACATATTGTGTTTAGAAAAAAAGCAAGTACTATATTATTCATTCATTCATTGACAAATACAATAAAATAAACATTAATCAATAAAGTAGGGAACTGTTTATATCGAATATATAAAGACAGGCTGAGGTATGACGGAATGAATATCGTCAAGCTGACGTTGAGGCTTCAGCGTCGAGGGCCGGAGCTCCGGCCTTGAGCTTCTTGGCGATGCCAGCGAAGTAGGTGCCCTGGTGCCTTGCCACGGCGAGCTCCGTCTCGGATGGCGTCCTGCTCCCATCGGCACCGGCGAAGGTCCCGGCGCCATAGGGACTTCCACCCCTGACCTCGTCGACGCCGAACATGCCGGCGCCAAAGGTGTACCCCAAAGGCACGAAGATCATGCCATGGTGCGTGAGCTGCGTAATGGCGGTGAGCGCGGTGGTCTCCTGCCCACCGCCCTGCGTGCCCGTGGAGAGGAACACGCCGGCGGGCTTCCCCGCCAGCGCTTGGCTCTGCCATAACCCGCCTGTGGCGTCAAGGAACGCCTTCATCTGCGCCGCCATCATGCCGAACCGCGTCGGAAAGCCTAGCAGCACACCATCGGCGTCCGCGAGGTCGCGTGGGGAGATGATCGGGTGGTCCTCGCGCCCGGGCGCCGCGCCCATCTTCCCCAGCACCTCCTCTGGAAGGGTCTCTGCCACACGCCACACGGTGGCCTCCACGCCGGCGACGGCGTTCGCGCCCTTCTTGATCTCCTCCGCCAATGTTGCCACGTGACCCCATGTCGAGTAGTACCTGCAGGTGGACGGTGCATGAATGGGCATAGCGTCTTCTAAATTGTGATAAAGCATACTACGCATGTACATGGAATGGAAATCGATGCGAATTGCAGGCTTCTTACACGATGTAGATCTTGGTGGCCATTGAATTGCTTGACTGGACTGCTTTGATTACGTTGAGCTCAAAGGAACTGTCTTGTCTTGCTCACCTGTGCTCTGCTCTGTTTGTTGTTGTGCTCTGCTCGCATGTGGTGATGGTTATTTATAGAGGATCGGAGGAGGCAGGCGCAGAGACGGAGGAGGGTGGTTTTTGACTTGGACCACGATGGTGATGGTCGATGGCTGCCTGCCGGTGCCATCGATCTCTGCTCTCTGAGTTTGTCAACTGTCGGCGGCTTTGATAGTTCTTTCGTCTGATTTGTCATGCCACGTTAATTCCAACAAAAGCGAAAGTCATTAAGGTGCTAGACGCTATCATGGTGTCATCCTGACGTCTTTTTGTTTCGTGAGCCTGTGTCATCCTGACGTCTCCGGGAGTCCGGTTGCCTCTTTTCGTACAGTAGCAAATTGGAAATGGTTCCTCTCACAGTCTCACTGAAGTGCAAGGGATTCGGCCTAGCCTAGGATGGGTCCGATTAAACCAGATCCACATGTCGTCGGTTCAAGTGTCTCTTACTTGAGTTTTCTTACGTAAAGGATAAATATATCCAGCTTTATCTGTCGATCGATAAAATCAGGCTAATTATTACAGAGTGTTTATAAAGTTTAACGACTTAGAGCATAAATAGTAACCTTATAGCTCCGTCACAGGCTAATCGAAACAAAATAAGGTTTGATCTACGCAAAATCAATGTACCTTGACGACGACCATCCATTAGAACTAAAGAACTGAAGCGCATCAATCCTGACCATTAGATCCCTCTGGTCATCGTGCTGCTGTAGACTTGCCCACTGCCAAAGCTAATGTGTTCCTCTGAATAGTATCTGCAAGAAAGATTTTGGTTTGCATTTATCAAACACCACTTCGTTTCTTGTTAGCCAAATAGCCCGACAAAGCGTCGTAGCCGTTGTTAATAACAATGAATTATACTTTTTGGTTTCTACTTTTGACCATCTTAAAAACAAGTTGTTTATATTAATTAGAGGAAGAATACCAAAAGGCATATGTACAACACGCCACAGAAATTTGGCATAAACACAATTCAAAAAAAGATGTTGAATCGTCTCTTGGCAGTGACAAACAATAATGACTGTCACCATTCCAATTACGCCTAACTAAGTTATCCTTAGTTAAAGTTACACCTTTTTTCAAGTACCACAAAAAGATTTTAATTTTCACAGGCACCTTGATCTGTCATAAGTCCTGTGACACCCTAACTCCATTGTTCATTAACGCATCATACAAGGACTTGACCGTAAAGTGTTCAGACGTATTCAGACCCTAAACAAAAATATCTCTTTGATCTAATAAGTTTAAGTCTTGTAAAGAGGCAACAATTCTATGCCTGGCATTAAGTTAGCGCCCACTAAATTTTGGCGAAAGAAAATATTCAGCGGATTTGAACTAAGTACTTGTGCTACAGAGTCTTGCTTCCTTCTTACAATATTAAACAACGAAGGAAACTTATCCTTGAAGAGTTTATTTCCCAACCAGGTATCTAACCAGAACCTGATTTGTGACCCATCTCTCACCTTGAACGAGCCCAAGTCCATGAAAATATCTTTGATGTTCATCAAACTTTTCTAGAAGTGTGAATCTGTTAGGTTTTTTGCACAGCTTCCTAATGTCTTGTCTTTAATGTATTTGTTTCTAAGTAATTCTTGCCACATCTCATCTTCATTCGGTAATTTAAACAACCATTTACTGAGTAGGCATTTATTCTGAATAGCCAGATTTAAAATACCTAGGCCTCCTTGGTCTTTACGTTAACATAGAACTTCCCACTTTACCAATCTGTATTTGCGTTCATGTTGGTCATTCTGTCAATAGAATCACGATCTGAAGCAATCTATTTTCTCAAAAACACTTCGTGGTAGTTCAAAGAATGATATCATAGACATCGATAAACTAGAAAGCACCGAGTTTACACGCTACTTATTCTTGATTTTGTACTAAATGATGTAACTATCTTCAATTAATAAGCCCCCGGTATGCATTGAAAAAAAAAAGTGGTAGACGCTGTCGTGGTGTTATCCTGACGTCCCCGGGAGTCTGTCTGCTGCCCTCGTCCTCGCTCCTGACGTCTCCAACGTATATTTATTATGAGCAAGTTGCAAACATATGACATGTCAATACAGCGCTTTCTTAGTAAAAAAAACAAGTCTGTAGCACGTGCGGAGATGTAACCCACGTCACACAGACTCCTTTCATGAGGGTTTTTTTTTTTTTTTTTGACACTGGTCTTTAGAGACACTTATGACATCATGAGCAAGCAAGGCGTACTAGTACTATATTTTTGAGTCCCAAATACAAGAAAAAATACATTACTCAATAAAGCATGAAATTATTTATTAAAGGAAGACAGGGCGTGAATTAAGCATGACGAAATGTATCATCAAGCTGACGCTGAAGCTTCGGCAGCGAGGGCCGCGGCTCCGGACTCCTGGACGCAGCTGCAGAGAGACGAAGGAGGGGGTTTGACTTGGACCATGGCCATGGTGATATCTCGATGGCTGCCTGCCGTGTCATCTCTGCTTTCTGAGTTTGTCAACATTCCATAGTTTCATTTGATTTTTCATCACATGCCACGTTAATTCCAACGAAAGTGAATAAACTAATTAAGGTGCCAGACGCTATCATGATGTCATACTGACATCTCCGGGAGTCCTGCTGCCTCGTTTCGTACATTTGCAGTTGGACATGGTTCCTCTCACTGCAGTTGTACGTGGCTCTGATCAAAAAAGATCCACGTGCCCACGTTTCAAGTCTCCCTGACTTACATTTAGACATTATACTCATCCTACTCACACGGTTTTAGCCTTGATCTAAGCTACATATTTACAGTGAAGTACGGTTTGGATAATATATTTGGTCATAACTATTAATAAAAACAATATGTCTAAGGCCTCTTTGTATGCCCCATCTACACATCTAAGAACCGCTATTAGTTTTACGGAACCATCCATGGCATCGGGACTTAGTGATTTTGGCGGGCTCGAGCCCGGGCTACGGCTGTCGATTACGTAGCCCTGCCTACAAGGACGGTTGCCGCCTTGCGAGCAGGCCCAGCTGTTTCAACGAAGCCCAGTACCAGCAGCATGTCCGGCCTGTGAAGCGAGACTGCGAGAGCACGCGTTCATTGAGAACAGTCCGGCATGCAATTTCTCAAAAAAAGGAAAAAAAAAAAAGCAGTCCGGCGTGCAATGAGGCGGTAGCCATGTAGGAGTAGGTACATGTTGATGTTGACTTTTAAAGAAAGTTACGAATTTAAAAATTGTGAATATATGTGGATTGTTCTCAATATTTTATTTGAGATTTTGTCGTGGCACAAATCTCAAATTCCTTTGATGTCTATTTTTCCTCAAGTTGTATATTAGTCAAATTATTTATAAGTGCTAAGATGGACAGTGAAGCATGGATCAACATGTTTTCACCGACACACGTCGTCTATAAAATTTTTAAATTTGGCATTTTATGTTCTATTTTTTATTTTCATAGATGTTCCAATATCAGACTACTTCAAATTATTATATTTGTCTATCGTAAAGAGTCGAAGTGAGATTATGTTGTTGTAGCCATGTTTTTTTCAGCCTCTCTAAATTTTTTCCTGGCTTCGTCCTGTGCCTCACAAACGCTTTGTACGAATTGACGGCCACTCTGTAGTGAACGGGGGCTCTCGCGTTCTCAATTTTTTTTTTTTAAATTATAATGCTTAACAGCTGTGGATATGTAAGGACGATCCGTAAACTCATTACCAGTAAAGATCAAGTGTGTGGTGCTTGGACAGCAGATGCCATGAGAGGAATTTGTACAAGTAGACGTAGGAGTACACATGAGGTCACAGAGTAATCGAAAGTTTGTCTAGCTAAACAATGTGCTGTGACATTCACGTCGCTTTGGATTTGAAGCACCCGGACTCTTCAATTGCTAGCCAGAGTTTAGGAATCTCTGAGTGAAAGGTTTGGCATCCCAGTGAGGAGGATTTTCATAGTCAGCCCCATTGAAGAAGTTGACCAGGAGTAGGCTGTCCGTGAGGAATGAAATGGAATCAATCTGCAGCCGAGATGTAATTGCATCCGCTAATGCCATGGCTGCTGCCTCTGCCATTACGACAGAGGTGATGTTGCTGATCTGCGCCTTGATGTTGTGTCTAGGATCAAGGATAAAGATCCCTAGACCTGCTTTCCTTGGCCTTGAATTAGGAGGGAGTGATGGAAGCATCCGTGTAGCACCTAGCTCCAGACAACAGCATGGGGTACCTGCAGAAACTTTGATTGCTGGCCAAGCCTAATCTGAAGTCGTTTTATTGGCCACCAGACTGATCTCCTCTCTCTTATCGATGTTTTGTTTTGAGGGCTAAAAAAAACATCGATAAGAGAGAGAAGATCAATCTGCACGGCATAAACTTCTCACCTGTGGTGAGTTGGAGGTATTTGTAGCTTCTTCTTTTTGCCCTCGTTCTCTGCCACCAGCTATTCCGACACTATTGATGTATGCCTGTGTAGGAAAGTGAACCTGCAAAACAGACCAATGTCTTTGTCGAAACCGCAAATCATTTCGATCCCTCCAGATGAACCATAATGTAGTAAGAATCTGTTGCATGGCTTCATCAAAGGTAGAATGAGTTATTAGGATCTCCAAAGCCACCTGAACACCATCCTGCTTCTGTGGAAGGAAAGAAGTTCGAAAAGGAGGTATGGCAAAAAACCAGAGTACTCTTAACAAAATTGCAGTGAAAAAAATATGTGGGAGTAATTTTCACTTAAACCACAGTGAGAGCATTTCTTGTCAATTTTAGTGCTTAAATTTCCTGCTCTTTCTCTAGAAATGGGAGATTTGATGGAAAGTATGTGAATCTCATCAGATGCTCTGTGAAATATTTGGTGTTCACTAATTGATCCAGAGAGAGAGGGTTTTGGCATTGAAGCCATTCTTCATGTCATAGGGATGTTTAACTACTTGTAGAGAGATTCAGAGATGTTGGTTAGCATCTTCTGGGGAATACCTTCTTTCTAGTTGACCGCTGTTTCACCATAGTTGACTTTGAGTTGACTTGAGTTAACTTGAGAGAGTCAGTGAGATTGAGTTGCGAATTTGGAGTCCTTGTCCTAGTGACATCACTAGGAATCCTTTAAAAGATTGATAAGGTGGTTCTTAGGTGTTTAAGGGGTTATGCAAGGTTATTAAGGAGGCTATATTAAAAGTTTTAGTTGGAACGGCTTTGAATCGTGACACCATGAGTCGCCTGTACAGATGACGCGGTGAGTGAGGGATTGTTGATTTACCAAACTTGCGATCTCGTCTAAGAAAGAGTGAATTGAATGCTTATAACGAATTAAAACCTAAACCTTAGATTTTATATGCCCACGTAAAACTAATAACAAAAGCTATAATAATGTAGAGTAGTTCTTGGTACGAGGTGTCTCTATGATGTTTTTTTTTATTTTATTAATGGACTAGTACATGCCTTTGTGTTAAACAGACACAAGTTTTTAGGTTTAAATCTCAGTAATCGGACACATGAGCTCAGAGGACTATTCGCATCGGACACGCGGACACGTGGATCCAGTCTTCATATCAAAACCGACTAGCACGCAGATGCATGTGCTCTGAGTGGAGGACGATTTGTATCGGACACAGACACGTGAGCAAGAATCGAGACTTGATATATCACCGGGTAAACAATGGCGTTATAGATTTCTTGGTGTAGAGATAACACAAACTCCCTTCGAGTTCTTTTTAACCACGGGTCTCTGGATCCATTTATGACATCATGCTGCTTAGGAGCAAGCAAGCTTGCACATACGTAGTACTACTATATTAATTAGTCGCAAATAGAATAAAATACACATTAATCAATAAAGTAGGGAATTATTTATATATCAAATATATAAAGACAGGAGGCAGGCGTAGTACTGTATATTATTCAATCAAAAATACAATAAAATAAACATTAATCAATAAAGTAGGGAATTGTTTATCAAATATAGAAAGACAGGCTGACGCATGACGAAATGAATATTATCAAGCTGACGCTGACGCTGACGCTGACGCTTCGGCGGCGAGGGCCGTGGCTCCAGCCTTGAGCTTCTTGGCGATGCCAGCGAAGTAGGTGCCCTGGTGTCTTGCCACGGCGAGCTCTGTATCGGAGGGCGTCCTGCTTCCATCAGCGCCGGCGAAGGTCCCCGCGCCATAGGGACTTCCACCCCTGACCTCGTCGACGCCGAACATGCCGGCACCAAAGGTGTACCCCAAAGGCACGAAGATCATGCCGTGGTGCGTGAGCTGCGTGACGGCGGCGAGCGCGGTGGTCTCCTGCCCGCCGCCCTGCGTGCCCGTGGAGAGGAACACGCCGGCGGGCTTCCCTGCCAGCGCCTGAGTCTGCCACAGCCCGCCCGTGGCGTCAAGGAACGCCTTCATCTGCGCCGCCATCATGCCGAACCGCGTCGGCGAGGTCGCGTGGGGAGAGCACCGGGTGGTCCTCCCGCCCCGGTGCGGCGCCCATCTTTCCTAGTACTTCCTCTAGCAGCGTCTCCGCCACGCGCCACACCGTGGCCTCCATGCACGCCGGCAACCTCGTCCGCTCCCTTCTTGATCTCTTCCGCCAGCGTCGCCACGTGGCCCCACGTCGAGTAGTATCTGCAGGTGGATGCATGGTCATGCGCGGGCATAGCGTTCAAGCATATACACTGGATTCGAATTGTACACGGAGAAGACGGATTCGAAGAAGTGCTCGATCGATCATCATATCGTATAGGAACAGGAATATGGGGTATCGAATTGCAGGTTGCTTACACGATGTAGATCTTGGTGGCCATTGCTTGACTTGACTTGTGGTGTTTTGCACACAGGAAGAACTTGCTCCTCTGCGTTGACTTTGAGTTGAGCTACTCCAAAGGAAGGAACTGTGTGTTCTTGTCGTGCTCTGTGCTCACCTGCTTTGCTCTGTATGTTGTTGTGCTCTGCTCCGCTCTGCTCTGCTCCGCATGACGGCTTTGGCACGAGGGATGGTTTGACTTGGATGTCTGCCTGCCGCCGGCTGCCGTGTCATCTCTGCTCTCTGTCTGAGTTTGTTATTAAGCATCGCCGTCGGCGGCTTTGATTGTTTGATTTGGTGTCATCCTGACGTTCCGGCTGATTCGTTTCCTACAGTACAGTCGTAGCAGGTGGAAATGGTTCCTGTCATCTCTCAAGGGAATCAGCCTAAACAAGATCAACCTCCCGTAGGTGGTCTCTGATTAAACAAGATCAACCTCTCCCGTGGGTTCAAGGATCTCTTTATGTCTCCCGTTACATATTTATTGTTTTTTAAGAACCCCTAGTAGAACTATAGATACTCAACTATAGTAAAAACTCGGTTGGGCAGGTCCTCCGCATGCGGTCCACGGCTAGAGCCGGAGCCCTTAAGGCAAAGCTAGTTTTTATGGCTCAGTGTCCGTACGAAAGTGGCTCCGGCTACGGCTCCATGCTTGTTCGCCGGATGGCCAAAAGTATTTCTCTATACACAAGTGTTTGGTGTATCTCCACGGCTCCACCCGCTGCATGAGAAGCCGTGGTGCAGGACGGGAGAGGAAGGGAGAGAAGAATAATGTCTATTTCTATAATTTTTTTTCATCTAGCAAAGAAGATTTAACTTTAAAATAGTTGTCTTAGTCATGAAGTCGGCACCTTGTTTCATAAAATTGAACTCATTGGAATTAGAACTATACTAGTGCCAAGCTGACATTCAGCTCAACTGGCTACTGGATTACATTAGCGTCAAATCGACCAACTAACCTGCTACTCTATACACGTGATTTCGTAGCCGATTGGGACGGTGGCCACAACGACATCTAGCTACGCCTCGTCCTTCCCACAAAGCTGAACTATATATATCTACTCAGTTAGCCGGGTAGCAAGTTTTAATTGTTACTGGGCAGCAGGCACGTGCGGTGTCACGCACGTGCTTATAATTATTTACATGTGACCTTATATATTACTTTAGAAAGTTTAAATATATGCGGCACGCACATGCATAGAAGACATAAGTTTTTCTATATTTTTTTACTTGGTTGTTGTTATCTTCTTATACTATTATTTGCATGGCTTTTTGAATCCACATAATTTTTCCTTTAAGTTTTGTTTCTCTTGAAGCATTTTTATTTTTACAGGTGACATGGGCACACACGTGTATATGGTATTGGTGGCAACTTATTGTTATTAATGTGTCACTATGTTTTTTTAATTGTTATCTATTTCTTTTATAAAGCTTGTATGTAGTCAATGAGGGAAAAACCTAAATTAACGAATACCGATAAAAGCTTGCAACTTGTAATCTCCCAATCAGTCACACCGTACTCCACTCTACTCCACCTGCAACTTCTAATCTTAATGAATCAATGAGGTAACATTGTAATTTGACATAGTATCATCAGTTTCTTACAAGCCAAATGAATTAGTTTATTACGTAGATTTCGATTCCTCTAAATGAAAGGATCCAAACGGCCCCTAAGGGTCTTGGATTAATTCTCCCAATAATTTGTCATGACTCTTTCTTCATCTCATGTTCCTTTGCAAGAGAATATAATTTTTGTACCTTATCCAAAGAGTAACAAAAATTTTGTCCAAGTTATTGTTTGTCCTACAAAATCAGCTGATTAAAAGTAACTTTCCGCCAAACGCAATATATTAAACTTACTGATGAAAAAGTTAGGACGATTTGAGTAGGACCAAACCCAAAAGTGGGACACACAGACCAATTAGAAGGCGTGCAGACTTCTAAAACACGGCCGGCCTTAATTTTAAGAAGCGCCATAACGTACATGTGTGACAGCTCTTTAACTGCACAGAAAAATAGTCTCACCTCACATGTGCATATACATATACATGAATGGAACCATAACAATATCCCCCAAAGTAATCTGCCTCCTTCAGCTCTTCACATTTTGTTCTTTTAGAATTTTGAGCAGTAAATTACTAAAACTAATAATTCAGCTGTAATAACCTACCAAAGCACCAAAAAGCGAGCAACAACATCAGATAATTTCCTGGTTAGCAATGACATGATTACAAAAAGCAGGAGGTGAATTGAGCAAATTATAACCAGCAAAAACTGACTCGATATCATTGTCTCCTTTCAAAGACAACTGTGTGGCATCCTCAATGTTGTAGCCCCTGTCAAGTCAAATAGTGAGCAACATTAGGAAATTAAATCTTGAGATATCATTGAAAATAATGCTTACAGAGTTCCATAACACAATCTTGATAAGTTAACATGACTTTGGAGGAGAAACTGGTATGGCAGTATCAGTAAACTGAATTATCATACATCCTGTGCAATAAGCACAGTTATAATTACTGAAACCATATGCTCATTTAATATAACTATTATTTTCTGTTTCGCAAAGAAAACTATTGTTTTCAGAATCCAGTGGGATTTAACTTGATCGTTATGAAATCTTTCTAGCAACGTTCTTACACGCACTTTTGAATCTTCAGACAAAAACCCACAAAGAAGTAGAGTGGATCAAGAGAAAAATATCGTTTTTTTTAGTAGGGGCCGATTACACTGGTTCTCGTCCTCAACCATTTTACTGATCGAAGTACATCCGGTAGCAGGCGTCCCTGTGCGGTGCATAGTACGTGTCGACCTGGAACCGGCCGGCCGGTCTTCCTAATCTTCAAAACGCGTATGCAGCAACCACGTCCGGCGCGGCGCTCAGCAATTGGTCTCTACACGTGTACGTCCATCGTCCGGCTACAGCCGGTGCCACACGCTTGACCTTCAGATGGGCAGTGCATATACGTGATCTGTAAGACGACAAGTGAGGAAACAATCTGATATTCATGCGTGTACGTCCGGCGGCCAGGCTCGGTCCCCCGGGCCATGCATTACGTGATCTGTTGTTGTAAGTGTCGTAAAACGTACTGACTCCATTCTAGAAGGAAAGAAGACACTGCAGGAAACTGGTCTTTGCCGACTGCTGAATGCAGTCGGCAAAGGCCGGAATGCAGTCGGTGAAGGCTTTGTCGACTGCATTCCCCTCTGGCAGTCGACAAAGGCTTGTCGACAAAGATGCCGTCGGCAAAAAATTCTTTGCCGACTGTTAGGAGGAGGGCAGTCGGCAAAGCTTTTGCCGACTGCCAAAGGTTGAGTCGGCAAAGATAATTGGCCGTGCCGTCTGGCGTCCGTTTTTTCGACTGTCGACGCGGCAGTCGGCAAAGAAATATTTAAATTTTTTATTTAAAAACAGCCTTTGCCGACTGCCATGGCAGGCAGTCGGCAAAGCTGGTGCTTGTGCAGGTTGGCTCCCAGTTTTGCCGACTGCCTTGGCTGTCGGCAAAGCTAAAAAATATTTTTTCTTTTTTTTCATGTTTTCCATATATAACACAGCAGTCAAATCATATATATATATAACACAAATGCACATATATATATATATAACACAAATATATACGGCACGAAGGCCACACATCCACAAACCAGGCATGAAGGCCCACATATCCACATCAGGCACGAAGGCCCCCAACATGACATACAGGGCACGAAGGCCAATAATCGGGGATGCTTTTTACCTTGGATGGCGGTGGAGTCGGCCAACGCAGTGCCGGGGTCACCTTCTTCTCCGACGAGGTTCCGGGACAACAGCGGGGACAAACGGCGAGCGGACGGAAAACAGCGAGGGGCGTGGCCGGCGGCCGAGACTCCTCTTTCCCTTCTTCTTCTTCTTCTCCTTCTTCTTCTTCTTCTTCCTTTCCTCCTTTTCCTCCTGCGCGGCAGCGGGGCACAAGAGCGCGGCGGCAGGGAGCGGCGCGGCGGCGTGGGCGCGTGGCTCCGGGGCACAGCGGGGCACGCCGGGGACGGGAAGGGGACCGGCTACGGTGGATCTGGCGGCGGCGCGAGGCAGCGTCGGCGGCGGCGGGCTTGGCGACGGCAGGGGCGTGGGCGTTCGGGTGTGTGTGCTGTGTGTGCGTGTGTGGACCGGTTAGGGTTAGGTTTAGTTTCATTTTTATTTTTTTTAGCCGAAAAATCTTTGCCGAGTGCCAGTCTGGGTAGTTGGCAAAGGCGTCTACTTTGCCGACTGCTATTGACTCGGCAGTCGACAAAGTGTCCCTTTGCCGACTGCCTTTTTTGGCAGTCGGCAAATAATTTTTTTTGAATTTTGAATCCAAACTTTTTCTGTAGCCCAAGCATATTGTTTACAAGCATATGTTCGAATTTAGGACTATTTAACAATATTTGCTATATTTCATTCATTTATTTCATTTACTTGAATTTTTTCGCATAATCCAAATTTGAACTGCAGTGTGCATGAAATAATGAAACATAGCCATTAGAAAAATGATATTCATGTTAGAGAGTGTATTTTGAGGCCATGTCCATAAAATCATCCAAAAGTTTAAACGTCTTGTCCACGAAACATGACCATCTAGTTATGGCAGAAGTGTTTTTTAATTATATAAAATCCAAACGAAGTTTGAAAATCACGAAACTTGATGAGGTGTCATGTTATCGTATGTGGAGCCTATGGTAAAAATTTAAAAATGTTTGGAGCAAGTTGCGACGTCGGATGTCTAAAACTCAGACATCTCACATGTGATCAAATTCGAACATGTGCTTATAAATAATATGCTTGGGCTACAGAAAATTTATTACCTTGAAGGATAAAATTTATTTATTTTGTGCAACAAGTGGTTATTTATGCATAATGCATATTGCTCTTTGTTATACCCATATAATTCATGAAAGAATTATGAGCTATATTTTTTGAAAGATATAGTATTGTGGTATTGCATATCATTAATTAAGCACATATTTATAGAAAGTGTGGTTCAAAGAGTGAAATTAAAAGGATGGCTTTATGAGAGGAAGCATATTTTATTGAATTTACCTTGATGGTAAACCACTTGAATTATAAAGATCAAGCAGATCATATTTGCTAAAACACTAAAGTTTATGCATAGATCATGAAGATCAACATCTATACAAGAAGGTTAAATGTTGTACTCTTTTTTCCTATATGAGTTTTTACCTGAAGGTTTCTCACATAAAGTTTTTAATGAGACAACATGTGCAATGCAATTAACGAATGCGATGTACTCTTTTCTCCGAGAAGCGTTTTTTCCACTGAATTTTTGGATGGAGTTTTTGATGAGGCATGTGCATATCGTGGTAATCGCCCAAGAAGGAGTGTTGTAAAAACATACGAACTCTATCCTAGAAGGAAAGGAGAATGACAAATCCTAATCCTAGTCCGTTTGTATATGGGCTCTTATCAAAACTCTTAAACCTTGACAGGACTATATATACGTGGGAGCTCTATGTTGTAATCATCAATATTCAGAGAAATAGAGAATAGTCTTTCTACATCTTCTGTCTACTTGTTCTACTTTTTATCTACTATGTTGATCGTAAGAGACAGAGAGGGGAAGATTCTAACCGTTGACAACATGTTTTATAACAGTAAGATGCAAATAAGAGTAAGGAAAGAAAGGGATCTAACCTGAAAGACACTTTACGTGATGGCCTGGGTCGCTTTTATATAGGTCTGAACCTGGGTGTTCTGCGCCACCAAAAATCTGTTGGAGCCAGAATAGCCTGGAGGGCGGCGGCGGCAAGGGTTACGTGTGCAGCATGCGGATATGCGTTTTGCTTGGTAAGCGTTTTGGTGTAAAAAGAAAAAACCGTGGCATAAGATTACATGGCAGGAACGTGTAAGATGGGGGTGTAAGATGCCTAATATGGATGTGGCCCACTATCAAATAAATGCGTACCATTAGATCTAAACACAATTATTCATCCAATGATCCTCTAGGAGGTGGGTCTTAAATTTTTTGTGAGAGCTATTTTTTAATTTTTTCGCTCTTTTATAGTATAGATATATAAGATGAAATTATTGTATATAAGTTCAAGCCTCTGTGATGAAACCAAATATGTACATATCTTAACTATTTGTAATTTGCAATTTAAATAGAACTTTGAAATTTCATATGAGCTTTATTATACGAAGCTTACTTGCATATATAAATCATTATTTTCATTCACTAGTGTTGTATTCTCGGGGTTGTGGACAAAATAGGAACTATATAGGTAACTTCAGTTTTAAACACCTCTACAATGGTACAAGCATACCGCACTTTCAGTTAACCAACCCGTGCTTCTGCCCGAGATAGAATGTTAGGCGACATATTAGAACATCGTATTTGGCGCCTTACAATAATCAAAGTTAATTATCTCCACCCACCCCTCCCATTTATTTTTATATAGTACCCAAATACATAACATACAATATTTGTCTGGTTGTAATAAATTTATCAACTATTTCATGATTTTAATTTTTCCCCTACACCAATAACTTTATATGTTCTCAATATGTATTTATTAAAACCTCAACCAATGCACGGGAAGCGAATGAGCTAAAAATAAAGTTAATACTTTTTTTTGTCAAGCCTTCTCTCTTTATGACAAAAAAAACAAATTTAAATAGTCTAGTGACATTGTCAATATCAAAGGTGACTTTTTTTTTTTTGAGAAAAATATCAAAGGTGACTAGGTGAGGTAAAATGGACGAGTCCAATCTATTTGTATGGGCCATCATCCAACCAAAACAACCTTGTCTTAAAATGGGCCTGTTCTATTGACAAAGGGAAAAAGGTGAGGCAAAGCTCTAGTGCTCTAATAACAACACGATAATGCCTCGAGAAAGTCCAAAAGAAATATAGATGCTTGGAAAATGTATCATGTATCACTAATCCATTGTGCATAAGTTGAGGTTTTGAAGTATAACAACGCACATATGCACGAAGAAAAAAAACAACAAATCTTCATGTTAAAAGTGCGGATTGCTGTTGTTTATCTCGAACCAACATTGTATAGCCCTCTAATATTTCCGGATGATTTTCCCATTCTTTTTGTTTACCTTTTTTTTTGCGACAATTCCTTCCGCTTATATCTATACCTATCTATAAAGAGGCAAAATTCTCCATCTCTTTTTTCTTTTACCTCTCCGTGTCCTATATGTTTATGTTTAGAAAATAATAATAATAATAAAACGCCAACATTTCCACCTAATAATCTGTCCGCTCCCTGATTCAGAAAAATTCTGTCCGCCTCTCCAGCTGCTCCAACCCGTCACCTCTCCGACTCCAACTCTAGTACGGTAGTGCTACAGAGATTAGATTGGGAATAGAATAAAAAAACAATATAAGGTTTCAAATAAAAACAATACAAGAAAGAGAAAAAAAGTGGAAGGGCTTTAATAATTTTTGAAATAGGCCAGGGTTCCGGATGCAAAATATTAAAATGTTATAAAATTCACCAAAAAATCACAGAAAAATCAGAAAAATATCAAACCAATTTTATTAGTTTCATAAAAATATGATCCATCCATATATGTTGTGAATATAATTAGGTTGTGTTTTTGTTCACAAGTGTGTTAATCATCCTTATATAGGTTACATGCATATGGTTTAAATATGTACAGGATATCCTCTTGGTCATTGTCCTCCTAAGTCTATACGGACTTTCCGTGTCTAATTCCTACCCAAGACAAGGCTCGGTTCATAATCTCTACTTTTCAACAATTATTATGTTTATTTCTGCATTAAATTTTAAGAAGAAAGATTTACACCACTTAGTTTTGTTTAAAAATTAAATATGGATTAGTTAACGGCATAATAAATTATTTCATGAACCGAAAAGTGGCAGTATATAATTCTTGACTTTTTTTATTAAAATTTTAACAAGAAAGATTTACAACATCTATGTCAATTGTATTTAAATAATTTATTGATATTTAAATATGGATTAGTCAATTGTACAACTAATTATTTCATGAACCGGAATGTTCGGCAGTATGCGGTTCATGACAAGAGCTACTATGTGAAAAAAATACTTTCATAATCATCGGTGGATAGAATAATCCTAATACAGTTACGGAAGTTGGTATGACGATACGTAAAAAAGCTACAAAGGTCGATATCCATGAGTAGTATGAAAAAAGCTATAAAGTTATAATATATTTATTTATATCTAAATAACTATACGCTTTGCAAGGAAAAGAAAAAAAATACTAAAGTATGTTAATTTGATACAAGTTTAATATGCCATTGTTATTTATTGTGAGCATTAACGTATATTATAAATATAATAATTATCATAAAATAAATCATAAAAATATAAAACTTAAGTTATTATTCATGTTATCATTTCAAATTAATTTTAATAGTTCTCTTATCCTGTTGCAATGCACGGGCTACTTTATCACAGAAATTTCTGTCCGCCATATAATTTGTCCGCCCTCTAAGCCTCCTAATTTATGTCTGCTCAAAACTCTAGTCCGTATAGGACTGTTCCACTACCAAATATAGCGCCTGCCCAGGAATCTACGATTGACTGGATCGAGACAAGGAAAAAAACTCTCAGAAAAAAAAATCTACTATATATGCCTGCAAAAATCTTTGGTAAAAAAAGGAGACAACAAAAATAAAATCTAACGTCATCCATCCCGTAAAAAAAATTGGAATCGGGAAGTAATACCTTTTTTAGCATGACTCGGGAGGTAATACTAGACCAGGACATGTGAACAAATGCATCTAACGGCACAACAAAATTAAAATCTCCTGTGATAAAAAAAAGATCAAACATGTTAGTTGTTTTCCAAATAGTACTATTATTTTATGCTACTTACACTTTAAAAATAGTTCCTTGTACACGGCAGATTTCACATAAAAAACAAAAAAAAGGAAAAAAAGAAGAAGAGTATTATATTAATTTTATTTCGAAAGCACTCAATATAGGTAAAATCGACTGATAAGCGAGGCCGATAAATTCAAGTGAACTTGGTAAGAAGGCAAAAAATCAAAAGGGGAAATAGAAAAAAAGGCAAAAAAGAAATGATGTTTTATCCTTCTCAGATTAGAGATGCTATTTTGTAAAACATTTTTCATGAAATGCTTCTACTCCAAGCTGCTCCTTCGACGAGCAAGAGTAAGAAGCTTTTTTCGATGGCCAAATAATGGTGCCGAAGAGATTTATCATGTGAGTTAGGTAGCATATGTCAAACTTATTACATACGGTTTCTGATTTTAAACCGTATTAGACCAAATAATACGAGATATAAATACCGTTGCAACGTACGGGCAATTTTGCTAGTCCTTATAAAAACACAAAAAGATGTTACTCGTATGTTGCATGATGGTACACTGCATGGTTGCACCACTGTCGATAATTTTACCAATATATATTTTTCATTTAGGTGCTATCGGACACATCGGTTGTCCGGTAAATACTATGACAACATCTAGCATGCTTTTACCGTAGCACTGGATAAATATATTCGAGTTGAAAGCCGAGACATGCTGAAATGTGCCAACATGTGGATTGATATTCTTGATCACTACACGATATAAGGGCCTACTTAGATGCATATATTGGACGAAATATTCGCCAACTAGCTTTAGGCTTGGAAGCCTAATCCATCCAAATGCAAATAGTGGGTGATGTACTGGGGACTCATCTGCATCACACGTGCAAGATATTTTTTTCCGTATATATGTGATCATGTAAAGGAAAATGATAACAATGGATGCATATTTGGAAAGAGCCAATTGTATAACTGCTCCTGTTCTAAAGTTTAATTGTTCGTTTGTCCTGTTTTTTGAACTTTGCTCGTTTGTCCTGTTTTATGAAATTGAAGATACCGTTTGCTCCTAATTTTAACTTCCGTTAGGTGTCAAAAATCAAGGTCAAAAAATATTTATAAAATAGGAAAAAAGAAAAAAAAAAGACTACACTACCTTTTCCTAAACAGACATCTCCTCTCCCCGTCTTCTCTCTCGAGCAGGCACGGGCCGCGCGCACTGTCACCGCAGGCGGGGGACGATGGAGCGGGACCAGCCCTGGCAGCGCGGCGCGGCCCGTCCCTCCCTCCCTACGACCGATGGCGGTCGAGCAACACCGGCTCCTCCCTCCTTCTCTACGGCCTCCACTTCCATGGCTGCTTCATCCAGGGACCAGGGCTACGATGCGTCATGCGTCCGTGCTGCTGGACAGGTCCACCATCGGGCCGAGCGAGCGGCGGGTGCCGCCCAACCATGCTGCAGCCACGGGGAGTGCCAGCGAAGCCGTGAGCCATTCCCATGCCGTGCTTTGTGCTCTTCTTGCAGGACGCTCCCATGTCATATTGCCGTTTTCCTATAGAAAAATAAAAGAAGAAATACATCTAAAATACATGTATACCTATCTTATATAGGTAATAACCATGAACCATCTATCTCTGGATGTGCGGCCAGGATCAACTAGCTTGCTTCCTCTTCACCGTACACTCCATGCCGGCAAGATGGATGCAAAAGTGCACAATAAGCCTGAAAAAAAATCGGATTGACTCTTGTGTCATTCATGTCGAGGGTATTTTTATTTTTTTAGCTCATACTTAACACCGTTAAGTTCACTTAACGGGACAGGGACAACTGGAATCTTCAATTTAAAAAACAGGGACATATGAGCAAAGTTTAAAAAACAGAAACAAACAAACAATTAGACTTAATAGAGGCAGTTGCATAATTAGCCCCTTTGAAAATTGTGGACTAAATTACATATTGGACATGGATGGCCCCATATCTGCAACTTTTTGTGAGAATCTAAACTAATCGAGGATTTACCTGCGAATCAACAGTAATTAAAAATAAAAGAAAAGAAAAGAAGACAAGACGAATCATAATCCTCTTCCCTCCCGTCCCCCGCCCGCCGCACGTTCCTCCTCTTCCTCTTCCTCGCCGCCGCCGCCGCCGTCCGCCCCCAGCTCCCCCTCTCCCTCTCTATCTCGGAAGCTCTTCCCTACGCTCCTTGAATCGCTCCACCCCGATTCATCTCCTCATCACGCGTCCACGGAGAGACGGAGCCGTCGTTCCCCGTGCCTCTGGAGATCCATCCAACCAACCGGGCTTGGATTGCTCTCGAATCTCCTGGTAAGATTACCTTCCCCTCCCCTCTCTAACCTAGATTATATGACGCCATGGATGGCCGATGCTTCCTTCTTTCCGTTCTACCACTCTCCTTCCTTGGAAGCGAAACCACCACATCTTTCTTTCTAGCCGACCAATTCATGCACTCGGATCTCTTTCTTACCACGCGCTGCTGTTGATGTTCATCCACGAGATGATTGAGATTTAATTGCCTTATTATTTCATACTAGCCGTCTAGGAGTTGTTTGGATTCAGCGATCTACAAACGGCATCTTCCATTCCAATTCCATTGAGCTCATGACATGAATCATGTGCTTTCGATTGATGCTGCAGTAATTGTGCGGTCCTTGTCCCAGTACAATGCGCGGCGGCCCACCTCTTGCGTCTTTCCCGTGCGCTGACGCCGACGCCGCCGGCCCCCCTCTGATACCCGCACAGGGGAGCAGCCAAAAGTGCTGCAGACTCGCGTCACGTGGGGGCAGGAGAACGTTGTCCTGTATGTCTTCAGTATGTGTGTGCTGCTGCAGCTGCTTCTCAAGTGGAGGTGCTGGACCTACCTCTCGGTTGCAAACAATGATTAACATCCCCTCAGTACTACCTTTTCGGTGCTGGCAAACTGATGGGGGATCCTTTTTCTAATCCTGGGATCTTGCCATCTAAAACCAACACCCTTCCATCTGAAACAATTCAAGATGGTGTAA
Organism: Bothriochloa decipiens; assembly: GCA_023333625.1. Classification (NCBI taxonomy): domain Eukaryota; kingdom Viridiplantae; phylum Streptophyta; class Magnoliopsida; order Poales; family Poaceae; genus Bothriochloa; species Bothriochloa decipiens. The sequence continues at coordinate 682,279 of CM041630.1, forward strand.
AGCCTACCATTACCCTTCTCAATGCAATGTTTGTGCTCATGTCATCCTATAAATGACAGATGGAACTGGATAGGTTCATAGTTATTGAATTGCGTCAGCCGTGTGCTCCAATCCTAAATTTTGCATCATGAGACAATTCAGTCTTGTTTGCTATCTCCTTTGTTTTTAGATTAAAACTGAATAGTTTTGGATGTTCTTTATTTCAGTTGGATGCTAATTGATCCATGTGTATTGGAATCAGTAGTGAATGCTTGCTGCTAGTACTAGCTGAATTTATTCACACCTCACTCGCTGCACCGCTCCCAGTATAACACAAACCATTCTGCACATGTTTGCACTGTAATAATGATTTGCAGGATACAACTTAGCTTCATGTATGATATGGCAATCTTAACTTTTCTTTTTTTTTCCTCAACCACTAATTTCATATCTGCTTTGTGTATCGATGTTTTTTCTTTATTCAAGTAATGCTTGCTCCCTCATGTGTATGCCTTTTTTTTTTCCCCTTTTTGCAGGATTGTCTACCACACACATGCATCCTTTTGGATTTGTCTAGTTCCTAAACCATTCTTTCAGACTGGCAGGTATCAAGAGGCCATACACATCTTGCACCTCTAAGTGGGTGTGGGCCTGCAACAATTCTGCAACCACCCTATCCTTGCCTTTGGGAGTAAGCCCAACTTACATCTGGAGGCTGCGCCGAGCCTTGGAAGGTCTTTTTGTTGATTACGGCTAACTCCCAACAGTGGCTGAGATGTAACAAATTTGCTCAGCTCAGTTCTCTAGACAAAGGTCCTGTGGTTCAGCAATGTGATTGGTTTCATAGGTTTTTTGGTGTCTTGGTGATCAAAACAATCTGGTGTAATCTTGCACAGTTGGTATCACAGTTTATTTCTTATGGTTAGGTTCTTTTGCTTTTCATCCTCTACTGCACAGCACAGATCCAAGGTATATACAAATACCACTTGTATTTTTACTGCTTCCCGTTGCATTCCATGAAGAAACAACTATTTCAGATCATGCTTTACTACTGCCCTAATCTTTTTTTGTTCTCTTGTTAGGAGGGGTTTTCCCCAGCAGATGAAACCATGCGTGCAGCGTCAAATAGGGATTCTCAGTTGGAGACCATGACTGCCTCAGCTAGTCCAAACTATATGGCAGATGAAAATAACCGTTCAGCTGTTAGTGGGCATTGTGGCACTAGCCCATCGTCTCATCAAGAATGTTGCAGATCAGAAGACTTGAATAGATATGTATGTTCTGATGAGGGCAAGGAGGTTGGGCACCTAAAGAAGAGCCAATCTCTTGGAAACATGCTTCAAAAGGATCATGATCATAAGTCTAGTGAAGGCTCTGAGTTTGATGTTACAAACCATGAGCACAAATGCGGCCCCTCTAGTTTCAAGAGATGTGAAGTTGTTGGAGAATCTAGTAAGGCGTGCAGCCCGGAAAATGAGGATGATTTTGATGCCTCATCTGACCTAGTCAGCCATGACTTTTGTGAACCTTTGGGTGATCACACTGTTGATTCCGATAGCCATCATCGCATGTCTTGTTCCCAAAGCAAATTCCCAAGATCACAATCTGCAATATTTCAGAATGATTGCACCAGTGATCCAGAAGGATCTGTCGATTCTGAAATTCTAGGGTCTCGTTGCAGATCTGTTGATGGTTTATGTTCACTGATTGATGAGAAGTTTGACTACCTGAGCGGTGGTGAAATGCATCGCAGTAAGTCGAATTTGGATGTTTATTGTGCACCATCTTCTCCAAACGTGTACCGGGCATCAAACATCGACGACCGTGGTTCAGTAGGTTGCTCTGATACTGCCGCAGAGGGTCAACGGTCCGCTGGAAGCACAGAAGAAAATTTTGTCAGGGATGGGATCCTAGTAGGTCATGAATACTGGGATGGCAAATACATTTGTGGCGATCACTCACTGGATCCGGTTGCCACCTTCTGTGCTGATCCAGGGGATGTTTATCACCATTCTGGAAATGACGGTGACCTCAGTGAAGCTACAGATCAGGAGAGAGGGAAGCTGTGGAACAGAGATAGCACACTCCATGAGTCCCTTGTAGTTGAAGTGCCTGAGTTGGTGAACATTTCTGATACAAATGACATTAGTGGGGAACCTGAACACAGTAAAATTGATGAGGGCCCAAGTGAACTTACTCCAAGAACCTACAATATGAAAAGAATCGAGGATTGGATCAACCAAATTGATATGAATGATATCGCTTTGGATGAGCAAGGAGAAAGTTCAATTTCTGCTTTGGCCAAATCTAGTGAACCAATGGCTGGTCTTCCTGCTGTGCGGCCTGATGCTAAAAGCCCACTTGGCATGGAGATAGCTTACACTTACATCTCAAAGTTAACTCCTGCTTCATCATCGGCACAGTTGGCAAACCTTGGTTTGGTTGCGATCCCAAGACTGAGCGCATTCTCAGGTTTGCGCGTATTGAACTTATCAGGGAACTCAATTGGTAAGCCCTTTTTCTTTTCTTATTATTAGTTCAACATTATTTATTAGTGGCATGCTGTATGCTGTTTTCCTTTCCTTCTTTCTTTTTTCTTGTGGCTGTATTGCTCATCTGTTTCAAGAAGATTACACAATTGCATTTCTAATGTTTGGGTCTTTCTGCCAGTGCGAGTAACTGCAGGAGCTCTGCCAAAAGGCCTTCACATGTTAAGCCTGTCCAAGAATAACATATCAACAATTGAAGGCCTCAGAGAATTGACACGATTGCGCTTGTTGGATATCAGCTATAATAGGATATCTAGAATTGGTCATGGTATGTGTGCATTTTATATAGTTTGCTCATTTCCTTGTTATTATGTGCTTCTTCTTGGTTGTAGTTACTTGATAGAATCTTATGTTATTCATATCTCCTTCCCCTCATTTTCATCTTCTGACTTGGCGAGTTGTTATGCTTTAGATTTGTAACTATCATGAGTGTTGTGAGAAACTATTCATGGATGTTTCCCGAAACTGAATTATATGATTATTCAACTGAAAGAAGATTTCTTTGCTTGCATTGGCTTATTTTTGGTTCATTTGTTAGGACTGGCCTCCTGTTCCTCATTGAAGGAGTTATATCTGGCCGGTAATAAGATCAGTGAGGTTGATGGTCTTCACCGGCTTCTGAAACTTAAGGTTCTGGACTTGCGCCACAACAAGATTTCTACATCAAAGGGCCTTGGGCAGCTAGCAGCGAATTACAACTCTCTAGAAGCCATTAACGTTGATGGCAACCCTGCACAGAAGAATGTAGGTGATGAGCACCTGAAGAAGTACCTGCTTGGTCTCCTGCCAAACCTCGTTGTGTACAACAAGCAGCCTATTAGGGCGACTGGTTCAAAAGATGTCTCAGACCGCCATACCCGCAAGATCTCTTCTTCGCACCGTTCTGACCGTGGTGGAAGATCCGACCGCAAATCTTCCAGGTTGGTGGGTGCCTCATCTTCTCACAAGCCACAGAGCTCACGGCTTGCACGCTCTGGATATGCCTCAAGCTCAGCACTGAAGTACACGAGAGCCCGCAACACGTCCACGACTTTGCTGGGGTCAAGACCTGTTGAACATGTGCCATAGATCTGGCGAAGCAAACTCCGATAGAGGGAAAGACACAGTAAGATTAGTCAAGCATGACCATCGATATACCATGTCAATGGTGTGAAATAAGTGAGGCACCAGTTTTGCTGATCGATTTTTTTTTTCTCACATGAATAAAGCTCAAAACAATAAGCAGAGCAGTGCTTTGATATCAGCACATATATTTTTCTAATATTGTTGATTGGTATTGGGAATTGTATGATTTTTCCCCTTATGAATAACAGAATAAATCTAGAATGAAACAATAAGATTAGTATTTTTTCAAGACGTTCTCTGTAAGACTGTAATATTGGTTGATGATAAATTTTATGAACATTATTTGAATTTTGTTAGTTGTTCTGTGTTATGATCGGCAACGTCTAAGAACTCAGCCAGTGGCTGACCAACCACGCCAGAAGGTTGAGTCGGGCGAACAGATGGATCGGGCGACTACGTACTCCAGATGAGTCGGGCGAGTTGTCCAGTTCAGCTACGATGAGTACTTGAGTCTGTTAGTGTCCGTCGTTTGGAGTCAAGTCTGTTGGTTAGGATTCTAGGAGATTGAGTCAGTTAGCATATCTAGCGTATGGAGTCTGTTAGTCGGTTTGGATAGATTGAGTCAGTTTTCAATACGTCATTGCGTCATGTATAAGTATCGAACTCTGTTATGGAATCAGTAAGCCTGGGATTGTGTCATATAGACACCCAAGGGCGCCTGGCGCTCCCTGCTCTTCGTGTTCTTGCGTTCGTTGACCTAAACCCTCCGCAGCCAGCACGGCTCCGCCGCCTCGCCACCGAGCCTTCAAACCCCGTCCACCGATCCGCCATAGCTACAGCCTAAGGAGCTTAAGCTCTAACATTCTGAGTGTATGCTTTGATAGATATATGGTACATGTACAAGTACCCTTAGGATGGACAATTGGTAGTACATGCTGAAGGTAAATAATCTCTTTGCTTCCATCTGGAATGTGTTTACTTGCTTACTAGCTGCTATTAGCATTGTATAATGGCGCTATATTGCTCTTGGTTGGAATGGAAAACCATCCAGAAAATGATTGATTCACGTTGTAGTTCATCCATCTTGTATGATAACAATAAGCAAATACCTGATACATCTTGTAAGAAATGG
>CM041630.1:687013-703291 GCA_023333625.1 Bothriochloa decipiens
ATGAACTTTTTCCAGAACCAGTGTGACTTCCAGACGAGCACCATCTCCTCGATGGGCACGTTCTTGGTCTCCGGCAGGAAGAGCGCGATGAAGACGGTCATGATGACCACCCACCCCGCGAAGAAGTAGAAGAGGCCGAACTTGAAGTGGCAGAGCATGGTGAGGAATGCCTGCGCGATGCAGAAGGTGAAGAACATGTTGACGGACACGTTGATGCTCTGCCCCGCCGGCCGGATCTCCAGCGGGAAGATCTCCGACGGCACCAGCCACCCCAGCGGCCCCCACGACCAGGCGAACCCGGCGACATAGGCGCAGATGAACACCACCACCACCGCCGCGTAGCCCTTGGCAATGTCGCCCGTGCCGCTGGTCCCGAACTTGGCGGCGATGAGCGTGCCCACCACGAGCTGGCACACGATCATCTGCGCGCCGCCCTGGAGGAACAGCTTCCGGCGCCCGACGCGGTCGACGGTGACGATGGACACGACGGTGGCGAAGACGTTGACGAGCCCCGTGATGACGGAGGACATGAGGGAGGCGTCGTTCTTGAACCCCAGCGTCTCGAACAGCACGGGCGCGTAGAACATGATGACGTTGATCCCCGTGAGCTGCTGGAAGAAGGGGATCATGACGGCCATGGTGAGCTGCGCCCGGTACCGGCGCTTGACGATGTTCCGCCACGGGTGCTGCACCAGCCGGGCCTCCTCGCTCGCCGCCACCAGGTCCGCGTACTCCTCGCCGATGTCCTCCGTGCCCCGGATGCGCCGGAGCATGCGGCGGGCCTCCTCCGGGTGGCCGCGCTCCAGGAGGGAGTTGGGGGTGTCCGGCAGGAAGAGGGAGCCCACGCTGATGATGGCCGCCGGCACCGCCGCCAGCGCCAGGCTGACGCGCCACCCGTACCCGGCCTTGATCTTGTTGGTGCCGTAGTTGATGAGCTCCGCCGCCAGGATGCCGATGGTGATCATCAGCTGGAACCCGATGTTGAGCATGCCACGGAGACGCGCCGGCGCCATCTCCGACAGGTACACCGGCACAGACTGCATACATCATTAGCATGCAAATTACTCCTACTAGTAACAAAACTTATGCAAATGCGATTATTGAAGAACACACGGCATTGCATTCCATTGCAGTTTCCTACTAGCTACTGCACACTATTTGCTTTTTTTTTCACGACTAGGACTTCACCCGTTTTTTATTAAGAGGAATAAAACTTAAAGGTATAAATAATCAAGCTAGTGCTGGCGACAAGACACTGTACACTGTTGCTGGTCCTGCATGCATGATCATGGATCAGCCGACATGTTGGACAGGCAGGCAAACAAGTCAAACAAGTGACGTGTAGCCCGTCGATTCATTGACCTTGTAAGCAATAGTCCAAGTCAAGTCTTTGAAGGAATCAGGACAAAGAAAGCAATGCCGACTGTGCAAGAATTCCTTGCAACCTGTCTCCATATTACTGCTAATCGATAATCACTTTAACAAACTTTGATTAGTTTGACTAGATAGCTGGACCAAAATTCCCAGTAATAATGGTAAATAGTGGTGCTATGATAGGGAGACAGCAGATAGCTAGGATAATCTACCACAAACAAGTCCACGGAAATTTTGGGTGGTTGGAATTTGAAGCTGGAAATCCTAGGCCCAAATTTGGCCAAGAATCAGGATATTTTTCACGGGATCTTTGCATTGCTTGCGTGGACAGTGGATTCACAGTCACACTGCTGTTTGGTTTTTTTTTTTTTTTTTTTTTTTTTTGGGAAATCAAAAGGGCATGGACTCTGTCCTTCAGTTATTGAGAAGAAATGACCAGCAAGCACAGGTTAAATTGAAGGTAGCCAGTAGCTGGTTGCAAATTGAAATACACAATGCGTATGTAGTGGACTAGTGGTAGGTACATGTGTGTGTTTATTTATTTATTTATTATCTATTGTTATCCCTCTCCAGGGCTTATTAACTAATCTGGTCTGATCTTATCTTGTAATCCATAGTGTCACATGAAACCCTTGCATTTGAATGATCTTTTGGAAGGAAAAAGAAGTTTCTTTTGAGTGAAATTAAGTCTCGCACGTGGACCTTGGCGATGTCGAGGCTTACATACATACTGTTACAGATAGCTAGCCAGCTAACGACCACGGATAATGTATATGCAATTAACACTGAGCTAGCTAGCGGCTCTGGTAACAGAGCAGCACTTTTTTTTAAAGATGAGATGAAGAAGCAAAATAAAAATGCAAATTATATATTAAACCAGATGAGATGTTAGCTAGCTAGTTGCTCTGGTACATATGTTTGAATAAACAAAATTGTTGGCAATAGGTATAGTAAAGGGGTCAAGATCGATCAGCAACTAGCTGAGACTGAGAGCGAGGCCGAGGAGGAGGACAATGAACAAGCAAAGGCAGAGGAAGGGCCAAGAAACCGGCGGCAAGCTAGCATACGCATAGTGATGTGAACATGCGTGCATCTAGCTAGCCAGCTAGGTGGCAGATAAACATACAGAAGAGTCAACTTCCATGCATGCTATACAAGCAAGTGGACACATCTTCAACTTGGCTCACTCTCTCTCTCTCCCAAGAAAAACAAAGGAAGAAGAAGAGAATAAAAGTAAACATCTTTGAATTGTGTTGCTACCTAGCTTGCACTTTGGGAAGCATGCGTGCATATGCTTCCAGCGGGGTATCAGGACAATGGACATACTATTTGTATATGTGAGCCCTGATTGTTGCCAAATAAACTAACAAATACCAACTTGGACTTTGCACATGCTGTATACAACTTGTTAATATTATAGTTATTATCCGTTGAACTACTAGTATATATACATGTATGTGTGTATAGTTTCCGTCGGTTAACTGGCACCTAATGAAGAGAATCTCATCTCCATCATCTTTTCAAAACTTAAGCAACCTTGGGACAGCTATGTATGTCGCAATCATGTACGCAAGGTCATCGACGGAATCGCTACACGGCCTCGCTCTTACCTAGCTGTCACTACTGCTAGTCACGACACGGCCTCGCTGTAATTCATGAAGAGATTATATATGGCGTAGCATTGTTATCATGCATATAATTATAAATTATCTTATATATAGAAAAAATGGCGTACCCAGTGCCTTAAGCTCCCGTACTGCGGGGTCTGGAAAAGAAAAAATAGCCAGCAACCATCCCTCCATAAATGTGCAGAGGCTGGGGTTTGAACCCTAGACCTCTTGTCACAGACGGTAAAGCTCTACCGCTTGCACATCTTATATATAAAAATATATATTACTTTGTCTCACTAGATTATTACTTTGTCTCTTGTGTCTCACTAGATTAGGTAGTTCTTTTTGCTACCTGCCGTGGAAAAAAAAGAACAAGCAGCGGGACAGAGTAGCGGCATCTCGACCTCTATGTATGTACACTATAGCAGAGTATGTAGTTTGTAGCAGTAAAAGTACGTTGACGGTACCTGATTGGCGAATCCGACACCGACGCCGAGGAGGATGCGACCGATGATGAGCATGGCGACGTTCTGGGCGGCGCCGTTGAGGGCCGCGCCGACGAGGAAGGTAAGCCCCCCCGACGAGCATGGACCACTTGCGTCCGAGGGCGCGGGTGACGGTGGCGGCGAAGAAGGAGGCGACGAGGGCGGCGAGGTAGAGGGAGGAGGTGAAGGTCTGGAGGAGCTGGTTGTCGTACTTGCAGTACTGGTTGGTCTTGGCCTCCTGCTTCTTCCGGAACACCTCCGGGAAGAACTTCTTCAGGAACGGGTCCATGGACGTGACGCCGCCCGAGATACCGATGTCGTACCCGAAGATGAGGCCGCCGGTGGCGGCGACGACGCAAGTGAGCAGGACGAACAGGGTCAGCTTGCCCGGGTAGTCCTTGCCCCCGCCCGTGTTCACGATGGCACCGCCGGCCATCGTGTCCTCCTCCTGTAGCTAGACGGCCGGAGAGGCTGCAGGCTGAGAAACCAAGGAGCTGAGGGAGGGAGAGACTATGTATTAGCTGGTGAGGGCTGAGGACAGAGTGCTCAAGGAGACGGAGGGCTTTGCTCCTTATATAGGCACACGGGCAATCGGGCATGGACATGTATGTATGTATATTCCATATATGGACACAACAAAATAGAAGATACATATATGATCGATATGATTGACGGCAAGTTGCTTGATGCTTGTGTGTACATGGTTTAGTGGTCGATCAATACTGGTATTGCAACTAGCACGCAGTCTCTGATCGAACTGGATGATGAATGGTTGGCAAGTCAGCGCTAGCGATCAGTCTCTGATTGAAGATAAGACACATGGATGCATGGTCACAGAAATTAGTCAACAAGTTTAAGGCCCAGTTGGAGTAACCGTTAGGGATGTAAAACCTCTAGCTGTATGTACGTGCAGGTATATGCGGCTGCTGAGTTGGAGGAATTATCTAATCAGTTGTTTGCATGTTGTTTCAGTTCCCATATGTGTATCATCGTCAGATTATGAGGTGATGAGAGCTAAGCTAGGGTTGACTTGCTGCCTGATGCCAATGGTGAATGTCAATGGTTCTACTTCTACCTTGCGGGGTTTTTGAGTGTTATCTGCATTGTCGCATTTGTTATCATTTCTCTTGTCTGTTTTACCACTTTACATAGATTTCAAGGATGTCCACTTCTACTTATTTTTTATTTTATTTGTTACAAAGTCCATTATTTAAACTTCAACTATATTACGATGGTTTTAGTTCAGAAATTAATTGTTATATATTATTGTTCATATATATCTGAAAAAATATATAATTCATATCGTTTTTTTTTCTTTAAGGCACGTTTAGATTTATCCTGAACATTTTTACTTTTGACATCAATCTGTTTACTAACACTACTTGATTTTTGTAATATGATGTTTGTGTTATATATTCATATGAAAACCACTATTGGTTATTTTATTATGTCCATATATAGATGGCATACTTCATGTCGTGGTATGGACGGATGAATTGATGGAAGCCCTATGTCAGTCTACTATTAAAAAGGAAGCCCAAATTTTCAACTTTGGTTTGTTCTCAGACTAGGAAAAGTTTGTTGAATATATCAACGAATATATAGATACTTTAATTGGGGTGCATGTGAAAGCGAGAAAAATACATATGCATGCTTATTGGACATATCCAATTAAGAATAGTAGCTGAATGAACAATCCGAGCCTGTCACATCACTAGCTTGCGTAATCGGCGATCATATACTTGTACTTCATATATGGCGCCTCATATTCTGGACCTTGTTTCTTTCACAATAGGACATTTCATGAGACACTTCTGGTTAGTAATTCTTTAATCTATAAAATATATGCAAGCATCTTAGTTAAGAACTAAAACATATAATATGAGTTAAACTAAAGTAAATGATACATATAATCCTCTATTAATCGTGAGAAAATATATGTTTACCAAATTTGGGTCGGTGATTACATACATTGGTAGGTATGTCTATCAGTCCTGATTTTAATTTTAAAGAGTGGTAGAGGTCAATTTAGGAAAAAAAATTTAAATACTTATACCTTGTAAGATGGAGGGAATTTTTTTAGTTTTTTGCTAGATAGTGACTTATTAACCTGAATAGGAACTACGTTTGGCAGAATATGCTCTGACAATCATATACTTATTACGAGACATACAAAAGAACATCCCGGAGCTATATAAGTAGATAGGATCATCATCGATATAATATGCCTGTCGTACACACAAATACAAAGACAGAGAATCTGCAGTGCAGAAGCAGTTCCCTCGTGACTGGAAAGGCAAAGGCGATACCTTTTTGGTTTTGCTGCATGCATCAAGCATAAATTCTGGTCTGGTCCCTAAAAGCTGGAGGCTATCTCGTGTGTTATGCCTGTGCACGTAGGACATACGTATCCACGCTTATCCTGCTCGAGTTTTCTGTGTGCATGTTCCTCTGGTTTTTTTGTTACTCCCTTTCAGATACAATTTTATTCTTTTTTTTTTAGAATACATGATACAACAAAGACATCCATACACACGCACGCACATTCACCCTATGAGCACCTCAACTATATTCATTCCCTCCATTATGTAATACAATGATTTTTGTTAAAAAAAAAGAATAAGATAGCTTAAGGGAATACTCAAATAACACTTGTACCTATTAATTGAACCCAATTAAAGAGTTTCTTCTCAAATCATGGTTTCTACTTTAACAAACTTTGCTATTCTAAGCATGGACACCCATATATAATGCCTTATATTACAGCATAAATTTTAGAAAGTCGTAATAAATTGTATTATAGGATAAAGGGAGTAGCTTAATAAAGATGCTAATGCATTTGGGGAGAGCTCCAGCTTTTCTGAATAGAATCACTTCCAACTAGCCAAACACTCAAAATGCTAGGTGGGCATCAATAGAGAATCATTTCTCCATTTACACTACAAGGTGGTAGCTAAAAATCCGCTTCACCTCGCTCCCTGTCATATTTTGGTGGGGATCAATAGAGAATCAATTCTCGTCAGTTCCCCACCAATCTAATAAATAAAATCACTTCATAGGAGAGCTAAAAAAAAGATGTGGGAGCGGAGCTCTCGACCGATTCCTTAGTTTATATCTGTGTTCTGTACTTCAATTTACACTATTCTCCATGTTATCGACTTGGTCATACCTTAGTTTATATCCGAGAAATATATACTCAGTCCACAGGAGAGTAAAATCGGATGGACATGCATGAATCGGTGTCAGATAAATATCAGGGTCAAATACTTGCTTGGTCATTAGCCGCCAGTAACCCTATCGATCCATTGCATATACTGGTGGCACAGAATCAAGTGCAAGTGAAGGCAACGGCTAGCTACGACTGTGTTGTATTTTGTGGCTGTGCTGTGGATAGGATAACGCCAAACTCGTTGGATACTATCCGGCCGTGCCACCACCCAGTCATCATCAGTGCTTCCTTTTTGTCGCACATAAGTGTATCTAGGTTTCTGCTTCTAGATTGGATCATTTTTTTTACTTAATTTCACAAGTATAATACATATATAAAGATACTAGATTGGATCATTTTTTTTACTTAATTTGATAAGTAGTACACCCGGATGGAGAGTAGTAGTACTTGCCGACGGCACACACGTATCTAGGATTTTCTTAGCACACGTATCTAGGAGTTGAGAGAGATTTACCAAGTGCATATCTCTAGGAATTTGTTTTTACAAAATTATTGTAGATCCATTATTTCTCTCATGTTGCCAAAAACATGAATTATTAGGGAGCTTTTGGAGATGCTTTAAATTAGGACGAAGACATATGTCCTGTCATAATGTATCCATGCATATGCAAAATTGATTTGTAAATATGCTTCTTCTTTTCTATGAACTTGCTCAGATTTAACATAGTTTTGATTCCCCTCAAAAAATAAAAAAAAACTTAACCCTATATTTCACGATATACAAAGTCGAGGGACTATATATATAGCTTGGAGACGATGAGAGTTTAAGTGTTTGGCTTAAGACAGCATCAATGAACTCAGAGTTAGGAGAGTAGGAAGCTAAGTATCAACTAGGCGTGGCCGCCCCCAGCTAATGCAATTCGTGGGAACAAAGCTTTAATTAGGCTTTACCACTATTTTATTTGTTGACCCGTCGTGTGTGCGTGTGCCCGGCGACCCGGCGCCGCCGCCATATGCATGAGCTCAGTTGTAACCACGGCACCTTGATTCTAGTACACATAGAATTAGTAATCCTTGCATATCCCCCGTAAACTGAAATTTTCTCTTAGGAGATCTTTTGGACAACGAGACATCAGCTACAGTTGAAATGTCCAGATCGTATGCTTGAATTTGGGGGTTTGTTTGGACCTTGGTCCTAGCTCGAATATACCAAAGACGAGCTCAGGCGGAAGATTTTTGGTGTAGATGTTTGGTCTGATTTAACTGGCGGATGATTGATATGTATATTAACCATGGATTTAGCTTTGCTATAAGGCAGACTAGCTACAAGAGAGACGTGTCCGATCCTCCTTTAGACGTGATAGTCTGTTTTAACCCTTAAACTGCGAAACAGATGGCATACAAGCTTCAGTTATCAAAATCGAACAGATTTGATCCCCGTGCTAGCTAGTTTTAAAGGTGATTCTCTATTTTATGAAAATAAAATAGGAACTGGTATCATTTTGTTTTTTCTGAACATGTTCTCTACCCATTTTCAACACTTATAGTCTGATTTCATAGTTAAGGATCGATGAAAATTAAACTTTTTTTTCTCGAATACGCACGGGTGTGCGTATCATTGCATTAGATAGAAAATAGAGTTAATTTACAAGAGGGCCGTTTCCGGCCTGCAAGGAAGCACTTAGGGACTACATGATGATCATTCAAAAACGTCTGCTAGCTGCATCTGCGCTAATGGCGTTCTGCAAACTCCCGAAGCCGAGTCGCGCCCGCCTGAATCCATCTGTCTGCCTCCGACTTGGTGATCTGCAGTATTTCCTGGATCGTGGCGCTACTGCTCCTGAAACACCGAGCGTTCCGCTCTTTCCACAGGTGCCAGGAGACGAGCGCGAACAGGCTGTCCATACCTCGACATTGATTGCCTTGAACCAGAGAGCGTAGCTTCCGCCACCAGGCTATTGTCGTTGGTGCCGGTCCTGGCAACGTGAGGTTGAGAGCATTCAGGACGAAAAACCAGATCTCCCTGGAGAATGGGCATGCAGCTGTGATGTGGTCGATGGTTTCGTCCGCCTGATCGCAGAGGAAGTAGCGCGGGTGCGTAGGAAGCCCATGCCGCTGCCTCCGATCCGCCATCCAGTGCCTCCGTTTTAGCGCTAGCCAAAGGAAGATTCTGACCTTTAGTGGCGCCCATGTTTTCCAGACAAGCTTGCGTCCGGCGAAGGAGATTGATCCCGGGTGGAGCATCGCGTAGGCGGATTTGGCTGTGTACTGCCCATCGGCTGCTCAGTTAGCTGGACGTTCGCCACAGCGTGTCACAGGTAGGCGTAGTCGATGATCGCTTGGGAGGACATGCCGCCGGAGATCGATCTCGTCCAGTTCATGTCTTGCAATCCGTGACGAACCGACTGGCGTTCCCTTGTCCGAGCGGGGACGAGGACGAAGACACAGGGCGCGATGTCCTGAACACATTGGCCTTCAATCCAACAGTCCAGCCAGAATAGGGTGTTTCCCCCGTCACCTAGAACTCTGATCGTGGAGGCCTTGAAGAAAGCTTCGACTTCTGGGCATGTCTTGGTCGGGCGGCAGCAAGTAGCCACGCCACCATACACTTGCCCTGCACAGATTGATCGGATCCTGCCCAGAAGAATTTCCGGCAGACACTGTCTATTTCATTCCTCGCCCAAGCTGGCAGGTTGTCTGCCATCATAGCGTAGATCGGAATGGACCGTAAAACCGACTTGGTCCAAACCAGCCTGCCGCTTCTTGTCATCAGTGATCCTTGGCAAGGAGATAGCTTCCAGGCTTAGTAGTTGTAATGTCCCGCCTTCTCGAGGCCGAGCCCGCTTACATCCGGCCGCTTATCTAGGACATAGACTGTCCTCACAGACCAACACTAGTCTTTTCTGCACACTTTGTCCTCACTCGTGCACATCCAGGAAGACTTCCCGGTCGGTCACTCATCCCTAAATTGCTCCAGGCCAAGCATGCTTAACCTCGGAGTTCTTTAGTGATGAGCTTCTGGAAAAGAAGTTGCAACTTGTTGGTACGAGTATCCTATTAATCCTATTAAGCCCTAGGTCGGAGTGTTACAGTAGTCCTGGGGCCTCCCCGAAGATGGAAAGGATTTGCTTGAGTGCCCTTGCTTCCTGTGTCGAGGGTCGTATGAAGAGAATCACATCATCCGCATAGAAGCTGCACTGAAATTTGACCTCGGCTGGGCACATCCTCTTTAGGACTCCTTGTTCAGATGCTTTGAGGAACATGCGGTGGAGGACGTCCATTGCGAGAATGAAAAGCATGGGCGATAGGGCATCACCTTGCCGCAGTCCTCGCATTTGTTGGATCACAGGGCCCTGCTGGCCGTTCAGGACTATTCTGGAAGTTGCCGTGCTAAGGAGAGACTCCATCCAAGTGCACCAACGCTGACCAAATCCTCTTGCCCGCAACACTTCCAGAAGAAAGGCTAGGAGAGTGTGTCGAATGCCTTGGATATGTCCAGCTTCAGCAACATCATCGGGATTTTCTGTCGGCGTCGTGAACAATGGCCGGCAATGAATTTATGTCGGAGGGTGTGCTTAGGCTACCGGATGGTGAATCTCAGAGACTCGGGAAGGTTTACACTGGTTCGGGCGTTAACGATCCCTACGTCCAGTTCGAGCGGTGACTCTTGTTCTTAAGTTACGATTGAATGGGGCATACAAAGGCAGCGAGAGAGAGATGAGTTCTCAGGTCTCGATGTCGTGAATGAATGTGTTGTCCCTTCTTTACTGCCGAACATCTCCTTTTATAGTTCAATGAGAGATTCGGTCCTACCCTAGCCGAATTGATCTTGTCGATCATCGATTCTTTTCCGTTGGGGGGTCCGGGCAAGTCGTACGTCCTTGTTTCATGGGGAACGAGACATGGTAGGGGCCGGATCTCCTACGCCTCGTCGTACAGGGCCGAGGAACAGGTTTCGTTCCTTATCTTCGAGCAGCGGTCAGGTGCTTATCATTTCGGCGTGTTTTAGCCTCGTTACAGGAGTGCTTCTGCTGCTAGTCCGTCTTGCCTAGGCTTGATAGGGTTCGGTCCTTTTTAAGGGAATCTAGGGGCCTTCCGTATCGTTGTGCCAGGGCGAGGCGACCTGGCCCCGAGATTCCCCTGACGTCCTCACGTGCGCGCCTCGGGGTCAACTGTTGTACGACGCGTTAACTGTCCCGGGCTCGGGATTCCTTCTTATCGAAGGATGCCCCTCTCCTGACTTCGCTTGATTTCCCACGTGTCGGGCGAGGTGGAGCGTCGTCGGCCGCTTCCCACGTCGGGCGAGGCGGAGGGACGTCGGACGACCGACTCGTCATGGTCCGAGTCAGTGAATTTCAGGGCCGGGGGGGAGCCTCGTCCGGCCCAGTCGCTGGTGGGCTGGTCCTTTGTGGGCGGATTGTTCTGTGACGGGGCCGGTCTTACTTTTGGATCCTGACACTTTCTGAAACATCCTCAATTTTCCACGAAGGGAAAATACACAGAATGGCGGATAATATAATAGTTCGAAGCATCAAACCATCTCATTATCTCGCAGCAGTCGATACAGGATCCATACATCGAAATAAAGAGTACAATTAGGGGGAATTACATGAATAATTCACCACCACACTGGCGGAATCATCAGAGTAGCAGCAGCCTCAGGGACGGCTGCGGAAGGCGGAAGTACAAAACATCTCCAAAAGAAGCCTGAGCGTAGGAACGAGACGTCTACTCCTCATCGTCATAGTCGTAGCCGGGCTCACCTGCCAAATAATTTTCAGTACGGTTTGTACTGGCCACATCTCCCACCCTATGCTTTGCTTTTGCTATGTAGTATTTGGTGGGATGCAAAGGATGTAATCAATTCGACCTAATATGTGGCTGTAGTTTCCTATGCAACAGTGACCAATATTATGTAATACAATTCATTAAATTTTAATCCATCTCATCCACACATCCAAACCCATTCCATCTCCATCACACACTTCTCACCCTCTCGCACTCAGTCGACAGGTCCAACTCCCTCTCGGAGCCTGTCTCAGCGGCTCACAGCCGGAAGGGTAACACCAGGGGGAGAAATAGAAGGACTCCTCTTGCTACTCTCGAGAAGCGTGGGTCTTAGGAAAAAGCCATATCAGTGGCGCACAGACTATATATATATAGATTCATAAACTCTGCAGAGCGTGTACTCCTGTAACCACAAGATCACTATCATCGGCGGTGCCCCGCCTAAGCTGATTCCGGCTGCTTTCTAACCGGTGCGATGCCACCCTACCACTCAGTACTGGGACATCCCGGATAGGTACCACCGGCACACTGAGACTGTGAGACATAGTACCGGGCCCCCGTGGTCACTATGCTGTCTAAGGAGGGTGTGGGTCTCCACGCCCGTACCTCCCGACACTTTCTGCTAACAACCTAGTAGTAGTGGCACCGTCCTAGCTAGTCAGACATCCGTCTCCCGCCCATTCAAGAGCGAGTGGTGAGCACGTAAGTCCCAAGGTTCCGGTCCTCAAGAGATATCAGGTCCTAGGGGGATCAGACAGGATTATCTTCCTTTATGGACTACAACAGTCCGTGCTACAACAGCACCTCCTACCTGGGGCTTCGCTCCACGAAGGTTCTCACCCCCGGGATCTCCTTATGCCTCACAATGTGCCCGCCACAAGCACCTCACACGGGAATGCCCAGAACACATTCCCCGGCAAGACTTGCCCACATGGCTCGTCGTAGAATCCTGTCCGATCGACTCAACCCTCACCACACACCCAAGACGCACACAGCACTCTCCCCGAGTAAAGTGGCACCACGTGCCTTAACCATATAACCATGCTCTCCACCACGCATCATCATCACACAGATATAAGCGTAGTAGAAGTAAGGCATCATAAGTAAATGAGCAAGCGTCTAGCCTATCAGCAGGTGTGCAGGAGTATGGCTGCGACAAGGTAAAGGCTCATCAGGCAGTGCTATCATGCAACCTATCATCAGGTGATATTCATAATTAGAGCACTAGCAACTAGATATTATGCCATGCGTAATAGAATCTACGAGGTTGGGTGGGGTGTGGCACCTACGAAGTCATCACCGAGCTCCTCCTCGTACTCGTAGTCGTCCTCCTCAAGCTGCTCCTCCTCTGAAACGAGACATAATAGCCGCGTTAGCGGCTCCTATAGAGTCAACATAAAGAAGCAATAAAATTCAATAACTCCAAATACACTCATACACAAGCCTATGACGTAGAGCTCATTTTTATGAAAATTTAGACACTTGGTTCATATTTTTCGGAGTTCGTATGAAGAAGTTATGAATTTTTGAAGTTTATTCTATTTTCTGAAAAAGAAAAAGGGCGGATTAACCAGAGGCTGATACGTGGCGGCTTCTGATTGGGCCACGTGGCGTGCGGGCACAGTGCAGCCGGGGATGTGCTGACGTCATGCTGACGTCATGCTGATGTCAGCACTGACGGGGGACCCAGTCAGTGGCTGACAGGTGGGGCCCACGGATCTGGTCACTGACATGTGGGCCAGGTCAACGGTCAATGTTGACGGGTCTCGACCGGGCCTCGGAGGGCCTGGACAGGGCTGGATCTAGGCCGGGTTGGGTCGGCCACTGTACACTCGAGGGTACGATTCGGGCGACCCCTCGAGGACGGAGCTTCGCTCGGGCGAACGGACTGGCCTCGAGGACGGAGCTTCGCTCGGGCGAACGGGCCTGCCCTCGAAGACGGAACTTCGTTCGCACGAAGGGGCAGCCCTCGAGAACAGTGCACCCCTCGAGACTCGTAAAACAGCACGTTTCTCGCATTTCCTGGGATTCGACCTTATCCGGTGAGACTCGACCCTCTGGCCTCGAGCCGGATCCTCGACTCGAGCAGGTCCTCGATTAGAGCCAGGCCCTCGACTTCGTCGGACGGATCCTCGACTCGAGCAGGTCCTCGATTAGAGCCAGGCCCTCGACTTCGTCGGACGGATCCTCGACGAATGTCGGCTCGTTAGCTGAGCTGCGTGGCTGGTCGGCTGGGTGCTCCAATTTGGGGAAATCGACCCTCAAGCCGGTGACGGTCAGCGAGGCGTGGCGGCGGCGTCCGGCGACGGCGAGGCCAAATTCGCCGGCGAAGCCGGGCGTTGGTCTCCATCTTCCTTCTTGCCTTTTGATTGGAGAAGCTGGGATCTCCATGAGCTAGCTACCGGGGCTAGTCGAGGCACGGCGGGGCGTGCGCAGCTCGGCGGCCACGGCGGACGCTCCGGCGGCCAGAGTCCGGGGAGGCCGGAGCTGCAAAAGTGCGTGGCTCCAACTGTGGCCCATGCCGGCTCCAAGAGGTTGCCAAGAACGCGCTCTAGACTACGGCAAAGCTATTGGCCGCGGTAAGGAAAGAAGCAGTGGTAAGGGGGCGAGAACGTCGATGATGTACTGGTGGCGGCCATGGATGGGGTAGGGCAGCTCACCTTGGTGGTGCTCCGTCGTCCGTAGGGCTCGCGGATCGGCTTGGTGAAGGTGAAGCCGTGTGGTAGCACCGCGACGGTTCGGAGGAGCTCGACGTGCTCACGGGGGCCGAGGAGGCGCGGTGGCGAGGTGCGGGCTATTCCGGCGGACGGCGTTGCGGCCACGGCCACCCCTCTCCTCTTCCCTTCTCGGTCACTCTCTCCCTGGGCTAGGCAGGCAGGATGGCAGAGGTCTCACCAGTGCGGCGACCGGGTCGTGGAAAACCCTAGAGGGCAAGGCGTTCCCCTTTTATAAGCGCGGCGGCCGGCCATGGAGGTGGCGGACGGCGGCGATGCGGCGAGGCGCATCGGGCGGTCTCGGGTGTCCCGGTGTTAGGGTTAGGGTTCGGGGAGTGGCGTGGCGCGGGTAGGTGAGGATGGACGGCATCCGTGTTGTGATAGCGAGTCACGGGCGAGCAGCGGGCGGCGGAGCTTCGCCGTTCCATTTCTGGAACGTCGGACGCGACGCGCAGTCGACCAGAAGTGGCAGCTGACGGGCTGGCCCCGCCTGTCGGCGAGAGAGGAGGGGAGACGCGGGCGCGGGCGCGGCAGCGGCTTGCTGGGCCGTCTCGCTGGGCCGGCGGTCGGCGAGCGGGCGAGCAGCGGGTGAGCGAGCGACGGGGCGCGGCGCGCGAGCGCGACTGAGCCGACGCGCGAGGCAGGCCGGACGGGCCACGAGCGGTAGGCCGGCGCGCGCGGGCGACTGGGCTGCTCGGGCTACTTTGGCCTTTTCTATTTCCTATTTTCCAAACAACAAACAACTATGCCACTAATCCGTGTTAATAAGTTAGTGACCATGGTGGACACACCATGGTAGGTCCCCTAGGGTCTCATGGTCTTAGGTGAATCCATTTCCGCGGTTAGTGGGCATCTATTTACACATGATAGTAGGGTTTTCGATTTTATCGACATCATATAAAATTGAATAAGAGGCGAATCAAATGTTGATAAATTAAATACAATGCTCATGCTAGCATTAGGCGTTACTTTTGGATCCCGACACTTTCCGTCTCCTGATCAGCACCGCAGCACGTTGTATGCATTTGAAGTTGTCATGGATCAACCTCTTCTGAATGAAAGCGTTCTGGTTCTTGTCGATGAGGTCGTTTAGTTTTGGGGCCAGCCGTAGTGCAAGGATCTTGGAGACTAGCTTCGCGAAGCTATGGATCATAGCGATCGGTCTGAAGTCTTGCGGAGAGTTTGCCCCGATCCTCTTAGGCAGCAGCACTACCAGTGCATTGTTGAGCATGCCTGGTGAATGCCTGGATTGCCTCCATGATCTCGCCGTGAATGATTGGCCATGCACTTTTATAGAAATTCCCAGTGAACCCATCCGGGCCTGGAGCACGGTCCCCTAGCATTGCTTTGACATTTGGCCTGCAGGTAGAGCGGGCAGTGGTCTGATGCGTCGGATCCTATTCCCCGAAGATGTGCGTTGGGGAATTTCTGATCCCATTCAATGGAGATGAGCACTCTGTCCAAGCGTACCAGAGTGGGTGTTGTCCTTTCATTCATTGCTCCAGGTGAAGATGTACATCCTGCAGCGCAGTCCCAGGGTAGCAACCGCGCGCCGATCTGAATCGCCTGAGGTTGGCCCTGTTTTTATCAGCTTCCGAGAGGATCAGGTTAAAGTCGCCAGTCACCGCTTCCAGCTCCGTCTGGTACAGTCACTGCTATCTATGAATGGTCAACGATCGTTTCGTTTGGAAGAAACGAGCCAATTCAATTGGGCTTCTCTCTGTTTGCTTTTTTTTTTCTTTGGCAGCATGGTACCACTCACAGCTCCCAATCGGCCCAATTCTTTGAGACGAGCCAAATCACTTGGGTTCCCAAGGGGCCAAATCGATATCACGACCGGGCTTACGCACGGCCTGCCGGCTGCTCTCTCCCAACCGGAACCCTCTGTCCCTCTCTCCAGCAGCCAGCAGCCAGCAGGCAGCACCACCACCTCCGCGGCGGCGCGAGTGTCACTGTCCTTCCCTACCTGCTCCTCTCATCTCCTCTCCCCCGCGCCGCCGCCGCAACTAAAGAAACCCTCAACCCGGGCGGGGGGGGGGGGGGGGGGGGGGGGGGCCGGGGGCCATGGCGGACACGGTGCAGTACCGCCTGGAGCGGATGACGGACGAGCTGGACGACCTGGAGCGCCGGGGCCTCTT
>CM041630.1:718291-744750 GCA_023333625.1 Bothriochloa decipiens
CTTTTATTACTCGCTTACATTGGCGCATGACAGAGGATGGCTGACCGTGAGTGGATGTACACGGGCTTCGCAAATAAGAGCTATGAATTTGTTAGGGGGACGGATGAATTCCTAAAGCAAGCATTTGGCCCAGTTGCTAAAGGGTCGTGTCGGATGCCTTGTCCCTGCAGCAAGTGTAAGAACAAGAAAAAGAAAGACTTCACTCACATGTACAAAGATATTTGGACGAACGGATACGTTCCAAACTATACCCGCTGGATCTACCATGGTGAACGCCCTCGTATTACGGGGGAGGACGTGAGACATGACCTCCAGGGGTTTGATCAAGATGCCGGGATGGCAGAGTTCATGGCAGACATCACCGATGCAGGGTTGGTTCAGGAAATGGAGGTGGATGAAGAAGATCCAGAGGAGACCGCAGCCGCGTACTACACCATGATGGAGGCGGCAAAGCAGGCCCTTCACGAGAACACTTTGATCTCGCGTCTGGATGCCATTTCACGCCTAATAGCGTTGAAGTCTTCACTGGGCATTAGTCGAGAGGGTTTTGATCTCGTGTTGGCGACTGTTGGCGAACTGCTTCTGAAGGTTCACGTCTTGCCGAAGAACACGTACGAGTCACAGAAGCTCCTTCGTGCACTCAAGATGCCGTATGATGCGATCCAATCTTGTAAGAACGGGTGCGTCCTGTTCAGGGGAGACCACGGGAACTTAAAGTACTATCCAAAGTGCAAAGCCTCTAGGTACGTGGAGGTAGAAGGAAGTGTGGCGCATCCTGGCAGAGTTGAGCTTTTTCTTCCGCCAGCTTTGTGCCAAAGAGTTATCTCGGGATGTTTGTATTGAACTGGAGAACGCTGCACCTCTGTTGCTCAGCAAGTTGGAGATGATATTTCCACCCGGCTTCTTCCTGTCCATGCAACATCTGATACTGCACCTACCGACCGAGGCACGGTTGGGGGGGCCCGTGCAGCACCGTTGGTGCTATCCAATCGAGAGGTGTCTAAAGCTTCTTCGGAAAAAGTGCAGAAATAAAGCCAAAATTGAGGCTTCCGTGGCAGAGGCATTCGTGCTGGAGGTGTCGACATTCACACAGGCGTACTATACTGAAAAACTACGCAAGCCGCGCGATCCAACCCCTCGTTACAACATCGACGAGAATTCATCGAACCTCAGCCTTTTCAGAGGTGATCTCGGAAGAGGAGGCGCAGGGGTCAACAAGAACTTGCGGCATGAGGAGTGGCACACTATCATGATGTGCTTGTTGTTGAACCTTGACGAATGCATTCCTTATCATAAGTAAGTTCTAGCCCAGCTTGTTACATACGCCACTATC
Source organism: Bothriochloa decipiens (assembly GCA_023333625.1). Classification (NCBI taxonomy): domain Eukaryota; kingdom Viridiplantae; phylum Streptophyta; class Magnoliopsida; order Poales; family Poaceae; genus Bothriochloa; species Bothriochloa decipiens. Next base: position 719,625 of record CM041630.1, read on the forward strand.
CTTTACCTATCGATATAACCCCCCTTGTCTATTCTCTTTCCAGGGAATATATTAATGAACACTGGAGAGGCAGAACGGCTCCTACTGAGAAAGAAGAGGACCATCTTCTTAGACATGGAGTGCCTAGTTTCGTAAATTGGTTCTGTACAAAGGCTCTTCATGATGCTGAAATGAGTGATGAATTGAGACACGTGGGCAATGGCTTCGCCCGAAAGGTCAAGTCATTCAATGTTTATGATGTGAATGGCTATCGCTTTCGCACAAGAAGCTACGAAGAGAATCGTGGCAACCTAAATACCACGTGCAGCGGAGTTCGTACACCAGGCTCGGATGAGAAGGACTATTATGGCATAGTCGAAGAGATATTGGAGCTTGACTTTGGCAAAGACCTAGGTTGTAAGCCTGTGGTATTCAAATGCCATTGGTTTGATCCTAATGACACGAGAAAGGACCTTAAGATTGGCCAAGTCGAAATTAGACAAGATTCTAAATATGAACAAGACGATGTCTATATTGTGGCTAACCGAGACGCCACGCAGGTTTATTACCTCCCATGGGCATGCCAAAAAGACGAGAATCTTGCGGGTTGGAGCCTTGTGCAGTCGGTACCGCCGCACAGTAAACCGCCTGTCCCAAACGATGATGATTACAACTTTGACCCAAGTACAGATGAGTTCTATCAACCTGAGGGGCTAGAAGGCAGTTTGGAGATAGACATTCTATCGCTGATGGGTATGGAAGTAAACAACGACATCGATGAGGACGAGGGTGATGAGGTGCACGATCCTGAGGACTTACAAATCCTTGAGGAGTGGCAGATGAAGCGCAACAGAGTTGAAGAGGACGATGTAGAGCCTGATGACGATGGAGATTATCATGACGATGGAGAGCCTGATGAAGATGGAGATTTCTCCCAACACTTGCGCGAGCTCGACAATATTGATAGTGGTGATGACAGTAGTGATGGCGACGAGTACACACCAGCCATATTGCCGTTTGCGGAGACGATAATTTCTAATTCATGTAATACTATATTGTTATTATTTTTACCTTGCAATTATGTTTCTTTACAAGTACTAGTCATTTTCATACTAACGGTTTTAATCTTTGTCAATGCAGGCACTCGACAAGATGGTGGGCGGAAGGAGGTCGCGGAGGATAGGGGTCCGCTCGACGTACATGACGACCAACGCCAACGCGGAGGCAGCGGCCGCCGGCGGCGAGGACGAGGCGGGCGTCGACGAGGCGGGCGTTGACGTGGAGCACCCCCGCAGCAGCCATGGCACGTTGTCGAGGAGGCTGTTCGACGACGAGGCGACAACTACCGGTGACGGCAATGGTGACGGCGACGGCGACGGTGGCGACGACCTCAACAGCGAGGATACACCAGCCACGTCGAGTTCCACAGCTTCGAGCAAGCCCTACCAGCGCGGGGCCTCGTCACTTCCTGACCCGCCGCCCCTCGGCCGCCGCCCAGTGATTCGACCCGCGGGCAAGATGTAAGTAACCATTGTTGATTTCACTAGTAGTTCATATGACATGTTGAGATTGAAATTTTCGACTAACAATTGTTGTTAATGACTCGTGCAGCGGCTGGATAAAGGTGACCGACAAGAAGAGTTCACGCCATGTCAATGGCATCCAGGGCTTGCTCATTAAAAAGCACTACCCTGGCTTGGTCACCATCGAGGGTCAGCAGATCGTCCCATACAAATGGGACGACTTCTACCGGGTGCAGGACGTATCTGGTGAAGTTCTTGCTCACAAGATCTTGAGTGAGTTTTGGGTGAGTCTTTGCATTGCACCGCATATTTCAATACCACGCATTCGTTGCTCTTTCTTGAAACAATGAAATGATGTTGTAATCATGTGTGCAGTTGTACTTCCAGTTGGAGGAGGGGCACGACGAGCAGCAGGCGACGCGGCGGCAGGATGCGGTCTGCCGCAGCCGTCTCAAGGACATGTACCACGAGGCGCATCTCCAGGCCGTCATCACCTACTACGCCGATGTGAAACGCGAGGTGGTGAGGAAGGAGGACGTCAGGGAGTTGCTACTGGAGAGGGAGACCGACCTCACCGAGGAGCAGTACATGCAGGTAATTAATTAAGTACGAACGTTATGATTCCTCTTCGAGGAGCAGTACATTCAATTCATCGCCTGGAATATCAAATACTTCAATGCCATGCAGGTGTGTCCAACCTGGTGCGATAAGTTCCCCGACTGCTGGCTTCAAATTATGCGTGCGTGGCAAACGGACAAGGCGTACGCGGACCGCAAAGAAGATTGGAGAAAACGCCTGGAGCATCCTCGGGCAACACACCACCAAGGGAACAAGACGCTCCCTGAGTTCATGGAGGACTGGGTATGCTTCTGTTGATCCATTTATTATAGCTCTCAATTGTCACTATTTGTAAGTTCTAACCAAGCTTCTGTTATCCTTGCAGAAGGAGTACCATCAGGGGCAGCAAATCAACGAGTTCACGGGGTTTGCCCTTTCTCGCAAGGGCAAAGTGTCAGCGCCGTCCACCATCTACAACCCGGAGGATGGGCCCGACGTCTATGGCAGCATCAACGTCTACAACAACCTCGCCAAGTACGTCGAGGCGGGTGTCACGCTGCATGGGCCGACGTTTGACCCCACCACGGCCCCCCTGGACACGCGGCTCGTGATGAAGACAGGAGGAGGGAAGCAGCACGGCCGGTACGCTATTGCCAACGCCGCCATCGACTCGTCCTCTGTTCCGACACTAAGCCAGATCCGAAAAGAAGACGCGGAAAGTGGCGGGTCGGAAATCCCCATAGCGCCTCGGAGGCCAAGCAGCGCGCAGATGATGATGTCACTCCAGGTAAGTGCAGTTTCATTCGTCGTTCACTCGTTTCACACATGATGTACCTTGCCTTCACATACAATCAACCTTACGGGTGTAATATTGCAGGCCACGGTCGAACAGCTGCAGGCCAGCCAGGCGGCCCAGTCAGCGAGGCATGAGGAGATGATAAGGCAGCAGGAGGCGCTGCGTCAGCAGCAGGAGGCGGCCTATCAGCAGCAGATGGCGGCAATGTCACAGCACTACCAGCGTTCGATAGCGCAGCTGACCGGCTACATCCGTTCCCAGATCCCAGGAACGAAAGAACCTCCTGCCTCGATCTTCGCTCCACCACCAGTTCCAGTTCCACTTCCAGTGCCTATTCCTGTACACATTTCATCGGTGAGTATATTGCATGTTGCTTTAGCTTGTGCGGCCATCCTGCAGGTACTAATTACATCACTTGGCCTTTGTGCAGGCACAGTCGGCGGGTTCGAACCCAACTCCAGGTGCCAGCCCTCCACTGGGTCCTTCTCCACCGCAGGGCAGTCCGACTTACCCGACCTACCCCGCCACCTACCCCACGCAGCAGTACCTGTGGCCTCCTCCAGGGTCGCAGCACGGGTACTCCTCGTGGCCACAGGGGCCGACGGAGCAGGGGCACTCCGGGCCGGCAAGCGTCCCAGCGCCACAGTACAGGTGGAACTACGGTACGTCTGCGCAGTCGGGTTGGGCTCCGTGGGAGCAAGGTGGGGGATCTGGGACACCTGATGACGACGCTGCTAGCTAGATAGCCTTACTTCTCGCATTTGGACCTTTATCTATGGGATTGTTGCACATTGGCCATGTATGGACTCTTATGGCCATGGTATGTGTATTGTGGACTTGTATCGATGGATTTGAGCACGATCATGTGTCGATTAATGTTAAAACTGAATTTCATGCTGAATTGTGGTTTATATGTGATGAAATGTTTATTATGTGATATATATGTGCTAAAATGACGAATGAACGAAAGGAAACAGCAAAAAAAAAGGTGAAAATTTTTTTTCCCAGATTTGCCGACGGCTAGCCGTCGGCAAAGCTGGTTCATTTCACCAGCACGGCCCAGCTTTGCCGACGGCTAGGCCCGGCCGTCGGCAAATTTACCAAGTGTTTGCCGACAGCCGGCCGTCGGCAAAGAAAGTCGTCAATTTTTTAAAAAAACAAAAAAATGCACTTTGCCGACGGCCGGTAGCTTCAGCCGTCGGCAAAGACCGCCGTTAGTGGCACGGCGCAGCCACTGACGTGGCTCCTTCGCCGACGGGTGGTGTGGCCGTCGGCAAAGCTTTGCCGATGGCCGCACAGCTGGCCGTCGGCGAACATGTCTTTGCCGACCAATTCTTTGCCGACGGTCCTTTGCCGACGGCCGACGTGTCAGGCCATCGGCAAAGCCTTCGCCGATGGTAAACTCGTCTTCGCCGACGGCTTGAGGCCGTCGGCAAAGAAGGCGACTCCGGTAGTGCCTCTTTGTTTCTTTTTCACATGAAATTGAGTTTTAAGTTACCCACGAATGACTTCTCGAATAAGATAAATTTCAGTAATTGATCTGCTGATTTCTTTACTTGCTGCAACTGTAAGGGATGAAGCCGACAAAAGCATTCAGTTTGGGATGGTTGTGCTTTATAGTATTATTAGATACAAAAGGTTCTTTGGGAGGCAGATCGGATAGATGAAGGAAGTGGGCGCGGGCATGCAGTCGCCGCCGGCTCTAGGCTGAGGTGAATGGCCGTCATCAGTTCCTACACGGTGATGCCCAACATCCAAACAAATAGGACACTTTTCAGATGTAACTCCTCTTATCTATGCTGTAAATAAACTCTGTTGTAAACTGATGGACTTTGCCCCTGCACCTCCCTGGCAATCGGCATCTGTGGAATGAAATATAGGTGAAGATCGCTTTGATCCCATCTGAAGTTTGTCTAAAAAATATTTTTTTTGCATAAAAGAAAATTGTATTAATAATCAAGTAACATCCTTACAAGCAAGAGATAAAACAAACTCTGGAAAAGAAGCAAAGAAGACCTAACTAAGACCAGACCATATAGCAAAAATAAGCAAACTCATGAGCTACCATGTTTTGATATCTTTTAATTAATCTTAACGACCTCAAGACTACATAGCTCCTCCATCTCCATCCATGCATCACGAACCAAGGACACTTGTGCTGTCTTTTGTTCTCTTGTTCTTGCAGTGCATCCTTTGAACATTTGGATCCTTCTCCTACCAGAAGTGCGTTTTAAGAATAGAGGATACAAGAAACATCCATGACTTGATTTGGGCCATTGAGCCTTGTCATGCATAGCAGGAATTAGCTGAGTATATGCTAATACTCTCCAGTTTTCCAAGGCAATACGTGGTTAATATACTGCTAAAATTTTATATTATTTTTTAGCATACTAATTGTATCCTATGAAAAATCTCAAAAGCACAGATCTCACAAAGTTTCAATCTCTATCTCTATCTAATAATAAATCACCAAAATTTCTTATAATTTTTTGTTCACCTATTTTTCTTCCGCCTCTTCCTCTCCCTACACGGTTCGGTCGCGGCCTTAAACACGTTGATGCTGCGTGGTACATACTCTAGCTAGCAACTGAGACGCAGTAATAAATCTATACTAGCGTGGTATGGAGACCGATTAATAAACGTATTGGATTGTGTATGAATCCGACACGGGCATTAACAACTCACGAGAAAAACAGCACAAAAAATAGAAAGCGCTCAAAAAATAAAACTCACGTCCGTATGGTCATGTACATATCTTTTTGGTTTTCTTATAGATATTTTCCTTTTCCAATTCAAAATACATCGGATCACCGATAAATAAAAAGCATAAAAATAAAAAGCGCTCAGCAAATAAAACTCCTATCCATGCGGTCATGGATCCGCCAGATAAAGCGGACGTCCCAACGGGAGCACTCCTCAGGAAGGTATCTGTTTTATTTTGTTTTTTATTTTTGAAATACACATCGGATCTCTTTCTGTTTTCTTATAATCTTTTTCCTTTTCAGTACACATAGGATCTACTAGAGCAAATCAATAATAAATTGACACGATCATAGTGAAATCAAAACCGTATGAAGAACCTGGTGCCTTAGCTTGGTGCTGTAGAACGCGGGCGGTAGAGCTGAGGTCGTCGTGCCCTAGATCGAGTTGTCGGCCTGTAAAAAAACCCACACACCATGGCGTGCCGCTTTAGCTGCCTCATTGCCTGTGCGCCGTGTATAAGACAAGAATGGGATGGGACTATTGCAGTTACAAACCCCTTATGTAGAAGAGCTCTCGCTATGGGCTCAACAGTTGGGGGAGCTTTGATTGGTGCTCTCCTTCCATACCACGGTGTTGCTCATCTGTAGGACATACCCTTGAAACCATATATACATGCGATGTCCTTAATAGGTTGCAACATTAACTTAAACTAATGGGTGTCATAATTATGATAAAATAAATGTGCTTCTTGTAAGTATGTACCATTACAAATCCCCAACGGCAAAAACATGCATGTGAAAATAGGGAGAGGTCTTCTGTCATAAAATAGCCATAAGACATAATAGCTCTCGACATGTTGATAGCCAATCCGACTTGAGTTAGATATTTTGATGTGTCTTCAAAAGAATTTGTGAAATTTGATATTTGAGAACACTATAAACTTGGATATCATAAAAAATAAAATTAAAATCACAAATCCTAAGGTTCAGTCGCCTGAGATTCAGGCGATAGGCACTAATGCAGCATCTGTTGCTCTTTTATTTGAGTTGAAGTAGGGAACACGAGAAGCATCATAACATCGCCTGATGGATTTTAAAAAAACAGGCATCTGTAAATTAGCAATCCCCAATTAAAATATGTACAAGCAAATATTGTTGTGCTTAGCCATGCGAGAAAAAAAAACTAAATTGTGTTCTAGTTTGATGATATACAAGATCAATTATACATTGTTATGTAATTTCCAACTCTTTCTTATCTGTTGATGTCATCGGGGAAACATTATGTTGCATGTTTTCACCCGTTGCAACGCATGGGCACATTTGTTATTTTATATATACTAGCAAAATATGTCCGTGCGTTGCAATGGGATAATGGAATGGTACTGAATATTCATGAAAAATGATATAATAAATATGACATTCATAACATAAATGAATATCAACAATAATATAATATAACAATAACAATGCAACTATCTAGTTTGCGACATTCTTTGTGTAGCTATAAACATATAATTCTAAAATATGACAGTATTAGTTGCAACTTGTTAAGGAATCGTTTATTTGTTGATAATTATAATGGAAATATATCTCTATTTTTTTTACATAGCCACATCAATGATGTATCTAAAGAGAGATATCTATCAGAATTCAGCTCACGTTTTAATTACTTGAACTATCAACTAATCTAGGTTTTAATAAAAACAACTTTTGTTTCTAATTAAAACCACATCAATAAAATTGAAATCTTTGTTTACATTACAATACTTTTTTATTTATTTGCAATTGACTTAGTTTTTTGTAGAGGAGTTTGCTATTTATTTAGATAAAACAAAACAAAACTCATCTAAACAGATACATCGGCCTGGAAAAATAACATCGAAAGAAAAAAAGAAACCTAAATGCTCACCCTCATCACGTTGAGCCTTTAGTGCTTCCCGAAGAGACGTAGAGGCCCATACTTTCCAGTAGGCATCTCCATGATTCCTCATCTTTTTACTCCGTGGCTGTGCCCGTTGGCGGCGGCGGATGTACGCCACGAGTGCGGAGCAGGCACCGGCAAATAGCGGCAACGCGGAGCAGGACGCAGCGGCTTCGGTCCGCTCCAACATGGAGCAGGGTACGGCGGCGGCAGCCCGCTCAAGAGCGAGCAGGCGCGGCAGCGTCGGCTGCGAGCGTGAGCAGGGCGCGGCCGCGAGCGCGAGCAGGACGTCAGCGCGATGGCCGGTGGTCAGCGTTTTTTTTCTACTTGATTATTATGATTTGATCACATTGCACCTGGCTGTCGATTTCCTCGTATAGGAAAGAAGAAACATGATTTTTTTTATTCGATATATGATGTGTCCTTGTCTTATTAAGGTAGGAGACACGAGTAAGTCGATTTTGATTTGAATTTGCACCGTAACTACAGACCTAATCACCGAGAGAGGCCAAGGGCGGATAGAAATTTGCTGGATGAAAAGGGAGGACCAAAATTTTGGCAATTAAGTATATGGATATAGATATTATTGGCTGACGGACATTATTTTTTTATTACGACGATGGCCTGGCCTGGTGGACAGAACTTTAATGGAGAAATTTTCACAATTATATATTAGAGAGAGATAAAACATATTCGTACGAGGTCGTATAAAAAAATAATACAGATTTTTCTAAGATGTAACCTTGTCTCTTTGAACATGAACGAGACCTACAACTTCGAAGAGTCAAATAAAGTATATTTTGAGGCTTCGATTATGTAGACAATGATAACTTAGAACAATGTTGAAGACAGCGGGTAGATTTTGCTCAAAAAACTTTATACTGGTGTACAAATTTTTAACTGTTTTTAGTGGATTTTTTTTTTAACTAGGGGTGGGTTATCAGGTACCACGGGCCAGGGAACGAAGAAAACAAGCCGGGGTCGGGCCCACTAGTGTTACCGTCATCTTGCATTCCAAGTTAGTTTCCAACTTGTTGGCAGGGCAGCCTGCGCTGCGCCGCCGCCACAACACACCGAACTGTTTTGAGATCAAGATCAGAAAAGGAGATGGCGATGCTCGGGCGGCGGGCAAGTACAAGACCGGTATGTTGTCGGTGCACCGCCTTGACGTCACGAAGCATCTGTTCTACCCGTCAGCATCTGAAGCACGACTCGTCGGCGGTGACGGTGATGAGGAGCCACGCCCACGCCCACGCCCACCGACGACTGAGGAGCTGCCGAAGCTACCTGCACGGTGCGCCATCTTCTCCAACGCGACGACCGCCGCGGAGCGCACAAGGTCCACTGCCTTCTTGAGCCTCGTCAGCAGCCCGCGCAGCGAGGGCAGCAGGATCCTTTTATGTTTTTTTTTTAATATATGATATTTTTTGTTGCACATGTTTTTAGGAACGGATCATAAAAAAACTATCCCTAGAAATTGATTGATTTCTTATATTTCTAAAAGTCTCTTTTTCTAGAGGCAGTAAGAAGCACTAATAAACTTTATAAATTGATTGATTTGTAGAGACAAACTATCTCTCTGAAATTGCTTTAGAGACAATTTTTTTTAATAATTTTAGAGGCAATTTTTATAGAACGCGGTCTATGCAAAGAAAGAAGAAGGAAAGGCCTCTCTTAGGATTGTTTTTGGCGTGGTAATGTAACACGAGGACGATGACTCACAACAAGCAACGAAAGAAAGCCTCGTTACAGTAAAAATCACATTGCAAGTAGCTGAGGAAAAAGAAAAAGCTACTGCTAGTAGAAATGATGATGAGCATCGCAACTACCATACACACTACCACACCAAATCCCACTACACCAACCGACGTCTCACCTAACTTTCCGACCGACCACGCACGCGCTGTCCAACCAATCTTCGCTGTCCACCAAGATTCTCTCATCATGCTCTCCACCACCACCAGTCATCCTCACCAAACCCAGCAAGATCCAACCACCGCAAGCACGACGGCGACGACCCACCCGCCGCCGGCCATCCTCATGCTCCTCGCCGCACCGGAGCTCGACTTGGACCCACCGGACGACGAGTCACCGCCTCCATTGCCATCCGTGGTGAGATGCACATCGAGCTGCACGGTGGCATCGGTGCCATTGATCCCCTCGGGCGTCTTCCACAGCACGTACCCAGTCGCCATCCGGAACGTCCCGGTGCCGCCGACGACGGGGATCTCGCGCACGTCCTCCCCGGTGTCGTCGCGGCCCATCAACTGGAGCGTGCTCCCGTTGTGCGCCCCCGACGTGAGCAGCAGGTTGGCGCACACCATCAGCGCCGCGCCCGACTGCGACGCCAGCATGTAGATGCCCTGCATGCGGCCGAGCTCCGCCGAGGAAGGGGACGAGGTGGACGTCACCGGGTCGTCGATCACCGTCGTGTCGCCGAACGTCATGCCCAGGGTCGGGGCGGTGAGGGTGGTGCCCGGGCCCTTGATTATCTTCACCGCCGTTGGGTTGCTGCCTGAGGTGATGTCGTGCATGTACAAGGTTAGGCGGGTCGTGCCGTTGTTGGCGTCTGCCGCCAGAGTTAGGACGGCGGACATGGCCACGATGAGGAGGAGGAGGATGGGCGTGGCGGTGCTTCTGGTGGTGGTGGCCATGGTGGCGGTCGGCCGGCGGCAGCTAGCCGCGTGAATGGATGGATGTACTTCCGGGCTTCCGGCCGAGATGTGCTAGACTGCTAGCTAGCTAGCTTGTGATAAGGCTGGAATGGAAATGGATTAGCTTCTTGTGTTATGTATGGAGGTGGTGCTCTGGTGTTGTTGGGTTAGTTTAGGAACGAAGAGGACATATATATGATGGATGATATAGATGACATTGACAGCATGTGCAGGTCAGTCAATTAGCTAGTGTCATGGTTGTTGAGCTAGTGAGATTTGTAGTACTTGCAGTAACCAAACCAACAAATGTGTCGACTCGATGCAGCAGTTGTTGAGCTCACCTACCGCTATACCCAGTGTGCTAGTAGCTCATCCGTGTGCCGGCACATTCTCTTTATTCATTTATTTATTTTTCTTTGTCTTCCTTTTCCATTTTTCCTCTTCTTCGAGAACACTTTATTGCCCGCGGCACTACAGCATCACGGCGACGCTGATGGAATCGGTCAACTGCCTGTGTCCCTTCCCACTAACTTTTGTACCTTTTCCGAAGAGCCAAAATTATATTAAAATCTGTTGTAATATTTATTTGCGTAATAACATCTATTGTTTGTTATGCATAATGGAACAAGTACTATAAGATTATCAATGGAATATATTTGCATAGTAAACATATTAGAAATATTGATAAAATTTTTACAAGTCTAGTTAAATTTAAAATTTGTTCTGTCAAAATTAATAAATATATGCAGTTCTTTTCAAAACTAATAGTTCTGTATTGTTAATTGTTACTCTCTCTATAAAAAAAACACAAAAATCATGGTAAGATTCAAAGTTTTCCTAATCCTCATGGTTGCATGCAAACTCTTTAATTATAGCTGCAGACATATTTTAAGTGACTCGATTATCCATCCGATGATCAACCTTTCTATATGAGATGTCTAATAAACAAGGCAACATCATTTTTTTTTGTTCAACCAGACACCATGGTAATTTTAAGGCCATGAGAATTAATTTGAAAACTTTTTCTTGGCTCAATAGAGGTACAATAGATAACCTAAAGTGACTTAAAAATTATATCCATATTATCTACCTCTGTATTTACCAAAAAACTAGAGTACTCTTGTATAAACCTCTTATTATTACCTGCTTATGTCATTCTTAATATTAAAATAACAATTTCCATGATAAACCCATAACAAAACACATGGAGAAACTATGAATGCATATGAAGGACATACATGACTGAAAACTGAAATATATCACAATCGGACATTTAGAGAAATATATCTTTTTTATTGAAAACCTAAAATACCGTACCACTATTCATAAAAGTACTAGCAAATATGCTTGTGCGTTGCAACGGGAGAAAATAAGCAGTCGATGACCAATGAAATTTGGCCAGTATTAGATCCCTAGCGCTGTTGTCTTTCATGTTATTGTGGACGGCAAATAGGATAGCCTTGCTCCTCGTGTTGATCTCGAGTTCTCGAGCATCCATACTGCCTCATCGTGTGCGTGCTCCATCGATGGAGCGTTGGTATCCGCTGAGTCGCAGACCATTAATAGTTGATGTCAGGATCGTCGAAGCTCACCATAGGGTACTCGAGTATCACACACGGCAGACATCCGTTGTTGGGAAGTTGCCAGACCTTGTCGTAGTCGAGCACACCATCCTTAACCCAGGCCATTGGCGTCTCCATCTTCTTAGGGCTAGTGTCCACATCATCACGTTGAAAGCTAAGCTGGAGCGCACGCACGTGATCGTGCTTAGGCCGCCTCAGCAGCAGCAGGGCAACGATGACGAAACTCACCGCACCAGGCCCCGACAACGGCCAGGGGTTGATGTTGCTCACGCAACAACCGCCGGACTTTTGATGTTTTTGCTGCTAGCTGCTTCGGCGTAGATATGCAACGATAGGAGCTCAGCAAATAAGTGGAACTTGGTAGGTGCATGGCGTACGTTCAAGCAAAAATAGATCAGGGATACGTACGTACTGGGTCTGATCTCTTTTAATTCTTCTAGTTAGCTTCCTCTCCTCTGGACAACTTCCTTAGGTATCCAAATTTGTTTCGTACTCCTTGTTATGTACATGTTTCTTTCTTGGACAAAAAAAATATTCTGGAACGGTGGACTCCTAATTAGATTAGATTTCCTATAGAAGCAAACATAGAGGTGAAAGAAAAATTGGCGAATAGAAATTTTCCCTCTTTATAGATAGGTAGAGATTAGTGGGGTGCCACATTTTATAGAGGATAATAAACACAAAATATATATTAGTATTTTACCACAAATAAAAAGAAAAGCAACCTAAATATTTACACATGACCATCCATGATCCACCTCTATGGTAATTTAAAAATAAATTCAAGTGCTAGGTGAAAACAATGGCATGATTTAGAATAAGTTCATTAAACTGAGCTAATAAACGGAACCCAATAAAATTTCCTACCAAACCTAACTTGAATGCTTAATCTCACTCTATGCAACACAACTTCTCGATAGTGCTATGCTCAACACTACTCTCTCTGTCCTAAAATGTGATGACTTTTTCGTTGTTCAAATTCAAACCATGCATACTAAGTTTGACCAAGTTTGAAGAAAAAAAATAATATTTACGGTATGTATCTATCAAATGAGCTTCACTAATATATTTACTGTATGTATACATTTTAAGGTTTAACTTAAGATAACTAAAAATTCGTTATACTTCACGAGCGAAGAAATAGATTACTAATTCCGGACGAGGAAATAGATTAATTACTAATAGAGGGGGAGGCATCAGTGAATTGGGCTGAGAGCACGAGGAATTTCCGCCCACGATGTAGTAGTGAGTGTGTTTTAGGATGTTTTTTCCCAAGCAGTTGGCAAGAGATTTCTGTGGTAATTTATTAGAAGAAAAGCAGTTTACAAAACAAAACACAAGAGGAAAAAGCAAACAAAGAGAAATGAGCAACTTTGAACTTTGCGGGCACATTTACCAGCTTCCACTCGACAGCTCGACCCTGAATGGCGACAGGACAATTAAAAAGCATCGAATAATAATAAGCAAGAAAAAAAAACAACCGAAAACTAAACCAACATTAATCCGGTACTATATCCTCTGTGAAGGACAGAGCTTGATGGTAATGATTTATATTAGAATAGAGAAAATGACAATGGCCACACGCCATGAGACATGTCGCATGCACAGGACCAACACCCCACACACACTACATGAAGCAAAGTACATGGAGTCATGGACTCGTCGCCAAACTTTGCACCACTGTACGCTGCTAGCTAGCCGATCTCACCAGACGACGACGGATCCAACCACCGCAACAACAATGGCGACGACGCACGCATTGACCCACCCTGCTCCAACCCGCTTGCCAGCGGCGCCCGACGAGGCACCAGTGGTGCCGCCGGCGCCGGTGGTGTCGCTACCCGTGTCTGTCGCCGTCTTCAGGTGCACGTCGAGCTCGATGGTGGCGTCGGGTCCGCTCATGTTGGTCGTCTTCCACAGCACGTACCCGGTGGCCATCCGGAACTTGCCCGTGCCGCCGACGATGGAGAGCTCCCGCACGTCGGCGGCCACGTCGTCGTGGCCCACCACCGCGAGCGTGCTGCCGTTGTGGTCCCCCGAGGTGAGCAGCAGGTTGGCGCACACCATGAGCACGATGCCCGACTGCGACGACACCATGTAGAAGCCCTGCGCGCGGCCCACGGCGGCGGACGTCGGCGACGACGTCTCCGTCAGCGCGTCGTCGATCACCATGGTGCTGCCGAACTCCAGCCCCGGGACGACGGTCGACCCCGCGGCGGTGGAGCACTTCACCACCTGCACCGCCGTCGGGTTGCTCCCGGCCACGATGTCGTGCATGAAGAAGTTTAGGTGCATGCAGTGGTGCCGTCGTCGTCCGCCGCCAGGACGACGGACGGCGGCGATGACAGCGCCACGAAGAGGAGGAGGACAGAGAGGGGGGATGCCATCGCTGATGATGCTGCCGTGTTGGATGATCGTTTGATGGAGCTCGAGGTGCGTAGAAATTAAAAACTTATAAGCTAGCACCGTGAGTGTGTGTGATGCATATATGCTTGGTGGTCGAAGTCGAATAGCCAATGTATTGTTGCTTTTGTTGTTGTAGGTCGGACTCGAGGTGTGATATGATGTCCCAACCCACAAGAGCACCATTAGGTGACACGGGACCTATATAGTATATAGGATAACAACATCGTACTGTCTATAGTAAATTAAGTACGTACCCTTTTCTGAATTATAATATATTTTCTTTTTTTTGATAAAAAAATTATTTTGGTTTTTGGGTCTGCTTGGTTGGCATCCAATTCTTGCCAAACCTAAATCATGGCAAGCCAAATTTGTGATCCTCAATTGGTTCATTGTCAGATAATTGGTGTCACTAATTTTTACGCCAAAGTTTGGCAAATCTCTAAAATGTTCTTAAACTCCATATAAAAAATTGGCAAACCTTCGTTTTGGCAACTAACCTAGTGTCATACCAAAATTCTTGCCAAAGTTTTGGCAATCATGATTTGGTATGCCCTAATTTTGATTGGGTAAATTTTGGATCCCAACCAAGCAAGCCCTTTATAATCATGTATCTAGACGTAGCGTATATTTAAATGTATCTGTGCTATTTCTAGAAAATGGTATTCCTAGTGTGATATCCACAACATTTTGTTTGTACGGGCATCCTAGCAATCCTGACCATCCTATCTATTGTTGCCTTGCACATTCTGCTTGGGCAGCCAACGCATCGCGCCCTTGAACATAGGGTTGGGCATAATTAACCGAAACAGAAAAACAAAGCTGAAAGAATCAAAACAGAAACAGAAAGAACCATAACGAAAAAATATCGGATCCTTATTCAATTCCAGATACGAAGGAACTCAAATAACCAAAGAAATTCCAGTTCCTACTCCAAGATAAGTTAGCTTTCGGGTTCTCGGGATGTCGTCTTCCTCGTTTGTACGGGCGACTCCACGAGGGGGCCTATGGTTTGAGCCCGACCCCCCCATGGCCGTACCCGCCATGGCTGACCACACGGCCCTACCCTAAAGCTGGGTCCGCTCGCCAGCCAGCGAGAGAAGATCGCAGCCCCACAAGTCAGTGGGAATCGGGGACCTCGACGGGAATCGGAGGAGGACCTAGGTCAAAAATTGCAAGACGATGAGGTGGTGGAGGAGTTTTTTGGCCAGTTATGGGTGATTGAATTGCCGCCACCTCGCCCGAACCCTAGGCCTGTCGCCGCCGCCACCAAATCCTCCACGCCAAACCTCCGCTAGATCCGGCGGGATCTTGTGGAGTCACAGAATTTCGAGGTGTCGAATTGCTTCCCGGTGCTCAAGTCCGACCGCCTGGAGAAGCCGCCCATCGAGATTAGCTTCGCGCGAGACATCTAGGGGAAGGGCGAGAAGGAATCCTTTGCTGAGATCGTGAAGAAGGGGAAGATGGCGGAGGGAAGATGGGTATGGCAACCGGAGCAGAGGCGCCCGCCACCTCATCGCCCGGCACGCCCGCCACCACCACCGCCTCCACCAAGGGGTCCGGCGCAACAAGGCCACCCAAACCTGGAGAGAAGGCAGGAACCCGCTCGGCCACCCCCACCTCCACGTCAGCCAGTGCAGGCGGCACCCAGGCAGCAAGTTCAACCACCTCCCTCCAGCAATATCAAGCTCCTTGGAGGCCAATTCAACAAGGGCGTGGTCAAGGTAACAATCAGTCAATTCCTCGTTCTACGTTGATCCAAGGTACAAGAGGCTCACCTGCTTCAATTGTGGGGAACCCAAGCACTTTGTGGGAAATTGCACTCGCCCTAAGGTCTGTTTTATCTGTGATATCCCTGGTCACCATATGGACTACTGCCCTATGTGGAAATCTGACACCCAGTTACAACGTTCATGGGAAGTTCTAGCCCAAGTTTAGGATTCTATCATCTGGAAGTGCCTAATGCTAAGTCTAACAAGTGGCTTAATCTGACAAATTATGGAGTTGTGAAGGTGAAATCTAGCAACATTTCGTCAGCTGAGTTGGATTGGAACTAGCTAAGATCTATAGCAGAGATTGGCCCTGGAAAATAAGAGTATTAGAAGCTGGAAAGTTCCTGGTCAGGTTCCCTCCAAGCATAAGAGTTAGTGATATCAAAAATTACCCATCATTCAACCTGAGAAAAGAAGGGGTCCAAGTTGAAGTGCTTGAATGGAAAGGAGACCTAGAACCATATAGTGAATTGGAGCAGGTTTGGGTGGAAATCAGAGGTATTCCTCCAAAATTCTGCCACTGGAAAGTATTTTCCCAAATTGTCTCTAGCTTTGGACTGCTTATGGATGTGGATTGGTCCTCCATCTTCAAATCTTTCTATGAGATGGTCAAGGTGAAAGTGGCTTTTAGAGATAGTAAGAAGATTCCAAATCAGAGGCTGTTTGAGTTGGGGCTTAAGTTGTATGTTCTGGAGATATTAGTCATGGGTGAAGCTGATAGCAAGACTAGGAAAAACTTTGGAGGCAATGATGACGATGATGATGACAATGGAAGGGGAAATGATGGTAAGAAAGAAGCTAACAAAGATGAAGAGCTACAGGATCTGGATAAAGCAAAGTCAAGTACATCGGCAAGCAAGAAATTAGAGATGACACCAACTAGCCAGGGGGCTTCTGGAAGTGGTGCTAACAGGACAGTTGGAGTCACTCTGAAAAGTCTGGAGGATGATTCCTAGGAAGGTCTTATGAAAGCTCTGATGTCTGGCACGATTAGGGAGGAGTTTGATGTTGGATCTAGTGCTCATATGACTATGGTGGAAAATGTGACATGAGGTACTGATACCTCGGCTGCATTTGAGGGGAACAAGTTGAGTGATGCTATGGGCTGTCCTTTGAGGAATTTCAATTCACAATCTAGGGATTGTACTGACCAGACTGGTTTGAACCAGGGGAAGGAAATTGATGGGGTCCTATACCAAAAAATGCTTGAGGCTAATCATTTCAAGACTCCTAATGCTTGTGAAACTCAAAATACTGATTGCCAGATTGTGGGGAACAAGTTACTTAGCTTGCTCAATGACGAATCTAGCCACTCAAAATGGGAAGAGTTTAGGAAATTTGCTAAACAAGGCACTGCCACTGATGGGTGCTCTTCCTTATTGATGCAAATGGAACTAGAAGTGTCTAAAGATGAGAGGGAGTTGGAGGACACTGAGATGGAGGGGGACATGGCAGATACAGAAGAAATCAACCAAAGCTTTGTTCAGATGGATAAATACAAGGAGGCCAGTAACCTAGAGGATCAGCTGCTAAACAAGAATCAAAAGAGGAAGACCAAGCGGGGGCCAACCCTCAGGGTACCAAGGCCCAGAAGAGGTGTTGATGATGGGAAAACAATCATGGAGAAGGCACAAGAAGCACAAAAAACTAAAAATCTGGAGAAAGGTACTAAAGTTATTCCTCCTTTGCTTTTAAAAGCAATAGCTTTTACTACATACTGCCAATGCTGTTAAGATTCCACTGGGGGACTGTACTGATGATAAGGTAAGGAAAGTTGAGTTGCTTAAATCTAGAGAACTAGATGACAGACAAAAATTTGAGGAGAGGAACCCTGAGGTGACTCTACCTGATAATCTAGATGATATCTTTGACATCGAGAAGTTTCCTCCATTTAGCCCTGATAGAGAACTTCCTTTAAAGGAACCTCAATCTGTCAATATTTCTTCTTGGGTGAAAATGGTTTCTAAAAACATTGGGGTTAGGGAGAGTAATTCTATTGTTGAAAATGATAGGAGCACTATGGAATGTTAGATGCCTCAATAAAGAGGGTAGGCTTAAATGTGTCACTGACTTTGTACAAGATAATAGGATAGACTTTGTTGGTATTCAGGAAACTAAGAAGGAGACCTTTATGGATTCCTACTTAAGTAGCATTCATAAGGACTTTATCTGGAATTTGCAAATAATACAGCTGGGGGTATCCTGGTAGGCTTTAATGATAAGAAGTTTGAGGTAATGTCTTGGCAAATAGGAACATATAGCATTGCCGCTATGGTTAGAAATGCACAGGATAATTTTATTTGGAGATTGATCTCGGTTTATGGCTCACCTTATGAAGATGGAAAACAAGATTTCATTAATGAACTTGATAGACTGTTAGATAATTGGGATGGACCTACAGTAGTAGGGGGGACTTTAACCTAGTCTGCAGCTCTAAAGAAAAAAGTAATGGTGTCCCACTTCGATCAATTAGCCAAGATTTTGACCGGATATGAAATCACTGGTGCTCGATCTAGTGGTATTTTTATGGGGATTCTTTTTATCGCTGTAGGATCCCTATTCAAGATTACTGCAGTTCCTTTTCAGGCGACTGTAGGACGGACAGCCCCCTATAGGTAGATTAATCACAAATAGACTGATTTGTTTTTAGACTAGATTAATAAATATGTGTTAATAGAACTCAAACCATCTACCAGATCCTTTACCTGGACTAATAACCAGGACCAGCCTATTATGGCTGCTATTGACAAGATCTTATGTACTACCAACTTTGAGACTAAATTCCCTATGGCCTTTGTGTCTATGAAATCTAGAGCTTGTAGTGATCATGTTCCTTTGGTCCTGAACCTTGGAGTTGAGGAAGCAAAGAAACCTAATATCTTCAGGTTTGAGAAGTGGTGGCTTGACCACCCTGACTTTAGGGATACACCTTGTGCCTTCATTGATCCTTTAGACATTTGTAAAGTAAAAAATTAGATTGATTAGGAAAAAGGTGAAGGGATGGGCTATTAATATAAATGCCCATTTCAAAAAGCAAAAACGGGATCTCCTTAAGGAGCAGGAACTACTGGACCTGAAAATGGAGGAAGGGTCCTTTACAGAAGAGGATATTTCTAGGCTCAAAGTCATTGGTAATGAGCTGGAGGCTATTTGGAGAATGGAAGAGATGAAGGCCAAACAAAGATCTAGAGAAAGAAATGTCAAGGAAGGTGATAGGAATACATCTTATTTTCAAGCTGTTGCTAATCAAAGACATAGGAAAAAAAGAATTGTGGGGCTAGAAACTCCTGAGGGCTGGATTGACAATAATAAGGACATGCTTGAGCATGCTGTCTCTTTCTATAAAAATTTGTTTGGGAGAGAAATGGAGAGTGGGGTTAAACTAGAGCAAGACTTCTGGGAGGAAGAGGAAAAAATTACTGATTTAGAAAATGATCTCCTTGAAGCACCCATTTCTGAAAATGAGGTCAAGGAAGTCATCTTCTCTTCATATAGTGAGGGGGCTCCTGGACCTGATGGCTTCTCCTTTTTGTTCTATCAAGTTTTTTGGGACATCAAAGGGGATTTGCTAAATCTGTTCAAAACTTTTGAGAATGGGGATCTCAACTTAGATAGACTAAATTATGCTATGATCACTCTCATCCCTAAAGATCCTGAGGCTAAGAACTTAAAGAAGTTCAGGCCCATTAGTCTCATTAACTATAGTTTCAAGATCTTCTCCAAGCTTCTCAACAACAGACTTATCAAAGTGGCTGATAGACTGGTGGCTTCGAATCAAACAACCTTTATTAAAGGCAGGTTCATCCTAGAAAGCGTAGTGGCGGCCACTACAAGTAGTAGTGCTTTATGTGACGGTTTTCGGTGACGTTCTAAGAAAACATCATAGAATTGTATTATCTGCGATGGTTCATCCCTAAGGTTATACATCGATGACGACTGGTTTATTTATCGTCATGGTTGGACGTCACAGATCATATTTTCGTGTAAATGATGCAATAATACAGAATTGGATATCTAGTCCAATACCCAGTATCCCTCACACAAATCAGTACTGGATTAAGTTTTAGATTAAAAGCAAAGTCGCTAATACATTTTGATAAGCTCCTTGCTCTTATGATCGTGAGGTCACTAGTTCAATTCCCTGTTCGTGGTTTTTTTTGTTTTCATTCGGTTTTGCAGTTTTTGATTTTTATATTTCCATTTCCATTTTATGTTTCCTTTAAAAAATAACTATATGTAATATACGTATACATGTATATGTATATACGTATATGACTTGTCTCCTGTTTTATTGCTCCTGGAGACACGCACAGCAGTGCCGCTGCCGAAGCAGCCCACCAAGGCCCATTATCAACTCCAGTACATATTGAAACCCTAACTAAGTCCAGCCAGAACCTCATCCCCACGCCCACATCCTCCTGCAGCCGCCACCCAACCCCAACACGCGCGAGCGCGATGCCCGGCGCTGCAGGAACTCCGGCCGACACCCACCCCCTTCTCCAGGGCGCGCTGCGCATCGACGCAGGTCGGCATCGACATGCTGCGTCGCCACCATGTATACCGCCGACGAGCGGAGTGCCATGGCTCAGGTCCGGCGGCCTCCCTCCCTTTCCGCTCAGATCCGGCGCTGGTACGACGAGCTCCCATCCTCGTCCTCGGTAGTGCACGGCTATCAGCGCGCAGGCGGGCAGATCCGGCGTCTTTGTCCCTCCCTCCCTCTCCGCACAGATCCGGCGCAGGTACAATTTTCTACTGATTCTGATAATTATGTTGATGTACAATTTTCCCTCTCTGCTCAGTTTTGTGCTAAACAGGGAGATAAACACATCCACAATTCCAGATCATTGAAGCCAGTTTCTTCTCTTGTAGTTTCTCGCAGCAGGCTCGTTAGATGAGGCTATCTCCGAATCGCGGCAGGAGGATCAGGGGGCTCATGTGGCTATTTTTGTTAAGATTTAATTGGGCAAGCAAATCATGAATTAGTGTGTTGTATAAGCCAACATCTTAGTTTTGTAGGTACTCAGTGTAGCTTTCTTATTACTTAAGCATTTCCCGTGAAAAATTGTACAAAAACAAATGTTGATGTGTCAATGAAAATGATGAGCAATGTTTTATTGCATTGCTATGATAATTTGGCATTAATTTGTGATGTGGAAAAACAAATTTCTAGCTATGCTGTGATGATATGGAAGTAATTTGTGATGTTCTTTTTCGTCACCAAGGTTTGGATCTGGGCTGGATATGGGCTCTATATACCATACTAGCAACTAATTCATGACGATCAAAAAATACATCATGTATCTCACGTCATACATTTACTTAACGTCTTAGATTTGGATTTGTGATCGTCATGGTAAGTTAACCGTAACGTATTTTGGACTGTCCGTGACCAAATTAATCGCCATATAAAGCACCAATTCTTGTAGTGGGCCCACGAAATTGTCCATGATGTGCATAAGCACAAACAAGAAGGGGTGATGCTAAAGTTAGATTACGAAAAGGCTTACGATAGGGTTAGCTGGTCTTTCCTTGAGGAAATGCTAGAATCTAGAGGTTTTGGTCAGAAATGGAGAAATTGGATTAGCAGGTTGTTAGGGGTGGTTCTTTATGCATAAGGATAAATGATGAGAATAGTAGCTACTTTAAACCAGGGAAGGGACTGAGACAGGGAGATCCTATATCCCCTCTCTTGTTCAACTTGGTAGCCGACGTCTTCTCCAGAATACTTATGAAAGCTGCTAACCAAGGCCTCATCTCTGGGCTGTTACCTCAAGTTACTGACGGTGGAATTATAAGTCTTTAGTATGCCGATGATACGCTGCTTTTCCTAGAAAACGACCTTGAGAAAGCTTGCAACCTTAAATGGCTCCTGGTCTGCTTTGAGCAGATGTCAGGGATGAAGATTAACTATGACAAGAGTGACCTCCTGACTATAGGTTTAGAGGAAGATCAGGCTAACAACTTTGCTAGATTATTTTGCTGCAAAAGATGTGACTTCCCCATTAAGTACCTTGGTGTCCCTTTACATTATAAAAAGCTCACTAGAGAACACTTGAACCTGTGATTGACAAGATTTTGAAACGTATTGCTGGATGGAGAGGGAGACTCCTATCTTATGCAGCGCGTCTAGTTCTCAAGGCTTGCCTTGCAACCATCCCAATCTACCTCCTCTCCATTCTAAAGTTTCCTAAATGGGCAATAAGAAGATGAATACCCATATGGGTCAATTTCTATGGGGAGATTCAGAAGAAAAACAGAAATATCACCTGGCCAACTGGCAGTTGGTTGCCCAGAAAAAAGAGGCAGGGGGCCTAGGGATACCTGACTTGAGAAGTTTAAACTTGGCTCTGTTATCTTCTTGGATCTTTAGATATCATCTTCATCAAAATGCTATTTGGGTTAGAATTGTGGACTACATATATAGAACAGAGGCTCCAAACATGCTTTGTTGTCCTGATGTAGGGTCTTCTCCTTTTTTAGAAAGGAGTTCTGTGGGCTGCTCAAGTGGCCCGTATGGGAATTAGATGGGTGCTAGGAAATGGGAGGAAAGTTAGGTTCTGGAAAGATCAATGGCTAGAAAATACTAGTTTGGCAGTTATTTTCTGGCCTCTGTATATGATCAATGAAGGACGGTCCTGGTGCAAGCGGTAGAGCTTTACCGCCTGTGACCAAGAGGTCCAGGGTTCAAGCTCTAGCCTCTGCACATTTGTGTAGGGATGACTGCTGGCTATTTTTCCTTCCCCAGACCCCGCAGTGCGGGAGCCTATGACACTGGGTACTCCCTCTGTATGTGATCAATGAACAGCATGGAAAAACTGTTTCTCAGGTTTGGGATGGGCTTGAGCTCAAACTTTCTTTTAGAAGGAATGTATCCGAAGCACAAATGAATCTTTGGTTGGAGCTTTGCGCACTAATGGATGGTATTATGCTTACTAATGAGGAAGACCAGATTTTGTGGTCTTATGCTTCCAATGGGAGGTATTCGGTGCAATCTCTATATGTTGTTATTAACTGTAGAGGTGTTTTCCCTATCTTTGTGCAGGCTGTTTGGAAACTGAACATACCACCACGGGTGCAATTCTTTCCGTGGCTAGTATCTAAAAGTAAAACCCTGACAAAAGATAACCTGAGGAAGAGAAGGGATGTTAATGATCCCACCTGTTTATTCTGTACTGAGAATGAATCAGTGAATCATCTCTTTTTTGAATGCTGTGTGGCCTCTAATATGTGGAAAACTGTCTCATCTTTGCTTAATAAGAAGCATATGATTACCAATGTGATTTCCTCTGCTGTGTTATGGTGGATTTGGAAATTACGAAATGACTTGTGCTTTCAGGGTCTTGCTTGGAGTGGAATGAAGCTGATACTGGTAAGAACGGCGCGGATGCTGAGAGGATGGTTATCCATGTTCGAGAGGGGAGCTGGGGAGCAGCTGGAGAACCTGATCAAACAAATGGAGGAACTGTCCAAGTTGCCACAGCAGATCACATGGACCTCAGCGGAGCAGGCATCTCGGTTGGCTCCATCGGCTGCTCCATCTTCAACAACTGCCAGGAGTGATATAGCTACTGTTTCTTGTAATGCAATGGCTTTAGACCAGAGCTTTAGCTCGTGATACTTTGATACGCTTATGCGTGAAACTGTAACTGGATGATTTTGGCTTTGTAATAAAGCTGGGGAAACCTCCTTTTCTAAAAAAAAGAACCAAAAATACATGAATTTTAGTTCACTTACTGGCATTCTGTAAGACTACATTTGCTTTATGTGTGATGTCTCATATTGAATTGCCTTGGAATCGACCGACTCCCACTTTCCAAAACCGAATGAATGTTCTCAACAGCTAAAGAACCCATCCGAAACCAAGCAGAAGAACCGATCCGAAACCAAGCAGAAAACCGAATGACCACCGGTATAGTACCTGAAGACGGCGCCATCATCCGCGATGAAGTAGTTGATCGGACTCATGGTCAGGGTGGCTGCTGCCGTCCTTGCCGCCCTGCAGGTTTGGGCAGCGACATCGATCCTACTGCTGGCATGGTGAATGCCGTCAAAGACAGCAAGCCCCTGGGAACAGACGATGGTAGCACCGTGACCGTGGAGTCCGGACAAGATCGAGTAGCAACTTCTTCGATGTGTTGTCTCGCTCATCACCAGCAGCATGGTCGACATCCACTCGATCGATGTATGTATTGCTATTATTTTTCGGTTTCATTTCCTATTCAATTTCATTCCTCGATCAGCTCCCTCCTCCTATATAGACTGAGAGACTGAGACCCAGCAACGAGCAATGCAAGCAAGCTGTGGTGCTCCGTCACTTTTGTTGCATGTGCATTGCCAACGTACAGGATCGAACTAACATGAAGGTTTTGGTCGTTGTTAACTAGCGGCTATCCCTGATCGTCTTCGACATAATAATAGCCTAGCTAATTTTAGATCAATCTAATGCCGGCCAGGACGGGAATGATATAGGACAGAGGGCACGAAAGTGCCGCGTGTTCGGATGCCGGCCGGTGAATGAAAATGGATGCTTTCGATTCTCCCTGCTGCCAAAGCAACGGCCCACCTGGTCCATGCGTGGACATCTGGCCTGGCCGAATTTTT
Organism: Bothriochloa decipiens; assembly: GCA_023333625.1. Classification (NCBI taxonomy): domain Eukaryota; kingdom Viridiplantae; phylum Streptophyta; class Magnoliopsida; order Poales; family Poaceae; genus Bothriochloa; species Bothriochloa decipiens. The sequence continues at coordinate 744,117 of CM041630.1, forward strand.
TTTATTAATAAATTTATTTTTTAAAAAAATTACAAAATTAGTCTCCATTTTTAAAAAATTACAGGAATAGGCCACCAGTCGCCCGTTGGAAGGGCGACGAGGGCCATGTCGCCCGACCAGTGGGCGACTTGTCCGTGCACTGGCTTGGGTGGGCCCCACGTCGCCCGGCCAGTGGGCGACGTGGCCCATGTCGCCCGGCCAGTGGGCGAGTTGGCCCATGTCGCCCGGCCACGGGGCGACTTGGCCCATGTCGCCCGGCCACGGGGCGACGTGGCGCCGCTATATATCACGCGGCCGGCCCCGGCCGGCCGCTGCCGGCTGGGATTTCGCAACAGGAGAGGAGAGGAGAGGAGAGGAGAAGAGAAGAGAAGAGGAAGAGGAAGAGGAAGAAGAAGAGGAAGAGGAAGGAAGAGGAAGAGGAAGAGGAAGAGGAAGAGAAGAGAAGAGAAGAAGAGGAAGAGGAAGAGGAGAAGAGGAAAATTTTCGGTAAGTAAAAAATAATTTTATATATAATTATTTAATGTGTGTTATATTAATTGTTAGATAATATAATTAGTAGTTAAGCGATTAATGTTATATTTCGGTATTATTATTTATATTCTTATTTTATATATATTGTTAAAGGTATTTATAT
>CM041630.1:759750-823319 GCA_023333625.1 Bothriochloa decipiens
GAGCAGCTTGAGGAACTTGGCGCTGGGCTTGTTGCGGCGGCGGCGGAGGGAGTCATCCTGGTCGGAGCGCGCGAGCTTCTTCTTCTTCTTATTGCCCTTGGGTTGCCTCTTGCGCTTGCCCGGGTTCGGGGCCGCCGCTGCGGCCGGTGGAGGAGCTAACAGAGTCTCGGCGGCGGCGGCCATGGACGGGCCTGGCTAGGGTTTAGGGCTCTAGCGGTGGCAGCAATGGCGGCGGCTGCGCTGCTGATGCTTTTCCCTCCTTTCTTCTCCCAGCCCACTGCCACGCGGCCCCTCATCAGGATATTAGTCGGCATGGCCAGGCCGAGGCCTGGGCCTCGCCGTCGGTGGTTGCCGGGCTGAATCGAATGGGCCGGTCCGGCTTGGTTTCCTTTCTGAATCTTTTTTTTCTTCTTTCTAAAAAGATGAATCATTTTCTGTTAGTAGAAACTGTTACCAGTCCCATATTTACGGTTTTTATCTTCATTTTATTTACCAAAAAACGTGATAAAGGTTTAAAACACTTAAAAACAAGCCAATTTTAACTATAAGATTGAGAAATGCACTGTTTGGTTCTTAAACATTTCTATATTCTTGTCTAGATCTACAAACTCTCAAAGCGATCATCTAATTCCTTCAATTTTTCAAATGGTTTATTCTAAGTTCACTCTACATCCAACCATAAACTTTAGTGAACTACTTACAGCCTTTTATTTCGGTTACTCTCATATCCACATCAATCTACATGTGTTGGGAGACTTGGAGTCATAGGCGGACTCACCGCCCGGCGACCCCAGGCAGCCGCCTGGGCTCCTCCACGGATATGCAACGAAACACAGGGAAGTTATTAATTGTACAGTATATCAGAAGAATTGAAATACATTTTTCTATAGCAAAGAACTCATCGTACTAAATTTGCCCGGGCTCTGAAGTTTTCCTGGGTCCGCTAATGCTCGGAGTGAATAGAGGTGAAAATTAGTTTATAGGTGGATTGAGGTCGATACAAGAGTAGCCAAACAAAAGCTGAAGGACTAGGATGGACAATTCTAAATTTCATGAACCTAAATGACAATAACGGAAACGTTTAGGATCCCATGCATTTTTCACTGTATAGTCCAAACGGTATGTCCTGTTTCTGATTTCATCACTACTAACATCCGTTCCAACTGGGTTAGTCTTTTCCACCACGGAGGACTAGTCTGCAACTCATTAAAAAGAAATATTCTCAAAAAAAAAAGTTTTCCAAAAAAAAGTCCTGGATAATTGATTGGGCTATCAACTGGGGGCAATGGGCAGCCGTATTATTATTATTGGAGTATTGTATCATCCACCTCACAATGACGACAAGTTGAGCAACGCCCAACACATGATACAAACAAACAGTGACAGGCAAAGGTACGAACTCCTCTTCCTATTCATGTACTGTATTATTTATTTCTTAATTATTATCACCAGACAATAGCCAGCCGCCCAGGCCTCTTGGGCGGTTTGCCCTTTGCCCGCGGTCAACCGACTGGAGGTCATCAAGCTGCCGCCGACCCAATCAATCACAGACAGCTGAGTCAGCCAACAACAACTCCTGTCCACTCTTATGCGCATATCATATTAGCAGCCGGAACAGCCTTTTACAGCCAGTTTCTTCACAAGTCACAACTGAAGCAATACACAGGCTTGACGCTTGAGCTGGCCATGTTCAGCTCTCACCTCTGCCACAAGCAGGCCGTCAGCTGAGACCCAGAGGCCAGAGGTCAGGTCAGGTCAGTTCAGTAGCTTCTTCTCCTCTGCTTTCTCACTGCGTGCAGCACGTCCTTCCGCTTTGATACTTCGATTCAAGCTTCTTTAAAGTTCCATGCTAATTTCCAGCGAAAACACTCCCAGCCACCTGAAAATACACAAACAAAAGGCGGCACTTATGATTCTTCTTTTGCTACCCTTTTTGGGTCTTAAATTTTGATTTCGTGCTGCTATTGTATCTAGGCGCTCACCAAGGTACTTGTTCCTGTTATGACTGGACAGGAATCAAAGGCCCTGGACTGGACCTACATATTAAAGGTTTCTACTACTCTTGCTGTCAACAACCTAGGACTCCAGATTTATTGGTGCTAACAGCTAACAGCTCAAAGGCATGAACTGAACTACTGACTTCAGTTTCGGCAATCTGAAAGGCAGCGCCATGGACTGGAGGGAACAAGTGTTCAACATATATGAACAAAAACCTCCAAAGCAACTGCCAACAAATCCTCCATTCAGTGGCACCAGCAGCCAAGCATCATGGAAGCAAATCCCTCCAAACCCTTATCAAGTTCAGCGAAAGAAGATAAAGTTCATCTGCAGCTTTGGCGGCGTGTTCTTACCGAGGCCAAGTGATGGGGAGCTCCGGTATGTCGGTGGCGAGAGGCATCTGCTTCGGATTGACCGGGACATGTCGTGGCATGAGCTGACCTGCAAGACGACAAAGCTAATCAGGCGGGATCACACGATCAAGTACCATCTCCCAGGGGAGCAGCTGAACATGCTCATCTCCATCACCTCTGATGATGACCTTCGCAACATGATTGATGAGTGCATATTTCTAGAAGCAAGCAGCGAGAGACTTACCATGTACCTTTTCTCCGCAAATGAGGATGAGCACGGTGTGCGCTTCCTTGTGGCACACTCATCATCTGAGGCAGAAAAGGAAGCACAGTTCATGGCTCTTGTCAATGGACTCACAGCATCAATTGTGGCATCAAGAATGAATAGCCTTGGCAGCACGTCAGCCACTGATCTAGATCAGGTGATGCTTGGTGCCAAAGAGGATAGATTGCCAGCAAGCATGGAAGAGGAATATTCAATGCACATCAAAGGTAAGCCCTCCCAAAGGATGGTTGTAGAACCACCAAAAACATCGAGTGGACCACTGGAGAAGACAATCCCAACTCCAAAATTCCTGACACGGAAGGCCAGAAAAGATAGTGTGCAAAACAGGGAAGGCAACCCGATCACCTCTGCCAGAAATGTTCACTTTGGCCCAGTGCCAACTGAATCAGTACATGCAGCTACGAGAGGGACCGGTAGTGATCAGACTGTCTCAAGACATCAGCCAGAACTTCAGCAAACTACTACAACCATAACTGGAAAGGGCCATCAAGCTACAGGATCTCAGGAAAAAGGATCACTGAGAGAAGAGCTGCTGATACCACTAGACAATAGCAATGTGAACATATCATCATCTAATTCAAGTCCAACACCTCATACAAATCAATCCGTGTTTGACATACTTGAAGCTTCATCAAGAGGCTCCCAGAAAACGGTGAATCAACAAACAAGCTCTGACAATAACAAGATGACACCAGAAAGGAATAGAACCCAGGAAGAAGGTATATCTCATTCAGCAACAGCAGCAGAACCACCAAGGAATAACAACAACTTCCAATTGCATAATAAGATGGAAATACCAGAACATAGTCCTGGGTCTGCTTCTCCTATGCACTGCAATGATGATATGGACATCAGTTCAAACTTGCATACTATGGAGAAGTCAGTTGCAACCAACAGCATGAAGCAACAACAGCCAGCAGTTACTAATAGGTGTGGTAACACTCCAGAGAAAGATCCTCCATCCAAGCCTACCAGCAATAGAAGTGAAATATTACTTTCTAGCTCTTTTACATCTTCAGACAAGACAAGTGAGCTGAAACCAAATACTCTAGTACGTGCTTTAAGCGAGAGACAACAAGAACGGCCCAATGAACAATCGTCAAAAGTGATCAAGTCTCGGTCAGTTGGTGCTAATAGTCCTCAGATCATAGTACTGTCACAAGAAGCTAAAGACAATATCGCACCGTTGATCTCAGATCATGAAGTACATCTGCACATTTGTTTTTATATGCTAATGTGAAAAATATTACCTTGCTGCATAACTTAAATATTTTTTTCCCTGGTAGGAACATGAAACCAAGGACAGTGAACAAAATAGTCTGAAAAATGCAGAGTTGGGCAGAGGTCTTACAAGTAATGTCCAGGTTTGTAGTCAACTTCTGTAATATGTAAAATATCCACTTGAAGCTCGGGAAAAATAATTGAAAGGATCAAAAGAAACAGGTAAAATGATAATTGGTTAAAACAAGACTTAATGGGTCTATACAATGTAAAGAGTTTATCAGCAAATATCCAAGGACATTCCTAGCTTTCCACACTAAATAGAAATAATGTGGTACTTTTTCCTGAAATATAATGACATGTATGGCAGATAATAAGCAATGAGGACCTCGAAGATCTCCGTGAGATGGGAGCCGGTGCATTCGGAACGGTTTTCCATGGAAAATGGAAGGGGAGTGATGTTGCGATTAAACGGATAAAGAATAGCTGCTTTATGTTGCCATCATCTCAAGCAGATAAGCTGGTAAGCCTCTACAATTCACCAGCATTTTTTGAGGGCACAGCCAAGGGTCTTGTCCATGGTCAGTTTAAGAGGTATAACCTATAGGTTTGTACTAGCAAAACACTGTCAATATTCTTCAAGTGTATCATGTTATGTACTGATGTGTCATATTATTATCTGATTAACCAAGAAATAAGGTTACACATCCCTGATTCCATTCTCCTCTAAACAACCTAAACTGTATGTTATTGGACATGAACAGCTGCTATGTTTGGCCACAAATATTAGCTAATAATATGGGAAATTGTAGCAGCCACAGAGTTATTATCTTGATACAGGATTCAGAATCAGATATTCTATATAGACATTACTCTCATAAATGCTAATCAAAAGAACACATGGACTGTTGCTTTACCCATCATAAGAAATACAACATGTGCAAACATGCAGATTACAGAATTTTGGAGAGAAGCAGCCATCCTCTCGAAACTTCACCACCCAAACATTCTGGCATTTTATGGAGTTGTAACTAACGGACCTGGGGCAACATTAGCTACTGTAACAGAATTCATGGTCAATGGATCTCTCAAGAAAGTCCTTCTTCGCAAGGACAAGTATCTTGATTGGCGCAAACGGGTAATGCTTGCAATGGATGCAGCCATTGGGATGGAGTACTTGCACTCCAAGGACATTGTCCACTTTGATTTGAAATGTGATAACTTGCTAGTGAATGTTAAGGACCCATCTCGACCCATTTGCAAGGTAAGTTACAACACAATTCAATAGCACAAAATTTGCCCCGTCTCATGTTCTAAATGCACTGCTGACAAAAGAAAAGTTCAATATCATATGGAAGCTGAAATTTAGCATACAACTGGAGTTGGTGCACATAACAGAGAATCAATTACTACAGGTTGCTGATTTTGGCTTATCGAAGATGAAACAAGCTACCCTTGTTTCTGGTGGAATGAGAGGAACACTTCCATGGATGGCCCCAGAGTTGCTGACAATGAGTGGAACTAAAGTATCCGAAAAGGTACTATTCTGACTCTTTGACATAGTAAAGCCTAACAGCAAGAAATTCACCAAATTTAATTTTACCAGTGCAAAATTGCAAACAGAATAATAAGGTGCAATACTTGGTTCCTACTTGGACATTCTTTTTTCTGATTGCTAGACCAAATACACCTTTTTTTTTTGTGTGTGTGTTGACACAGATCGATGTCTATTCTTTTGGCATTGTAATGTGGGAAATTCTCACGGGCGAGGATCCATATGATGGCATGCACTATGGAGGAGTGATAGGTATGTTTGTATTAAGATCAAGCCTACCTTTGTTTCTGATAACATCCCATGTATGAGTATGGGTGTTTTGCTTGATGTAAGCTTAAAATATGGACTTTCAAAGCAACTTGATGTCCCACAGGCCACAGACACTTGCTGTCTCATTTCATAGATTACTGATGCTCACATTATCACACAACCAAAAGAATAACATATATCCATTATATAAATAAAGCCAGAATGATGAATTAACATTCCCTCATATAAATTTCCTGTCAGCCTAGATAGGTGAAATATTGTGCATTGATCAGTCTGATTTCCAAATTCATCAAAGTTACCATATAGAACTTCAAGGGGATATTTTTTGTCTGGGTTGTCAATGGTGTCAAAGATGGCTGGGATTCTGACCAAATCTGTTGTAGTTTTTAGCAGTCAACTGACTAGCCAGTTCGAGTACGAGGCCTAGTGTTGAAACCAGCAGCCTTACTGTAGTTGCTGGATTCAAGAAATTGATTGAGACAATATACAGCTTTGCATATTCTTCTGGATGCATTCTCATACAGATAGTGATGGTGTCTAAGGATACAGAATCATGTACCATACCTTTTGTCTACTTGATGTGTGGTATGCAGGGGGTATTTTGAGCAACACACTACGGCCACCAGTGACAACTTCATGTAACCCAGAATGGAGGAAACTGATGGAGCAATGCTGGTCAACTGAACCTGAGAGACGGCCTTCCTTCACCGAAGTTGCATCTCGTCTCCGTGCCATCCTAGAAGCAAGCCAGAGAGAATCTCCACGTTAATAATCTGCATGGACAACACTCTGGATCTGTACATATTACCTCCCAGAGCAAGACACAGTCATGGATATTTGTTCTGGAACTGGTTCCAAATCTCAGCATGAAAATGCAAACCTCAGTTTCCCCAAAGTTAACTTTGGGCAGTATACATTGATTTGGCATCCCCATGTACTGAATTTGAAATGATGCTACATTGTTACATTTCTTTTTTTCTTTTTTTTTTAAATTTCTGCAAAGCAACTTGATGTCCCACAGGACGCAGCCACAGCATTCTATGTCTAAACAGGAACTACACATGTAGGGGATTTTTAAAAGTTGGTTTATGCCACTGGCCTTCATTTCACAAATTACTGATGTTCTCATTAAACAACCAAAGGAATGACATATATACATTATATCCATGAAGCCAGAATGATGAGTTAATGTTTCCTCCTATAAATTTCTCCTCACCCCGGCCTATATTTCACTTGATTGAGAAGCCCAAGTAGGTGAAATATTGTGCCTTTTGACCAGTTTGATTGCCAAATTCATCAAAGTTACCGTAAAGAATGAGGGAATATTTTTATCTGGATTGTCAATAGTGCCAAGGATAGATGGGATTTTAACCAAATCTGTTCTATTCTACTGTAATTTTTAGCAGTCAACTAACTAGCCAGCTCAAGGCCTAATGTTGAAACCAGCAGCCTTACTGAAACTGCTGGATTTAAGAAATTGATTGAGACAATATACAGCTTTGCATATTCTTCTGGATGCATTCTCAATTTCTCATACAGATAGTGATGGCATCTAAGGATACAGAATCATATAGCATACCTTTTTGTCTACTCCAGTAACAGCAATTGCTGATGTGTGGTGTGCTGGGGGAGTTTTAAGCAACACACTAAGGCCACCAGTGCCAACTTCATGTAACCCAGAATGGAGGAAACTGATGGAGCGATGCTGGTCAACTGAACCTGAGAGACGGCCTTCCTTCACCAAAGTTGCATCTCGTCTCCGTGCCTTCCTAAAAGCAAGCCAGAAGGAATCTCCAAGTTAATAATCGGTGTGGATAACACTCTGCATATGTATGTACATATTAGTATATTACCTCCCAGAGCATGACACACTCATGGATGTTTGTTCTGAAACTGGTATCAAGTCTCAGCATGGAAATGAAAACCCCAGGTAACTATGGGCAGCGTACTTTGATTTGGCATCCATCCTCATATACTGAATTTGAATGCTGCTGTGTTGTACTTCAAAAAAAAAACAAAAAAAAAAAGTTGTGTTGTTAACATGTACAGTAGATACAAAAGATACTACTATTTGCCTATTCTTTAATTAGTAATATGTAAATTTGAATGCTTCTGCAAAGTCAATACGCAGTGGATTCCGTTAGAGGAACCAAACGAAATAAATCGAGGCAGCAGAACTGAAGCCATGGAGCTTACCTGCCAACCAAAGGGGCGGGGCTTGCAGCTGGCTGAAGAGCGCGCCAACCGACTCTGGCGTTTCGTCGAGCATCTTGAGAGCGGGAAAGAAAATGTGCCATCCAGCGGCCACTGACCGTGACCCCGGTAAGCCACCAGTGCCTCGGCTCCGACCACGACCAGCGCGGTGGCCGGTGCTGGTGGCGGCCCACCTGACCTGGCCACTAGCTTCGGCGTCAGAATGGTGCCTGCCCAAAATCCAAAATGTGGATTTGCCTGCAAGGATGAGGGAGCGGAGAAGCTAGTGCGCTGCCGTGCGCTGGCGGTAGTGGTCCGTGGATCCGTTGGAGGCAATTGTCTGTCTCCTCCGTTGGCGGTGGTGGGGCCACCGGCACGAAGGAACAGGCCGGCGGTGCGGGGGCGGAGGAGCGCGCGGCGGCCGGAGCAGAAAAACTATCGTGGCGGGCCGCGGCGTCTGTTGCAGCGTTGCTAGCGCCCCCCGGTGGTGGGCCGGGCCGCGTGAACTATTGCTTTCCTTCGAAACAGACAAATTAAACAGAGCTCTCAAGCTCATTTAAATTATCTTCTTCCAAAGATGATTTTATCTTTTTTGTATTGTATAATAATCAATAATAATAGCAAAATGTTTTACATGGTTTTGAAAATACCGAAATAGCTCTATGATTTTACAAAATTCAAAAAAAAAGATAGAGAATATATTAGGGCATTGAACTTTTTAAGTGGAAAAAGGATAAGATGGTCTTGAAAACCACCTCAGACTACTGCGTAGAGCAGAGAGGGAATTTGAAGTGTGGAATCGACCTAGGCCTTGTGTAGTTCCCCAAATTTATTTTTAAATTTTAGAATTTTTATTTCCCATCACATCAAAATGCCGATAAATGCATGAAGTACTAAATGTAGATGAAATCAAAAACTAATTGTACAGTTTTATTGTACTTTACGAGACGAATGTTTTGAGCCTAATTAATCAATATTTAAACAATTATTAGCAAATAAAAAATAAAATTATTACAGTATCATATACTGTAGCAAACGTTGATTCGGAGTGCAGAGTTGACGATGTAAACAAGGCCCTAGAGTATCTCCCATTCTCTCCCCCGGTTCATCCTGAACCAAACCAAACACATGGTGACCTGGTCAATGGCTGGAGCTGCCGCCCAGACTTTTCAAACGATCAAAGCGAACATGAGTATTTATTTCACTGTGCAGTTGTGCAGGGTATAGCAAGTCCTTGTTTAGTTTACCTAAAAGTTAGAATTTTTTTACTCTCTCTCCATCACATTAATATTTAGCTGCTTATATGAAGTATTAAATATAGGTAAAAAATTAACTAATTATACAGTTTAGTTAAAAATCACGAGATAAATTTTTTAAACCTAATTAATCTATAATTAAATAATATTTATTAAATAAGACGAAAATAATACTATTCATCGAGTTCATTTTTTTCTAATCTAAACGTAGCCCAAATCTTGGATGGCCGGAGAGATTCTAGATGCTACAGAACAAGAAGCACACTGCATACCGCATCTCTGTAGCACCCAAATCCACGGCACTGCTCGCGCACGCGCTCGACGGGCGACGCAAACGCCGAGGAGCGTGCCGTGGACTTCACTTGTGTGGACGTGTGTTGCCGTTCTGGGCCCCACCCAACCCAAATCCAATCACTTTTTCGCGTCACACTTTCTGCCGACTCTACCACCGTAGTACCGCAAGTAGCAATCCAGTTACTACATCTCGACCATGTTTAGATTCCTCCAAAAGTTATAATTTTTTTACTCTCTCTTCGTCACATTAATATTTAGCTGCTTGTATAGAGCATTAAATATAGGTAAAAAAATAACTAATTATACAATTTAGTTAAAAATCACGAGATAAATCTTTTAAGTCTAGTTGATCCATGATCGGATAATATTTATCAAATAAGATGAAAATAGTACTATTCATCAAATTCATTTTTTTCCACGATGCCCTCGTCTCAAATTATCGCGCCTCGTCAAAAGGTACTACTAACTCTTTTTCCCCGTGCCAAAGATGTTAAAAGTGGCCTAACTTTTCATGTGTCAAGGGAAAAAGCGTAGGGTCTGTTTGCATCTCTTAGAAATCATGGTAGTCTGCACAATTAGCTAGCTAGGTTCTACGTGGTGACGGTAGGGTACACATTTGGATTTGAGATGAAAGAACCATAGATGTTTGGACCATGTATTGACAATTAGCTAGCTAGCTAGTTAAAGTAACAATTACACCCTCCTTCGTTCGGTCTGTTTCTAATTTGTTACAATTTAATAAGACATTTTCAGTTTTTAGATACATAGTAGATTTCTTGTGTGTATATAGATATACACGAAAGATACATAGGAAACGAAAAACAAAAACATCATCCTATCCTATGGTTCGAAATGAAGGGAGTATTTCTCTGTATAAAGTCTTTGTCAACTTAGGAAGGTCGTGAAAATTGTATTATTTTGTACTACATACGCAAAGGTAGTACTATTTGATTGTCTCTAGTTAAATACATTTGTTACTACAGTATCTAATTAAATACTAGTACATTTATATTTCGAGATCAGAAATTTATTTTAGAGATGGAGGTATCTGTGCTTGGGGAAAAGGAGGCGTGAATTTATTATATTATATTAAATTAATGAATGAATCAATCTAGCAGTCTGAGATTGTATGGCTCTGATAGCCAACAACCAGTAACCTCCGCCGCAAACTTGTGGCCGCTGCCGGTGACAGCTAGTAGGAACGGGGTGCGTGGCATCGTGGAACGGAACGGGACGGGACGAAACGGGAATCACACTCCAACCGCCCGCACCCCACTGCGGCTCTGTTGACCCCTCTCGCTGCATCTGACCTGACTGACGCACGCAACCTCTCTCTGTATAATTTTATTATACTTTACGAGAGTAAACATTTTAAACCTTATTAGTCAAAATTTAAAAGATTTTTATCAAATACAAACAAAATGCTATAAAAATTTCGCTATATGAATCCTATTTCCAATTCAATTCGGGGCAACTAAACGAGTCGCTGCTCTCTCCTCTCGACGCACACAGCTGCACACGCAACGCAATACGAGGAGGCGGTACCGGAGGTGGACGCCGCCACGCCGGACTGGGAGGGCCCGGGGCAGGGCTGCTCCAGTCCAAGCGAGAGTGGACTTCGGAGTCTGGATACGGCTGCAGGGGAGGGACGGGAGACCGCCATCCTCGCCATCGCACGCGCAGCCGAGACTCCATTCTTCCTTCGTCCTCCCTTTCCCTGCGCTGCTTCGCTTTCCACCAACCTACTCACGCCCCCACTCCCCTCGTCACTCGGGAACCCACTCTCCATCATCACCACCACAGGGAGCCCGCGCTCTCCCTCCTGCTTCCTCCCTCCACGGCACACGGGAGCAACGTGTCAAGGAGCAGAATTCCACAACGCCGCCGCCCGCATCGAGATGCCGCCGCCGCCGCATCCGCATTGCCCCCCTTGCTCCCCTTTCTCCTCCTCCTTCGCCGCCGCCGCCGCAGCCGTGTGACCCACTGCCTTCCCGCCGTCGCGCCTCCGGTCGTGCCAGCGCAGCGCCCGAATCCGAATCCGAATCCATGACAACCAACCGCGCGCCGCTCCTTCTCCCGCTCCTCCTCCTCCTCCTCCTCCTCCTCCTCCTGCCGCTGCTCATCCCAAAGGCTTGCGCCGCCGCGGACCCGGACCCGGCGCCGTGCCACCCGGACGACCTCTGCGCGCTGCGCGCCTTCGCCGGGAACCTCACGTCCCCCTCCGGCGCCCTCCTCTGGCCCTCCTCCGCCAGCTGCTGCGCGTGGGACGGCGTCACCTGCTCCCCCACCGGCCGCGTGACGGCACTCCTCCTCCCCTCCCGCAACCTCGCGGGCGCCGTCCCGTCCGCCGCCCTCGCATCCCTCCCGTTCCTCCGAGACCTGGACCTCAGCCGGAACGCCCTAACCGGCGCCGTGTCCGCGGTCCTCGCCGCCCTGCCGGGGACACTCCGCGCCGCCAACCTCTCCTCCAACCTGCTCCACGGCGCGCCTCCTCTCCTCCGCCTCCCGCCCCACCTCGAGGTCCTCGACGCCAGCAACAACTCCATCTCGGGCGCTCTCGCGCCTGACCTCTGCGCCGGCGCGCCCAAGCTCCGCGTGCTCGACCTCTCCGCCAACCTTCTCACCGGCGCGCTCCCGTCGTCGTCCTCCGCCACTCTGCCCCACTGCGCCGCGACTCTGCGGGAGCTCAGCCTCGCCAACAACGCCTTCACCGGCGACCTCCCCACGGCGCTGTTCGACCTCACCGCCCTCCGCAGGCTATCCCTCGCCGGGAACCGCCTGACCGGCCGCCTCACGCCGCGCCTCGCCGACCTGAAAAACCTCACCTTTCTCGATTTGTCGGGGAACCGCTTCTCCGGCGACCTCCCCGACGCGTTCGGCGGCCTGGCGTCGCTCGAGAGCCTGGCCGCGCACTCCAACGCCTTCACGGGCGCGCTGCCGCCGTCGCTGTCGCGGCTGTCGTCGCTCCGCGTTCTCGACCTCCGGAACAACTCCTTCTCCGGTTCAATCGCTGCCGTCGACTTCTCCGGGATGCCGGCGCTTGCGTCCGTCGACCTCGCCACGAACGAGCTCAACGGCACGCTCCCGGTCAGCCTGGCCGGGTGTGGGGAGCTCAGGTCGCTCAGCCTCGCCAGGAACAGGCTGACGGGCGAGGTGCCGCGGGAGTACGGCCGGCTCGGCTCGCTGGCGATGCTCTCGCTGTCCAACAACAGCCTGCACAACATCTCGGGGGTGCTCGGCGTGCTCGGCGCCTGCAGGAACCTCACCACGCTCATCCTCACCCAGAATTTCGTCGGCGAGGAGCTGCCTGACGACGGCGGCATTGCTGGGTTCGGCGGCTTGGAGGTGCTGGCGCTTGGTGACTGTGCACTCAGGGGAAGGGTTCCGAAATGGCTGACTCGATCCAAGAAGCTGGAGGTGCTTGATCTGTCCTGGAACCAGCTGGTTGGCACCATCCCCTCGTGGATTGGTGAGTTTGAGTACCTGAGCTATTTGGATCTCTCCAACAATACCTTGGTTGGTGAGATTCCAAAGAGCTTGACGCAGCTCAAGAGCCTTGTCGCTGTCACGCGGTCGCCGAGCATGGCGTTCACTAGCATGCCGTTGTATGTCAAGCATAACAGAAGCATTAGTGGCCGGCAGTACAACCAACTCTCAAACTTTCCGCCGTCGCTGATCCTGAACAACAACCGACTGAACGGGACTATCTGGCCTGAGTTTGGAAACCTGAGGGAGCTACATGTCCTGGACCTTAGCAACAATCTCATATCTGGGAGCATTCCTGATTCCCTGTCGAGGATGGAGAATCTGGAGGTTCTTGATCTTTCATCCAATGATCTCAGCGGTGTGATTCCGTCATCCCTCACGGAGCTCACCTTCCTGTCCAAGTTCAGTGTGGCTCACAATCATTTGATGGGCCAGATTCCAAATGGAGGGCAGTTCCTGACGTTCTCCAACTCGAGCTTTGACGGTAATCCTGCTTTGTGCAGATCAAGTTCCTGCAACCCTGTTCTGTCTAGGGGAACTCCTAGGGACATGGATGTAAAGCCCACACCAAGTGTCAGGAACAGGAAAAACAAAATACTTGGGCTGTCCATCTGCATTGGTCTGGCCCTTGCGGTATTTTTAGCTGTCATTTTGGTGAACATGTCAAAGAGGGAGGTCACCGCGATTGATTATGAGGATACAGAGGGCTCCTGTCATGAATTGTATGATTCTTACTCAAAGCCAGTGTTGTTCTTTCAGAATTCTGCAGTCAAGGAGCTAAGTGTCAGTGACCTAGTCAGATCAACAAATAACTTTGATCAAGCCAACATAATAGGCTGTGGTGGATTCGGTCTGGTCTACAAGGCCTATCTCCCCGATGGAACAAAGGCGGCAGTGAAGAGGCTCTCTGGTGACTGCGGTCAGATGGAGAGGGAGTTCCGTGCCGAGGTGGAAGCGCTGTCTCAAGCTCAACACAAAAACCTTGTAACCCTCAAGGGGTACTGCCGCTATGGAAAGGATAGGCTGTTGATCTATTCTTATATGGAGAATGGCAGCTTGGACTACTGGCTGCACGAGAGGTCAGATGGTGGTTATATGCTGAAATGGGAGTCGAGGCTCAGAATCGCCCAAGGGTCAGCCAGGGGGCTGGCATACTTGCACAAGGTTTGTGAGCCCAACATCATCCATCGTGATGTCAAGTCCAGCAACATTCTTCTCAATGAAAATTTCGAAGCGTGCCTGGCTGATTTTGGGCTAGCAAGGCTGATACAGCCATATGACACTCATGTGACTACCGATCTGGTTGGTACCTTGGGTTACATCCCACCCGAGTATAGTCAAGCGGTGATCGCCACTCCAAAAGGGGATGTCTTCAGCTTTGGTGTAGTCTTGCTTGAACTGCTCACTGGCAGACGCCCTGTGGATGTGTCCAAGGCCAAGGGATCCAGGGACCTGATCTCCTGGGTTTTTCAGATGAAGTCTGAGAAGAAGGAAGAGCAGATTTTTGACAGCCTGATATGGAGCAAGACACATGAGAAGCAGCTATTGTCTGTCCTCGAGACGGCGTGCAAGTGTGTCAGCACTGATCCTCGGCAGCGGCCATCGATTGAACAAGTTGTGAGCTGTCTTGACAGCGTGTGATCATCATCATACCGTGCTGATTGCCAGTTTCTTCATTTTTTTTAATCAATCAAAGGCTAGGGGGTATTGACATGAGAGAAGAACAGAGTAGAAAAGCAGTCTGAGTAAATTCAGACAATGCAGGTGCAGGCTAGGCATGATGTCGTGCTATTATATAGCTAACCAGAAAATAATAACTTGGATGTTTTCGTTTTCAGTAACTATGTGTTGTGTAAAAGTTATAAATAAATTGCCATCAACCGATGTTTTTATGAGCTGCTGTGCCTTAAATGATTCCTCCTGTGCCTACAGTACGGAATTTCATCATCTCAGGGCTGTGATGTTTTCGCCTTGAAAATTTTCAGTTGTGTGATGGCGCACTTCTTATCTTGTATATAGGAAAGCTGAATCTGAGCTCTGGTTGATACTTTCAGATACTCGGGAGTACTTGACAAATAATCTTCTCCCCAATGCAGAATGTCATCCCTGCTTAAGACACATTGAGTCATGCTGCTGCTTTCTAACTGCTATTTATAGAGTCCGTCAGTCAGTCAACACTCGGCAGCTCAGTCTTGCCCTTGTTGCAGAAGTACAGTGTTATTTACCTTCTTTGTAGTTTGTCTTTTGGAAACCGGATGGTAATTGACCAGTAAATACTCCGTAGTAACGATGACATGTTACAGTACGGCTGCTGGAATGTTGTTTGCTGCTCTGCTAGATTTCTCTACTCCAAAAACTGAAGCAGAGTAAGTTTGGATAATTTAGATGCAGGGATGAACGATTGAACAGAGAGTAGAAAAGCAAGCTGAGTAAATTAATTCAGATGATGTAGACGAAACAGACTAAATTAAAACAAAATACACGACTAGCCTCCCACTGCTGTCTGCTGATGATCGCTTTTGTTTTATTCTATACTGCTATCAGCATCAAGCTGCTGCATGCCTGCATTTGCATCTGTAATGAACCTAGCAGCAAACTCATACAATAGTCGGCTATAGAGATTTGCTAAACCGTCAATAACTGCCTCACTACCAGAGGAGCTGTTCTTCTCTCGTCGTTCGCCGCCGTAGGTCCGACGGAGGCAGAGCCAGAAGGCAATGGTGGAAGCAACGAGTAGTCCGAGAAGGTAAGCACAGGCGACGAGCAGCAGCCAGGCCTGGTCAGGCATCAGCGTGTAAAGCATCATAGCTCCGAAGGAGGTGAAGATGACGGGGAGTCCCATCCCCTTGATACCGATCTTGTCGAGAGGTTCCCACGCGGCGTAGGGCGTCTGCGGCGCGAAGAGGTCCAGGTGCCCCCCCCGCCGCCAACACCACCGCCAGGTAGACGTGTGGTAGGACTAGAACCACCAGGTAGACGAAGCCGCCTGCGCCCGAGATGACATCGTCGTCGTCGTCGTCGTCACGTAGCACGTTGTAGGCCGAAAGTGCCGCAGTGGCGATACACATGGACGGCAGGAAGACGAGCTTCATCCACGCGAGAAAACGGTCCGCCTAGTCGTGTTCGTCCCCGATCGTCTTCGTCGATGCAGCTGTAGAAGGCTCCAAACGAGACGAGATCGCCATTACCATCTCAATAGCACGGGGTAGGGGCTTCGTAGTAGTTGTCTTCACTAGTGCTTCGTCGTCGTGACTAGCAGTGGTGGTGGCGGTTGTGCTGCTGTCTGCCGGCGTCGCCATGATTGATTCCTATTCCTAGCTCCGGTGATCCGATGATCCTGACTGGCTGAAGGTAGTAGGTATCGATATAGATTGGCTGGCCGATCCGATGAGGGAAGTGAAGTTTGAGTCTCGAACTCTTTATGTCGGTTTCTAGTTTCCATCCATGTATATTGGGAGGTGATACATCGAGGTTTCCATCCGTGTGCACGCCTCGACCCGGTAGTAGGTTGTCTTTCCATCTTTCGCAATCAGAAAGGCGTAGCAACATTTTCTTGCCCATGCTAATGGTACGACAAATCCCGGCACGTTCGAGGAGATCAACCATTACATCCATAAACAAACCATATGATTTCATCTGGTTTTTCAAAAGCCCCTAAAAATTACGTGATGTACTTGCTCCCAAATTTCTTCTACTACGTCTCAAAAAAAAAAAATCATTCTACTCCTTCCTTTCAAGTTGTATAAGCGACATCTAAGACATGTAAAAAACATAAATGAACTGTAACCATAAACATTTTGAAAAAAGAAAGAATCTAAATATTGGTGCCAGATCATAGAGCTCACGTACACATACCTCACAAACTCACAATAATATGCCCAAATTGTAACTGCATAATATTGGTGCAAGATCATAGAGCTCACATACACATAACTCACAATAATATGCCCAAATTGTAACTGCATAAATTTGTTTAAATGATCTAGAAGATGGTAAGTCACCCAAATTTGTCAAGATACATGATCCGAAGGTGAGATGATACAGTGTCAGCTATAGAACCATACTACATAACTTGATTCAAAGTCTATGTCCATGTTACCTTTTTTTTCCAACACAAAGTTTAGGTAGCTAGGCGCATACTTCTTTTTTTTTGAAAGATTATTAGGCGAAAATCCATCCTGAACTACTCTTTAATTGATGTCTGCACTCTATTTATCTCAATTAATCACTGGCTAAATATGCTCCACCTCTTTGCTACAAACAAAACAGGTGGCCAAAAATAAGCAGGTAACTACACTTTCTACAAGGCGCAGTGACTGACTATTATAACATAAAGGACGCAGATATATGCATACCTGACTGATCCAAGAATATGAAGGCACATCAGCTAAACGATCTACTAGAGAATAAGTGTCAACATTCTGATGGAACAAATCATTTTAAATTCCATAGCCTGTCAAAATGATGACATATCCTTGAATGAGAGGCAACATATATACCGTTTTTTTTTTCTCAAATCACGCAAAAGGCTTGCGTGTGTTTTCATTAAGTAAGAGGAGTTTGGTTACATGAGGGCGTTTACAGATAAGAGTGAAGCTCGCCCTTAGCTCGATAGTTTGTTAGCCTATTACTCGCTGCACTAGACGCCCTAAGTGTTTGGCTCCCGCCTAAACCCACAGCTCTGTCTGGTGTCGAATTTGGTCCTTGAGAGCGTTGTTCTGCGTTTGCGCCCCGCGGAAGCATCGCGCATTGCGCTCCTTCCATAGTTCCCACGAGATGAGCGCGAACATGGAGTCTGCGCCTTTGCCGTACTCCGTTGGCCTCAATGCTCGCCATGCGTTCCACCATTCCAGGATTGATCCTGCTGGTTGGTGCAGCGGAGTGGCTCCCAGAGCTGTCGCCGCCTGAACCCATATCTGCCTGGTGTAGACGCAGTCGACGATGATATGATCAATCGTCTCGTCCGCCTGATCGCATAGAAAGCACTTGTCGTGTGCCGTCAGGCCGTGTCGACGCCGATGGTCCGCAGTCCAGTGGCGTCTTTTGATTGCTAACCAGAGGAAGAGCTTGATCCTTGTTGGTGCCCGCACCTCCCGCACTCGGATGCAGCCGGGGATGGGGTGCGATCCGAGGTGTAGTGCTTGGTAAGCCGATTGCGCCGTGTAGCTCCCGTCAGAGGACCAGCGCCAGATCAGTCTGTCTCTGTTGTCGTTGAGTGCGATGCCAACATATATACTGTTATTTCGATTCTAATTCTAGACTACAGAGGTACTGTGCGCTACATCAGCATCAAGCTGCTGCATGCCTGCATCTACATCTTGAACTGCATGGAACCTAACAGCATACTCATACAATAGTCGGCAGTAGAGATATGCTAAACTGTCAATAACTGCCTCACCGCAGCTGCTGTTGCCTCGTCGTTGGCTGCCGCCTCTGTCGCCGTCGCCATAGGTCCGAAGGAGGCAGAGCCAGAAGGCAACGACAGAAGCAATGAGTAGTCCGTGAAGGCAATTCCAGGCGAAGATCAGCGGCCATGCCTGGTTAAGGAACACCACTAGCAGCATAAAACCCAAGGAGGTGAAGATGACGATAAGGCCGAGCCCCTCGTACATCCCCTTATCGAAAGCTTCCCACGCGGCGACGGGCGTGCATGCGCGGCGCGAAGAGGCCGACGTGACCGGAGGCAAATTCTGTAAGACGCGGTCCTTTCTTCATCTGGAGAGACCTCCCTCCTTTACTTGCACGTGGCATACACAAATCGCGTTCCAGGGAGGTCTCTCCAGATGCAGGAAGGACCGGGTCCTTCAGAATTTGCCACCGATGACCCCCCGCCGCCTGCAGCACCGCCCAGTAGACGCATAGTAGGACGCCAACCGCCAGGAAGCAGAAGGCACCGGGGCCCGAGATGAGCTCGCGGCCGGCGCCGGCGCCGGCGCCGGCGTCGTCACATAGTGCGGCGTAGGTGAAACCCGCCGTAGCGACGATGCACATGGGCGACAGGAAGACAAGCTTGGCCCACAGGAGAAGACGGTCGTCCTCCAAGAGGTCCCCGATCGTCTTCGTCGTCGATGCAGCTGTAGTTGTACAAGACTCGGAATCAGACCAGACGATCGCCAGTACCAACTGAATAGCACGGGGCAGGGGCATCGTCGTGGTCTTCACTTCTGCTTCATTCATGGTGGTGACCAACAGTGGTGGTGGTGGTTCCGTGGTTGTGCTGCCGTCGGCCGGCGCCGCCATGATAGATTTGATTGAATTCCTAGATCCGATGATCCGGTCCTCTTGACTGAACGTAGGTATCTATATATTGGACGGCCGATCAGTCAGGGAAGTGAAGTTTCTGTCTTGATGGTCTACCTAACTGGGCCCTAAACTCACGCTCCTGTTAGCTATGTGGCCCTCTTTATCGCTATCCAGGTCCAAGGTCCAAACAAGCACAAAAGCCGGACCGGTAATTCGGGTGTTTTGTAGATCTGTTCAAAAAAGTGAATTGTGCGAATTGACTTATAGTGCAATGGTAAGACGTTTAAGTGGGACGCTACCCATCTGTATTTCATTAAGGAGAGTGGTCATACAACCTAGATGAGATTAGATTGATTAGATATAATTCCTTGATTACGACCACTCCGTACTGAATACTGCAAGGGTTCTGAAACCCGCATCGCACCACAGCTCCGCTTCCCGTAGGGCGCTGTCGACGATCATCTCCACAATAGACTCCTCACGAATCACCCTTGAGTTCCTCTCCTTCCACAACATCTACAAAGCGAACAATAAGAGAGAATCGAAGGATGGCCGTGCCTCGCTTGCAGGAGCTCTCGCTGCCGGAGCCACCACTCGCCCAGATCATCATAGCTATAAGCGGCATCAGCTACTGTAACCCCCCGTGGCGATAATAAAAACGGGGAGACATTTTTATATTCATACATAGCCATATCACACACAGGGAACATAGAAAGTTGTTGATTCGTTTCATCAAAAGACAACAGAATCTTTATCTAAAAAAACAAAATACAACAAAAAAAAAGTTGGGAATTCGTTTCCGAAAGAAAAAAGGTTGGAAACTTGCTCGCGAAAAACATATATAGGATCATTAGTATAGCAAAGGAGTATATAACAGGGGAGTGACATGGAGAGAAAATGCAGAGGAACAACTGACTTGCAAATAGGATGGTTTATGGCAACTCCAATGATTTTGCAAATAGGCTTGACATTCTTATTTTTGTAACAAAGTCTAAAAATCTTCTATCCAACGGTTGGCAAATGAGCTTGGCATTTTTAGCAACTTGGCAAATACCGGATGATATCTGGCGTATATGCCAAACTGCAGATTCTATATGAAGTGTCAACATTCTGATGGAACAAATCATTTTAAATTCTGTAGCTTGTGCCAAAGCCAAATTAAAGATATCAGATTAATTGAATGAAGAGGCAACACAGTCTTATTTCGATTCTAATTCGTTCTAGACTAGTAGAGGTACTGCTACATCAGCATCAAGCTGCTGCATGCCTTCATATGCATCTGCAACTGCATGGAACCAAACAGCACACTGATACAATAGTCGGCAGTAGAGATACGCTAAACCGTCAATAACCGCCTCACCGCAACTGTTCTTTCTCGTCGTTCGCCGGCGCCATAGGTCCGGAGGATGCAGAGCCAGAAGGCGACGGCGGAAGCAACGAGCAGTCCGAGAAGGCAAGTCCAGGCGACGAGGAGCAGGAGCGGGAGCGGCCACGCCTGGTGTATCAGTCCAATTAACCCAACGTTGATGGAGGTCATCAGGACGATGAGTCCGAACCCGTCGCAGGACGTCCCCTTAAAGAAAGCTTCACACGCAGCGACGGGTGTCCGCGGCACGAAGAGGCCCAGGTGGCCCATTGCCGCCACTAGCACCGCATTGTAGACGAATAGTAGGATGGGAATCGCCACGTAGCAGGAGCCGCCGGCGCCGGAGATGAGCTCACGGCCGCCACCATCGTCACTTAGTATGGCGTAGGTGGTACCTGCCGCAGCGGCGATGAAGACAAAAAGTATCCACAGGATAAGACGACGGTCCGCCCCCGGGAGGTCCCCGATCGTCACCGTCGTTGATGCAGTTGTAGTGGTAGAGGACTCTGAACGAGACCAGACGATCGCCATGACCAACTGAATAGCACGGGGCAGGGGCATCGTGGTCCTCACTTGTGCTTCATTGATCCTGACCAACAGTGGTGGTGGTTGTGCTGCCGCCGGCGCCGCCATGATAGATTTGATTGAATTCCTTGATCCGATCTTGGCTGGCGAATTTTTTTTATTTTTAATTTTTTTTAGAAAAAATTTTACAATTTTAATTTTTTGTTTCGAAATATGACAGAACTAGTCGGTTACAGTGGGCGTTTTTTAAAAAACGCCCACTGCGTGGGCGTTATATGTGACGTGGCACAGGGCCGGCCGTCGCCGGTGCCGACTTTTGCGGGCGGCCTCTGGCGCCCAAAAAACGCCCACTGCATGGGCGTTTTTTGGTGGCGAGGGGGCCGCCTGTAAAAGTGTGCGCTGTTTTGCGGGCGGGCCTCGGAGCAGCCAAAAAACGCCCACTGTGTGGGCATTTTTTGCGCGTCAGGGGGCCGCCTGCAAAAGGGCGAGGCCGGCCGCGCACTTTTGCAGGCGGCCCCCTGGTGCGTAAAAAACGCCCACACAGTGGGCGTTTTTTGGGCTCCGCCTATATATACCCAGCCCCCTCTTCAGATTTTCATTATATTCACTAAATTTTCTAGAAAAAAGAAAGAGGAGAGGAGGGAGGGGAAGGAAGTAAACGGCGAAGCCCTGTTAGTTTGAGACCTCGGCTTTTAGGTAAGTTTCTCATACATTACAAGTCTGTTGCTATGTATTAGTAAAATATAATGTGCACTAGAGTTGTTTAGTTTTTAGTTGACTCTGGGTAGATCTGTGAGTAGTATGTATATTAGTTCTATAATTAATGATGTTAGAGCATTGCAATTTATATTAGAAATAATGATGTTTCTTCTATGCTTTAAACAATGGATTGCATGATTTGAAATGTCACGAATATCGTATTTTCTCTGAATAGATATATTTAGGGTTTAGGAATAATGATGTTTATGCTATGCTTTAAACAATGGATTGCATGATTTGAAATATGACGAATATCGTATTTTCTCTGAATAGATATGTTTAGGGTTTAGGGTTTAGGGTGTAGGGTTTAGGAATAATGATGTTTATGCTATGCTTTAAACAATGGATTGCATGATTTAAAATGTGACGAATATCGTATTTTCTCTGAATAGATATGTCAACCAAAGTGATGTTTCGGTTGTTCCATGGTAGTGGCACTGTCAGATATGGCCCGTATGGTATAGATCTGTCTGAATTTGGGTCAACACTAAAGGGGATAGATAGGCCAGCGGAAAGAAATTTTCTGTCAGTGTGTAACTGGTTAATGAGGGCATTTCATATCAACCCATAGGTTAACACAATAAAAGTAAATATAGTAGTCAATCGTGGCAACGAAGAATGCTTCTGGGAATTGATGTCAGTAGATTGCACTGAAACATGAAAATGGTACGTAGAAAATGCATTGCAGCGGGGCTGGGAACCCAGCATTTTCATAGAGGTGCACGATAAAGACAATGCAACCTTGCAAGATGTAGAGGGTACAAGCATGGTTAGGATTGATGCTGAAATAGAAGAGAGAAACGACCGTGCTCAGCAAGGAGAAGAACAGGGACAGGATGTGCAGGAACCAGAAAGAGAAGGAGAAGCCAGTGAGCCGAGAGGCTTGGCAGATGAGGGCGAGAGGATCAACTCCATTGTTCAGGCAATGGAAAACGAAGATGCGGCGAATGAGGAAGTGGAGAGTGATGAATCTTCTGATGAGGAAGGATGCAATATGAATCCGTGGCAATGGTCTAATGAAGACTTCTTTAGACTTGCTATTTCAGAGGGATACCATGTTCCATGGGAGTATAAGGAGAATGAGGTAATCGAGGGAGCGATGTACGCAGAGAAGGAAGAATTGATGGAGGCAGTCAAGCATTGGGCTGTATCACTGCAGAGGGAGTTCTGGGTAGCAAAGTCCACAGAGTGTGTATATGAAGTAAAGTGCATGAGATCCAGCGATAGTTGTCCGTGGAGGGTGCATGCATTCAAGGAAAAGTGGAAGGATTATTGGAAAGTGTCAATAGTCACTAAGCACAACTGTCACTTGGAAGGTGTAGAGAAGTACCACAGAAACATGACATCTGCATTTATTGCTGTAGAGATGTATTCAGATGTTGTGCATAATCTGGGATATGAGCCAAGGTCAATAATAAGGCATATCGAAGATAAATTCAAATACACCATTTCATATGTTAAGGCGTGGAGGGCAAAACAGAAGATTATCGAGATGAGATTTGGCACATTCAAAGCCTCATATTATAATTTACCATCTCTTCTTCCATGCATAGCCGCCAGAAATCCAGGGACATGTACAGATCTCATAACATACCCAACCATGGAAAATGACCGTGCAGTATTGGTCTTGCAACGTGCTTTCTTTGCACTAGGTGCTTGCATCAGGGCATTTGTGCATTGTCGTCCAATACTCTGTATTGACGGGATATTTCTGACAGGTAAATACAGAGGTCATATACTAACAGCAATTGCCGTGGATGGGAACAATCAAGTTCTACCACTGGCATTCGCTTTTGTGGAGAGAGAGAATACCGATAGTTGGTACTGGTTTCTCAAGCAGGTGAAGGTTAGCATTGTTGGTATGAGGCCTGGTGTATGCCTAATTCATGACTGTCACGCTGGCCTTCTTCGAGAAATTGAATATCTGAAGAATAGTGATGCAGAGATGGGATATGGTAAAGATTGGCCAGATGTTCAAAGTCGGTGGTGTATGCGTCACATGGGTGCTAATTTTTACAAGCAGTTTAAGAACAAGAGGTTGATGGATCTATTCAAGAGGCTGTGCAGACAGAATTAAGAGAAAAAAATTCAATGAGCTTTGGAGGAGGTTGGACGAGCTCACAACGAAGCAAAGGGAAGAGCACTCAAGCCGATCAGCACCTGTTGGTGAGGATGGTCTAGAGGCCTTAGGACCGCTGCCCACAGATGGTCCAAACATCAGAAGGAGATCGGCATCTGCTGTGAGAAAATTTTCGCACTGGATAGAGAATGAGTCTAAGGAGAAGTGGTCTTTGCTGCATGATGTCGGCGGAGCGCGGTTCGGCATTATGATAACTAATTTGGCCAAATTTTACAACTGGGTGATGCGTGGTGTTAGAGACCTTCCCCTAGTTGCCATTATTGAGTTCATTCTGCATGGAACATGCAGATATTTCAGAGACCGATACCAAGTCGCTGCCCTATCAATGCAAGTGCGAGGTGTTTTCTTCGGACATATGTTGACAAATTATCTGGAGGAAAAACGTAAGAAGGCAAAGGAGCATAGAGTTATAACTCAAGGTACTAGAGAGCACCGATTTGAAATCTTGTGTGCTGATAGGGCCAAGCGTGGAATATATAGAACAAGAGTTGTGCAAGAATGCATACTTAAGGAGGATGGGTATTGCGCATGCACGTGCCACAAGCCAAGACTCTACCACAAACCATGTTCCCATGTTATTGCAGCGAGCTCGGATTGTGGAATACTTGATCGTACTTTTGTATCTCCCTATTTCACCAAGGAAGCCATATTGCATACATGGTCACACGAAATTTATGGTTTTGACATAGCGGGGAATTTTACAGGTACAGTACCGCAACCTAGCTATATTCCAGACCCAAGTAAGATCAGAGACAAGGCTGGGCGTCGAAAGACAAGACGTATTCGAAACGTCATGGATGAGTCCGAAGCAGGTGGAAGGTACAAATGTTGCAGCAAATGCGACAAGGAGGGACATACTTACAAGAAGTGCCCGAAGGATTCAGACATGCCCACAACAGCAGAAGCCCAGCCATCAGGATCCGAATTGAATGGTACCCCGCCAACAGGGAAAGGGACAACTTCTACGTCCACCAGGCCAAGGCGTGCACGCGTGCCTCGTGGTTCGGTCGTGTAGTGATGTGTAGTAAGCTTGGTTAAGATTATGTAATGTACGGTTTTTGCTTTGTTGTAACTTAAGTGAACAAACTTGTTGTTTCAACCTATCTTGTGGATGTAATGTTCTGTGATGTTCTTAATCTCTGTCTTGTATTTGAATATATTTCAGTTACATGTTGTACATGCATTCTTTATGTTTCAAATTCGATCATTTCTTGTTGTACCTTAAATTTATTGTTGTATAATTTTTCGCTTTCTGTTTGCATGTGTCATATGTGTTAACTGTGATAATGTCATGTAGGGATGGCGGACGACACACCAGAGCTGCTAGATTGAGAGATCGATCTGCACCACCGTTCATACCGTATTGCGGTGCAGAACGCCACTCTGCCCGTACTTCCATCACGACCGTCCAGACGTCTACTTTCAGTGGACCCTCGGTTCTGTTCCAGGTATCCGTTGACTCTTCGAGGTCTCCCAATTAAGTACACATGGCTTGTTAATAACATATAATTTTTACGTGCAGGTTACGTGAGGCAGGCCTCCTCCCGTTGTGTCGCCTTATGGAGGCTCGAGCTGCTGAGGCCGATGAGATGAGGAGGTGGAGTTTCGATAGGTCT
Organism: Bothriochloa decipiens; assembly: GCA_023333625.1. Lineage (NCBI taxonomy): Eukaryota > Viridiplantae > Streptophyta > Magnoliopsida > Poales > Poaceae > Bothriochloa > Bothriochloa decipiens. The sequence continues at coordinate 785,312 of CM041630.1, forward strand.
CTTCTAGCAGCCCTGGTCGACCGATGGAGGCCGGAGACACACACGTTCCACCTGCCGTGCGGGGAGGTCGCACCGACGCTTCAGGACGTTGCGTTCTTGCTTGGCCTTCCCCTCGCTGGCGATGCCGTCGGGCCAGTCGACTGTGGCAGAACCTCCTAAATCATATGGCCCACGCGCATGATTATTGTCTAAACAGACTGCAAATAACCATGACTGTGTTCCATACGACTTAAAAAGTCTGTCGGGTAAATCCCGAATCATCCACGATTCTCCGAGCAGGATCAATTATTGTAGAGAGACGTTGCAGTATTACAACAATTTACCATAATTAATATACAACGGAGTAACACAGCGGAAGACTTATAATAACATAAGTTTATAAACCTCTGGTTTTCAAATATTTACAATCATAAGTTTAAGTTATACAAACCATAATAGTAGTGGAGTAGCAATAGATTACAATATTACACAAAAGCTCTACCCAAGAGCTGAACATCTTTATTCGTCATCGCTTTCCTCGACGACTGTCATGCAGCAGGATGCAAAACACTCCTGCCCATGAAGCTCACCTGCAACAGGGGTGCAACAAACCTTGAGTACAACAGTACTCAACAAGACTGACCCGACGAAAGAGAAGGATAGAGACTCAAGAAATGCAGGCTAGAGGGACAAGGTAAGGCTTGTAAGAGATAAGAAATTTTGCAAAAAAGCTTTACAGAAAGAGAAGTTGCTGGGACTAACTTCCATTATCAACCAACTTCATTATTGATCCTTAATTTTTGTTCAAGTTGTTACTACGATGATGAACACCGATCGAGTCTTCTTCTCCGAGAAGCAACGGCAATTCGAATCCATTTTCATACCCAGCTGGGACCTAGGTGACTGAGCATACCGGAGACTTTAACTCCGAAGCACCCCAGGTGCACCGATATACCAGGATAACAACCTCAGCCGTATATTACCACATGATACACGTGAGCTCTGCGGCCCAGCGTACCAAGATACATGGAAACTTAAACCCCACAGTAAAACACACTATGACACAGATGGGATCTCTGGCCCCACGCTAGGTCACTCCATGGCATACACGGCTCCAACCATCCGTATACCACTTCATGCATGTGGGTTTCTAAATTCTCGATATCACCAGTTCACCAACGAACGGGACCTAGGGCATCAACAGACAGAAACACTACAGAGGGACTCCATTCCCAGTGCAAGTTCACCGTCCGGACTCGATTTATTACTATCATCAAGATTCCAACAAAGAAACCAATCTCATTTTTTTCATTCTTTTGCCTTTGAACAATTAAATAAATAAGCAGGGCTAAGCATTACTACTCATATTTCAAGTAGGTAACAAGGATTAAGAAAATAAGACAGGTAATGCAATTTGTGGGTTTTCACTCAACTCCTATTACTTAATGCACGTACTATAGCTGAAGCGGTAAAACTTTTTATAAATAGAATAGGGTTGAATGCATCCAGGGCTTGCCTTGATGTTCGGGGTAGAAGTTCTCAAACTCTGGATCAGCTCCCGATTCTTGAATCTTCTCCTCCTTCGGGTCTGGGTAACAACGTTAACTCTCCGTTAACGGAAACTACTCGATAATTAATATGCTTCAACATGATGGAATAGTAAACATGATGCTCGATGAGTGCATGATCAGATTAAGGGATCGAGTACAACTTTTTTTCATGATAAAGTTGTAAGCCAACAAAACTTCGTTTATAAAACTCATTAGGGTTAACTATGCCATTTAAGGGGTTAATTAAACACATAAAATAACGTTAATTAAGCCCTAATGACATAAGTAAGATATGCGCAAACAATTAATTAAAGTGCCAAAGGTCATTAGGGTTAATGACCTAAGGTCATCAATCAATCCCAAAGTCACACAACTCCTATAATGATTAAGTTAACTAAAAGGGGTTATTTAATTATTTAAAAGCATTAAATAAAGGCATAAAAATTAAAGTTATCAAATTAAGTCCAAAATTTTATTTTAGAAAGCTCTTAGCCTAATTAGATGGCAAAACAAATTTCAGAATTAAAAGCCAATTATTTTATTTATTAAAAATCATTGAAGGTCCATTTTTCAATTAAAAGGGCTAATTTTAACATATGTAAAAATTATTCAAATTTGGCATTTCATATTTTTCCTAGGTAGACGACATCATAAAGAACATTCACAAAAATTTTTAGAATTTTTGGAGCTATATATGAATTACTATGAATTTTTAAAGAAAATAGCATTTAAATCATTTTCTGAAAATAGAAAAAGGAAAATCGGCACAGTACTCCCGGGTCAACCGTCGACCCCGCCGGAGTTGACCGGCGATTCCTCGCCGTCGATGAGGTTTCCGGTAATGGGGTTTTCTCATACTTGCTCATCTTGACACGACACGTCGATTGAGGTGGTTAACGGTGCTGGGGAGCGGCGGCGGCACCCACACCGGCGGTCATGGCGGCGCGGCGGAGCGTCGGCCCGGCGGCATCGCTCACCGGAGCGATTTTCGATGACGGTAAGGCTACGGTTAGACGCAGGGCACTCAGGCAAGCGAGTTTGGCAACTTCATGCGGTCGCTCCATGTCCCTGGCTCAAACGGCAACGCGCGCGGCGGAGCGGCAGCACTGCGCCGGCGGCGAGCTACGGCTACCGGCGGTCTCGACAAGGGATTGATGCAATTGATGGCATAAATAGATGCAGGAGCTCACCACGGCGCTGATGCGCACGTTAATGGAGGTCTGGAGTGGTTGGGTTGAGCTGCGGTCGACGGCGGTGATGGCGGCAGCGGCGCTCCGATGGCACGACGGCGTCACGGCGGTCTCCGGCAATGCGCTGCTCAAACCAAGGTGCGCATCAGACGCAGGACGACACGGAGAACACGATTGCAGGGTTATTGGTAAAATATTTTCACCTCCGGCGACGGCAAACGGCGGAGATGGCGCGGCGGCGCGACTGACCGACCGCGAAGAAGATGATGGCGTACAAGCGGCTCGGGCGAGGAGAGCAAGCATGAACTAGCTCAAACAGACCGTAATGAAGTGGCGGAGCTTTGGGCGAGAGCAATTGGACAGAGGTGGAGCATCGGCGGTGAATTCGGGCGGCGGAGCGAGGTCGTCGGCGACGGCGGCGAGAGGAAGAAAGAAGAAGAATGACGGCGGCCGACTGCTATTTATAGCATGGAGTCGATACTTGAGCGAGCGACACGACGACGGTGAACCTTCACGCATCTGTGAGCGCGCGGGCGGCAGAGAAGGTGCGGCGCACGATGAGAAGCCGGCCATGGCGTCCGCCGATAGGGTTAGGTACTGTTCGCAGAAATTACAGAAATGCCATCGGTTTAAAAATACAAATTACTCCAAAATTTGTATAAGAACTTGAAAATCTCCAAAAATATCATTTGCATAACTTTTCAAGAGCTACATTTTTCCTTTAACTGGCATCCTCAAATTCTGTATAGATTTTGAAATTTGAATTCAAATTTGAAAAGGGGATAAAACCCTAGAAATAAGCATCTGAAATTACTTTTGATTTTTCAACAAAACTTAAAAATCTTCAAAACTATGAAATGTTGAGCTTGTCAAACCAAACATATTTTATATACAAGGTTTTCTCAAATGATGCATAATTTTTGAATTATGGTTTTAAAATCAAAAGGGGATAAATGCTGGAAACTGTATTTTCAAATTAGTTTGAAATTCCTTTTAGAAACTTGAAAAACTTTGTATACCAACTTTGTAGCTCTTGTCAAGATCTATAGATTGTCTTTTTAGAGTATCCCCAGATTCTTTATAGATTTTGAATTAGAGAAAAGGGGGTAAAACTAGGGTTTGAAATAAAGGGTTTTTGAAATAGAATTTAAACTCAATTTGGTTTCTAACTTAATGGGTTGGTTATTAGTGATCACAAACATCATCCAAGGATATTTTTAGGTCATTGACCCAATGACACCCTTGGTTGACCAAGTTGACTTTTGAAAAACCTCTTATAGCATTTCCTATTTGAATTTAAACTTGAATTGCCAGGCTTAGAAATAAGTTTTGGAATCCAAATTAAATATCAAATATGGAAATCATTTTTAGAGTTGGACTTAGACTTATACACTATGCTTGACACTAGTGTAAACACAGTTCACACCTCAAGTACATAGAGTATAGACTAAGTATTTGCGATGACATTCGAAAATAGGGTTTTATTATTTCATGTGACAAACATTATAGAAACTCAATCAACCTATGAAATATAAACTTGTTTTAGTTAATGCACATTAAGATTGACTTAAACATGAATGCTTTACAGTGCATATGATGACATGGCATGTTTTAGTTAATATAACACCAGAGGTGTTACATCGACGGACTTCATGATTGGCCAGACGACATTATGGCCCGCTTCGGCCACGTGCAGCGTCACCTTGCACTTCCAGCTATGAGCAGCCTCCCTCCGTACATGACCATGGGCCCGTCGCAGCAGTGGCTCATGCAGTTTACCGTAAGGCCTATTTGAAAAGAATTTTATCAATTTGCAGTTCTACTCAACTTTATTAACTGTATATTTTTCAGTCCGATCAGCTACACCCAGAGGCTGACATCTACTCTGTGCGACGGAGCTTGGAGGCCTACTTCTTGTGGCTTTTTGACTGGGTCATGTTCACCAGCAGCGCGGGACATGCCGTCGACAAGGTCATGATCCCCTACGCGCGCGCAATCGCTGATGCTGACGAGGGAGCAGTGCCACAGTAGAGCTGGGGATCCGCAGTACTAGCGGCTACGTACAGGGGGCTTTGTGAAGTGTGTACCAAGATAGAAACAGGTTCTTTGCTCACTGGTTGCCCCCTCCTTCTACAGCTCTGGGTAGCTGAACGGTTCACGATTGGTCGACCTGTGGTGGATCACAGCGCCTACAAGGACGACATGTACTTGCAGCATCCGCCCGAGGACTTTCCCACCATGGGTACAGTCTGGTGCCGTCGTCAGGTTCGTGTTCCTAGCTGACGTATACATATAATTCGTATCGTACCTTCTAACCTATTGATTGTTATATTTCAGCGACGATGGGCACATGTGCAGGTCACGCGGTCATACAACGAGTTTATGCTGGAGTTCGATAGGATACAGCTGACCGACATGATCTGGGAGCCTTACAGCCAGGAGGCTATCCACACACGAGCTCCCCTTGGGCTGTCCACGTTGTGCACACGTGACCAGACCTTCTGGCTGACGCTCCGACCGATGGTGTTCGACATATTCGTCGAACCGCACTGCCCAGGGCGTGTTTTGCGCCAGTTCAGTCTCATGCAGCTGTCCCCTGTCCCTATCATCCATACCATCCCTGCAGATGCTCACAGGTAAGTACTACTAACAATTGACTTTGAAAAATTAATCGCAATAGACATGTCTTACTCAAATTTGTGTTCAGGCTGACTCGGAGGGGACAGGTCAACGACAACTTATGGGTTCCACGTCTGCAGCCATACGTGGACGATTGGTTGCTTGCCACAGAGGACGTCGTTGAGGAGTACCGCCCCCACACCGAGGACTCGTACATGAACTACCTCCAGTGGTACCAGCCTCGTACCCGCACACGTGTCACCTTCGTTCCTCCAGAGCAGCAGCCACACGTCGCCGCCGTGGGTGACGCTTACCCTACGCACCGTGATCAGGATTACTTCCGCGCCGTGAGTACTTGAATCTCTCATATATATCAGTAGTTTATTACGTATATCTTTCATCGAACTTAAAACTCAAATTAGGTCAATGGTGCGCAACTACTTTACACGGAGGTTGACTCCGTGTACTGCCGCTTGGAGGGTGGCTTGGCGTTGACAGTGGACGAGCAGCGCACCTCGTACACGCGGATGCGTACGACGCTTAGATCCGTGCTGAGGGCTCTGACTTGTTGGACCTCCGACGCAGCGCCTCGAATTCCTGCACCGGCACCCGCCGCACGTCCTCCTGCACCCGAGACCAGAGGTAACTCCGTGTACCCCATCTCGTCTACCTATGTTTTTCCAATCTGGATGACTGTGTGACTTACGACGACACCTTTCACAGCGTTCCCTACGCCGTACCTTCGTTCCTCCGGAGCGGGGTCCTCGGTGCACGGAGCAGAGGCATCCAGGCACTTCACTCATGCTCCACCCAACGCGTCGGCCCATGGTGAGGGTTCCTCCGCTCAGGGAGCAGCCTGGGGAGCCTGGCCTCCACGCAGGGAGCAGCTTCGACGTCGTCCCAGGGAGCCGGCACCTCGTTGCGGACCTACCGACTACCTAATGACCCCCACTGACGCACCGATCAGCGACGAGGAGGTCGAGATCGGCCCTTCACAGCTTGCAGGAGCACCTCCGCCCTACACGCAGGAGTTATCACAGATGACTCCAGTGCAGCACGTCCGTGCGACTCGAGGTGTTCCACCGGATCGCCACACGTACTCGTCGGGGCACGTGCGACCGAGGAGGCCGAAGAGGGGTAGGGGGCAGGGGCAGGGACAGGCTCGGGGACAGTAGTACCCTGTACGATATAATTACTGTCTTGATGTATGATACATACTTTTCTTTTGTCAAAATTTACCTTTTGTTATATTCTTCGTTTCCCGTCGGGGCCCTGGCATATTGTGACGATTCTTTTGAGTACTATATCTAGAAATCGCCGTTTACTTCCTTCCCCTCCCTCCTCTCCTCTTTCTTTTTTTCTGAAAAATTTAGTGAATATAATAAAAATCTGAAGAGGGGGGCTGGGTATATATAGGCGGAGCCCAAAAAACGCCCGGCCCTGTGCCACGTCACATATAACGCCCACACAGTGGGCGTTTTTTAAAAAACGCCCACTGTGGGTGACTAGTTCTGTCATATTTCGAAACAAAAAATTAAAATTATAAAAAAAATTTAAAAAAATTAAAAATAAAAAAAATTCCCTGGCTGGCTATATACGACATGGGCCGGCCGATCAATCAGGGAAGTGAAGTTTCAGTCTTGATGGTCTACCTTAACTGGGCCCTAACTCACGCTCATGTTAGTTTTGTGGCCCACTTTATCCCTAACCGAGGCCCAGGCCCAAACATTGGTACTGTTGTTGACAAGGGACGATGGGCACAAAACCCTTGGGGTGTACCCGATTTACCCATTTTTACCTGAATTGTACCCAACTTACCCACTTTTACCTGAATTCTGAATTTTGTAGAGGAAGACTATATGCTATTTTAGTACTTTTTGGTGTTTGATTGTACTATTATCTAATGTTAATTGTGATGGAATTGGGGTCTACTAATCTACAATGCGATGCTTCGTATTTTTTTGTACATTAATAAAATGATAATATGAATTGTTGTTTAATTATATTGCTTAAACTTATAGCTATAATTCTATATACCTCTTCTGAAATTTGGTTGTTTAAAAAAAAAGAAAAAACAGATGGTTCGTGAATGCCCAAAATGAGCTCGAAATTTCATGTAGTCAAAACAAATATCAAATTTGGAATGAAACCTGAATTTCTTAAAACCTGAAATACTATCCGGAACTAATAGATAATCTGAATGCCCCAATCATGTTGTTGAGTTTGTATGTCATCAACCTCGAGTCAAACTTTGTCATCAAGATAGTTCATGGCTTCACACATGTCGGTGATGCCAGACATCATCGCTATATATTGCTAGGACGATATCATCCCATGGTTTAGTTAATTCCCTAGTTTAAAACATATCATCCATTATTATTGCTGAATGGACTTGTATTACTAAATGGACTTATATTTGCATGGGCATTAATATTACCGTTTTGGTCAGAATTGGATCTTCGTGTTGGCATAAACCGACAGTTATGTTGCATTCAATAATAATAAAAAAAAAACATCAGATACTGATCACTTTGCCATCTCTATACCATGCGTCACACACTTGGCATGGCGAAAAGGGGGCATTTTTATTTTTATTCATACAATAGCCATATCACACGCAGGGAATATAGAAAGTTGGTGATTCGTTTCATCAAAAGACCAAAAAAAAAGGTTGGGAATTCATTTTCCTAAAGAAAAAAAGGTTGGGAACTTGCTCGCAAAAAACATAGGAGTACGGAGTACCAAAACATATATAGGAGCAGTAGTATAGCAAGGATTATATAACTGGGGAATGATATGGAGAGAAAATGCATGCAGAGGAACACCTGACTTAGCCAAGTATTTTGCAGATTTATATGAACATTCTGATGGAACAAATGATTTTAGATTCCATAGCCCGAGACAAAGCCAAAATATATCAATTTGATTGTAATAAAAGTTCGGTTACACCTCAAATACTAGCATAATTCTACTGTTTAGGGCGCGTTTGGTTACCTGTTTCTCCACAGCCCTGGCTCGTCGGGTGCAAGCAAGCTGCGATTGGTTGCCTGGGCGAGTGCCAGAGCCTCTGGCTGGCCGCATGCAAACGACGCCGCTGAGCCTGGCTCCCGGGAAACAAATCTCGTCTTCGTTTTTGGAGGGCCTGGCTCCCGCGGGCGCGAACACGCATGCCTCGTGGCTTGTCAGAGAGACGGTGAATGCAGCTACAACTATGAACCAAACAAATGCTCCCAGCAAACTGGCTCAAGAACGCAAGCATCCAAACATTTGCTCCTTGCACCGTCCCACCGTCCCAGCCTATCCGGCCAGGGCCTGTATGGCTGATGCGAACCAGGCTACGGTGGGAAGAGAGTCGAGCGTAAAAGAGACGTCCTTGAATGAAGAGAGAACATACTCCTATTTTGATTCTAATTCTAATATAATTCTAGACAACTAGACTGCTGCTACTGGATGGAGCCTAACAGCATACACTGCATACAATAGTCGGCAGTAGAGATATGCTAAACCGTCAAGAGCAGCCTCGCCGCAACTGTTCTTCTCTCGTCCTTCGCCGCCGATGTCACCGTCGGTGTCGCCATAGGTCCCAAGGAGGCAAAGCCAGAAGGCAATGATGGAAGCAATGAGTAGTCCGAGAACTGAAGTCCAGGCGACGAGGAGCGGGAGCGGCCACGCCTGGTCTATCAGTCCAAGCGGCCAAATTACGACGGTGGCCAACATGAGGATGAAGCCCATCCCCTCGCAGACCGTCCCCTTGTAGAAAGCTTCCCACGCGGCGACGGGCGTCAGCGGCGCCAAGAGGGCCAGGTGGGCCCCAGCCGCCGTCAGCACCGCATTGTAGACGAACAGTAGGAAGCACAAGCCGCCGGCGCCCGAGACGATGAGCTCGCGGCCGCCGCCGCCCTTCGTGTCACCACATAGTATGACGAAGGCCATACCTGCCGCACAAATGATGAACACGCACGGCAGGGCCCATAGGAGAAGACGGTGGCGGTACCCCGGGAGGTCCCCGATCGTCTCCGTCGATGCCACAGTTGTAGTCATAGAAGACTTGGAACGAGACCAGACGATCGCCATTACCAGCTGAATAGCACGGGGCAGGGGCGTCGTGGTCTTCACTTCTGCTTCATTCATCCTGACCAACGTTGGTGGTGGTTGTGCTGCCGCCGGCGCCGCCATGATAGATTGATTTGATTGAAGATCCGGTCCTCCTGGCTGGCTGATCTGATGATGAGGGAGAAGTGAAGTTTGAGTCTTGATGGTCTACCTAACTGCATCCTAAACTCACGCTCAATCTAGTTATGTGGCCCCAGGTCACATTGGCCCTGTTCGTTGTTGACGAGGGATGGGCCCTGGTTCCCGATTTATCCATTTTACCTGAAATATATGCTATTTTAGTATTTGTCAGTGATTGATTCTACTATATTATCTAATGTTAATTATGATGTAATTGGGGTCTACTAATCTATGATGTGATTCTTGTATTTTTTTTTACAGTATTAAAATTCTAGTAAGAGTTGTTGTTCATATTGCTTAAATTTATGAGGTACTACTATTGTTCGGCAACCTGAATGCCCAACCTTGTTGTTGATTTTTGTGTCACCTACCTCAAGTCGAACTCGGTCATGACAGATCTTATCCTCCCCTGATTTAGTTCCATAGTCTAATCGATCTCGAGGATGAATTTGCATCCTGCGTCTTCATCTGAGAGTTGAGGCAGGTCTATTTCCTACTTGTCACTTTCATTGTTATAGATATCACTAGCAAACGTGTCTGTACGTTGTAACAGAAAAAAAAACATTAATAAAAACTGAGAACAATAATATTGGATATTTATTTATATCTTGTTTTTTAGAAAATTTTGCTACTAGACACTGAAAATGACATCTATTTGCTGCTAGACGTGTATATTCAAAGGTGAGTTATTATGTTGGTTTAGACGTGTAGGTGATAGGAGGCTGATTGGTTGGTTAACCGAGCCACGCATGGTGTGGTGTCGCCACGGAAGGGAGAAATCGTCTGCCACGGTTGTGACGAGATTCTCTCCTTGAACCCGTTAGAAAAGTTTTGGCAAAGCTTAACTTAATATTGAACGAAACATGTGCTTTGATGGCTGTGGCAGCCTTTAAGTTTGCTGTGGCGCACGGTGGCGGGCAAGCAAACGTCCCCTAGATCATATATTGGATTATGTTTGCTCGGAAAATAACTAACTTCAAGCAAAAATTGATGTCTAGTCATGCGTCACACTCTTGGCATAGTAAAAGGAGACATTTTTATTCATACATACCCATATTAGAAGCAGGAATATACAAAGTTGAGGATTCGTTTCGTCAAAAAGACAAAAAAAGTTGGGAATTCGTTTCGGAAAGAAAAAAAAAGATAGGGAATTTGCTCACAACAAACATATATATAGGACTATATACCAAAACATAGGAGCGTATAAAGTATAGCAAAGGAGTAGGACATAACATAGAATCTATTGTTTGTTTGTCCAAATCCAAAAGAGATCGAGTTTTTTTTCGAGTGGAAAATCCAAAAGAGAGGTGTCCCCACCTGTTGCGGACTCGGGAATCCTGGGTTCATTTCCTTTATCCACCAAGGAGAAGAGCCCGTGTGCCCTAGCCAAGAAGAGAAGCCCGGCCCGGCCAGCAGGGACACCGAGGCGCGGCCCCGCCCGAACTCCTCCTTCCTCTCCTTCCGGCGGCCGCGATCGATCCATCTCCACTCCTGCAGGTTCACTTCGCCCGCCTCTCCCTCACCCGCTCTCTCTCCTTGTGCTTTGTCCCGCTCCCCTCCAGCCTCCAGGTGCCCTGCGCCCCTGCCGCCGGCCGGACCGGCGCCCGCCTCATGAAGACCAAGTCATCCGCCGCCGCCGCCGAGGTAACCGTCGCGTCCAGCATATCCATCTTCTCCTTTTATTTTACACTCCGGTCTGGTTTCTTAAAACCTAGCTAGAGTACCTACCTCGGGTTCTCGAGAACAAAATTTCCGTTTTTTTAGGAGTCGACAACAAAACTGCTGCTTTACTGTAGTATACTCTAGATTCACAATTCTTCCCCCACATCCATTAGGAGGATCATGTGTTTTTTCACCTCGTTTAAGATGCCAATTCTTTCATGTGTTCATTCATGACAATTAGATAGAGGAGCCCTGAATTCTGAAGCCACGCCAAAACGAAACTAACTGTCAAATTGAGGCGCCGATTCTTCAACCGTGTATATTGCTGACTGATTTTCCTTTTTTTTTAATTGCTACTAGAATGACACCGCACCCAAGAAGGTCCGGTCCTCACGCAGTAAGCGCCGGCGCCGCCGTCACAGCGGCTCCTCCTCTAGTTCTGAATCTCCACCCCGCAAGCGCTCTAAGAAGCACAGCAAGAGGGTTCCTGACAAGAAGAGCAAGAGGAGCAAGGCCAGCGGCGGTGGCAGCCGCAGACACCGGTACCGTAGTCTTAGCCCTAGCCGCAGCCTCAGCAGCAGCAGCAGCAGCAGCAGTCCTTCCTCTGTAGCCCGACGCAGCTGCTCCTCATGTAGCAGTAGCAGTGCCTCTGAGAGGTCGGTGAGCCCGCCGCCGCCCAAGAGCAGGTCCAGAGATGTTAGGAGGAAACAAGGAAGGGGGAGGGACAGGGAGAGGGATCGCAAGGGGAGAAAGGTGCGCAGATCGGCAAGTTCCTCTAGCACTTCAGCGATTATTGACAGGGGCAGGGGCAGGAGCGGGAGCAAGAGCAGGAACAGGAGCAGGAAGCAGAGGACTGTTGGTGGCACTAAGGATGGCACTACAAGGGATAAGAATAAGATGGAGAAGGACTACACGGATCACCGTTCTTCCCGGTCTTACATGAACGTGGATGAAGATGTTGATAGGTATGAAGACAAACTTGCCATTGCCAAGGAGGTGGACAATGATATTGGCAGGTGCAAGAAGAATTTGGAATTGGAGAGCTCACCTTCCAAGAATGCCAATGAAACAGAAGAGATCGAACCTGCCAGTGGTGGAAATTCAGATGCTCAGGATCTAGAGCTGATTCTTAGGCAGAAAGCTCTTGAGAACTTCAGGAAGTTCAGGGCAGCAGCGACCATGGGAGGCAAAACAGATAATGGCGCTGCAGGGAAGGAAGCATTAACAGATGATGGCCTAAATAATGCCGGCAAAAAGGTTGCTGAAGCAGCCCATTTTCAGAGTCCGGGAAGCAGTCTTGGAGCCAGACATTCTGCTGGATCACCTAGATCACCGAATTCTGGGAATGGAGCAAGTCATCCTTGGAAGCAGGAAAACAGTGCTGGCATGAGTTGTGGGGCTGGATCACCTGAAATACTTGAGCCTGATGAGACTGGTGGCTCAACTCGACTGAAGGGAAGAACGGCAGAATCAACTCATTTGCCGTCTCAGATTTTGTCACCACTGGATGCTAGGAATGGTCGTAGTGTAATGCAAAGGTTGGGGCCCCCTTCAGGTAGGTCTGCTAGTTTAAATCAAAGGTTAGGAAGTAGTGCAGGGCTGAATCATGTCAACGGAGCTCCAAGGGTTAGATCAGTTGTGAGCATACCCAATAGGGAAAGGCTTGATGGTATCACACATACTACACCCCCTAAGCTCAGTGAGGGTTCTTCCCCTGTTGAAAGCAGTGGCAAAGTTGGACTCCCTCTGAATGACACTAACAAGACTGAAGGAGCTAATGGAGAGAACAGAAAAACAAGTGAAGCTTCAGTCTCTAACGGTTCTGTTTTGCCACCTGCCGAGGACAAGAGCCAGCCTAGGATTGAGGATAAAGATGGTTTCCAGAAGAAGACTTTCTCTAGAAAGCATGATGGGGAGACAGTGGAGGTGAGGAACAGACCTTCGCTGTGGCCTCAGGTGCCTTGAATTGTCATGCTGAAACTATATTCATCCAATTTAATTCCTTTTTCTCTCTGTTTTTATAGGTCAGCTACAAGGTCTACATACCCAAGAAGACCCCAGCCCTTGCAAGGAGGAAACTGCAGCGCTGAAAACGCCAAACACCGAGAATATATAATAATTCATTAGTTTTACTGTCTGCTCTATAGGTTTTGGCTGGATATTATATTGTGAACCACGAGTACACAGTATACACGTCTTATAGAATCTGGATATCTTTTGCCACATCAAAATCGCCCTAAATTGCAGTTTTTGATGGCCGACAGAAACATTGACACTTGTTAAAACATGGCACATCTGTTCAACTGAATAAACAGTTTCTATAGCAACGCTATTAATTTTCCTGGGATTGGGTCATTGTAATCAGCAAAATTGCCGTCCAATACTGAAACTCTGTCATCTTTCTGCATCTATTGCTGTTGGCATATATTCTTAGACATGCAGTGGCTAGTGGCTACCTTCTAGCAAGCAGGTGTTGGACAGACACTGCAGAATGCAGATGTGCCTTTTGTGCCTGAAACGATGTCAGATACTGGAATGAATCCTGTTTCAAGAGATGTTCGTGTGCTCGACTGTACTCTCTAGTCTCTGAGATTATTAAGTTTGTCGTTCATAATATTGCTGCTTTATTTGTCGTTTTGATTTGTTTGACGTTAGTTTTGCGGGTTGTGTGGGCGGCTGGGAGCATCAGATCAGCTTGCTTGCTGCGTCATGGACTGTTGAGCATTGGATGCTTCCGGCTGCCTTTTTGTTTCCTGTATATGGTGATTAATTTTATATATATGTTTGAGCATGGACCCTGAGATGCATCCAAGGCTTGCACAGCTTGCCATGGATCGTCTGTTATTTGTTGATGAGGGACAATTTTAACCCACAGTTTTGGTGTAACTTTCTAAGTAACTTTCTACGCTTTTTGAGAGGGTTCTACGAGAAGCATGTCTCCAGATTCGGCGGTGCATCCATTTGATCTGCTGAAGCAAAACAAACCTGTACAGTATGGAAGAATGGCTACAGCTTCCGAAGATTTCATGATTTATAATCACTATATCACCGTTCTTCACAAGAGGTGGTTCCGCAGATAAGAATCCAAGATTTGTTGTGTGGAAGCATTAAGAGACATGGAAAATTTGAGGTCCTACCATGGACTACAGCTATTTCAATACTTGCGAGATTCGGGAGCAAAAAACTACAGGTTCCAAGAGGAAGCGTGCTATGAAACACATTGCTAATTTTGTTATTATATCTGGCTTATTCATGAACATGTTTGTACTCACTTTTTTGTTTTTTCGTTTGGATGTCTCAAGTTACATCATAGCTAAAATGTAGAGCATCTAAGGTGCGATAGGTTCCAACACTGCGTAAATTTGCTGCTAGCCTGCTACATTTTCACATGTGAATAAGTGCTTATATACATAACAATGCATGAACCAGAGGCATATATTTTCTTACGGTGAATTCCTTGGCTTGGTCATGCTTGCGTTTTGGTTAAGATTGGAGTTAATTGGACTGTCTACTGAATTGTTTCACATTATCGGCTCCATATGTACATTACCTCGAAAAGGCATATAACAAAGTATCGAGAAATGTCATGTGGTGGGCCTTGAAAAAGCACAAAGTCCCAATTAAGTACATCACCCTCATTAAGGATATGTATAGGGATATGGTGACGTGTGTCCGAACATTTGATGGCGACACTAGTGACTTTTCAATTAAAATAGGACTACATCAAGGGTCGGCATTGAGCCCTTATTTATTTGCTTTGGTGATGGATGAGGTCACAAGGGACATACAAGGTGATATCCCTTGGTGTATGCTCTTTGCTGATGATGTGGTGCTAGTGGATGAGACTATGACAGGGGTTAATAGGAAGTTAGAACTATGGATGCACACGTTAGAGTCGAAAGGGTTTAGACTTAGTAGGACCAAGACCGAGTACATGAGGTGCGATTTCAGCGCGACTAGGAATGAGGAGGGAGACGTTAGCCTCGATGGGCAAGTGGTGGCCAAGAAGGATACTTTTCGGTATTTAGGATCGATGCTACAAAAGGATAGTGACATTGATGAAGATGTTAGGCATAGAATTTCAGCCGGTTGGTTGAAATGGCGTCAGGCTTCAGGCGTCCTCTGTGATAGAAGGGTGCCTCAGAAGTTAAAAGGTAAGTTTTATAGGACAGCGATTCGTCCGGCGATGTTATACGGTGCTGAATGTTGGCTTATAAAAAGGCGACATAACCAGCAATTGAGTATAGCAGAGATGCGTATGTTACGATGGTGTTGTGTGCACACAAGGAGGGATAGAGTCCGAAACGACGATATTCGGGATAGGGTTGGGGTGGCACCAATTGAGGAAAAATTGATTCAACACCGGTTGAGATGGTTTGGCCATATCCAACGGAGGCCTCCTGAGGCACCGGTGCGTAGTGTGGTTCTAAAGCGGGTCGATAATGTAAAGAGAGGTAGAGGTCGACCTAAACTGACTTGGGATGAGTCGGTTAAGAGAGACCTTAAGGAGTGGAATATCCCTAAGGATTTAGCTAGGGATAGGAGCGTTTGGAGACTAGCAATTAACATGTCTGAACCGTAATCTTTTTCTTGTACCATTTATGTGTTCTTTGTTTTCATATCTTTTTTGGGTTTCATCTCTAACCTACCTCAACTTCTTTGGGACAAAAGGCTATGTTATTATTGTTGTTGTATCGGCTCCATATGTACACAAATCTTTGAAGTGCATGTACTCTAAAAGTGCAGCAGTTTGACCCAGTATAATGCTTGCTCTGTTTTCTTTTGTACACTTGAATGTGAGTGTTCAAAATCTGTGTTCTTGCGTTCATCTGATATTCTAATTTTATTGTCTTCTCTTTTATATAGTCAGGAGGTGCTCCGATCACTCGAATTTTACCAACACTTGCTGGGGGTACCGGGAGACAAATTCGTTAGACGACATACCCTGGATTGGGAGAGCCTCGGCCTAAGCAAGATAGACGACCGTCCCTGGATCAACCTTTCACTCTGGATGGAAGAGTTACTGGCAGAGAAGGCTTCTGGACCTGTTGGATTCACCGGATTGTTCTATAAGAAATGTTGGGAGATCATCAAGTTGGATATGCTGGCAGCAATGAATAGTTTGCATGACCTAGACCAATTGGTTGTCTCAATGGAGCCAAAATAGTTCTCATTCCCAAAAAAGACAGCTGAGTACTGAGCCAAAAAAAAAGTTTGCGATCCAACTCTCCCCACACATTGATCGGCTGATTTCATCAGCGCAGAGTGCTTTTATAAAATGCCTCTGCATCCAGGATTTATATATTATGAACTTGACAAGGGCATACCACCGAAAGAAAATCCCAGCTCTACTTTTCAAACTCGATATCTCAAAGCTTTTGACATGATAACCTGGGAATATTTACTGGAATTGTTGGATAACAGAGGGTTCAGTCCAACATGCCTGAGTGGCTGACAACAATGTTCAAACCATCACACTCAACAGTACTATTGAACGACGCTGAAGGCCCCTTGGATGGCGCTCTATCCCCTCTTGAGGGGCAGACAGTCCAAACTGCGTACATACTCCAGTGTCCAATAATATCTTAATTAAATCTGAACAATGTATCTTGAATCATCTGCAATCATGAAACTGTTGTTGAAGTGTACATAAGATTACAGAATATGAATGAACTAAAAATATCAGGACTCAGTAGACACAGTTCAGACCCCGTTCCTTGCTTGGAACTTTTAAGGATTTCTGTATCAGGTGAAGTACTGAACTCATCCATGCAGAACTCATACACTCT
The DNA here is from genome assembly GCA_023333625.1 of Bothriochloa decipiens. Classification (NCBI taxonomy): domain Eukaryota; kingdom Viridiplantae; phylum Streptophyta; class Magnoliopsida; order Poales; family Poaceae; genus Bothriochloa; species Bothriochloa decipiens. The sequence continues at coordinate 802,334 of CM041630.1, forward strand.
ATATGGGGCATGGACGTTTTGATGACTGATGCTTACAAAAATTTACTTGAATGCTTCAGAGCTTTGAACACCCAATTATCGAAAATGGCACAAAATGGAAGTTAGGAATTATTTCCTTGAACTCACCCATGCAGAATTCATACACTTTATATAACGCCTGGACGTTTTGATGATTGAGTGGTGCTTACAAAACTTACTCGAATGCTTCAGAGCTTTGAACACATCCTGTTATTGAAAATGGCACAGAATGGAAGATAGGAATTATTTCCATTCTTCCTCAGCTTTCATGTTTCAGCCCACAAGATATGGAATCAAACTAAATTAAGCCAAAATTACACGGCACATACAGAAGTGCAGAGCATTAAGTTCAGATGCCTGTTTTCTGGGCATACATATGTACACACAAGGGAAATCACCTTCATTCTAGGATTTCATTACAAGCTGCAATTTCGGAGAACACAGAGTTACCGGTTTACACACAAGGCAGTGATCAAACTAACACTTATGAAGTACTATACAGGATAGAATCCTTTAGACAAAACATAGAGGCCTTCATTCAAAACCAAAAACCCACCGAGAAGCGACTAAATTTCCCCTTGACTGAGAAACCTGCACATAAGCACCTTAGGCACCTGAACTTGGCCCCTCACCAGTTGAGGCAACTTCCAGTGCTGCAAAATACACAAATTTAGGAAACAACATCAGCTCGTTGAAAACCTATTTGCTCTTACTAGAGAATGGTTCTGACCATACACGGAAAACATGTTGCTGGGTAATCAAACACGCTACCAGGTAACGTCTGCCCTTTGTGTGGCATTGATATCATCTATGTTACCAGGGAACATTGAAAGATCATATCCTAGAAACTTAAAGTGTACAAGCTCATCTGGGTAATACCCTTAGTTTTGCTTTTCCATTCTCCTGTTGGGCCAGTGGCCAGCCAACATTCAACAGAGGACAAAACAATTCGAGGCATATCTGCAGATTTGACGTATGGTGGCATACCTATATAAGGGTAACACATTTTTCTTTTATTGGATCATGATATTCCACTTCACTAATTCATCGCCTCATCACATACAAGCAAAGCTATACTGGGACTGGGATAATCAATATACAGGGTGAATTACCTGGAGTGTGGAAGCTGATGTAGGGAAAAATGCTGGAGAAGGCAGTATCCATGGATACCTTTGAGGCCTGGAGAGACTTGAGATCAATGGTGAAGAGCCCACCAGCCGTCCTCACAAAAATGACACCGACCCCATCCACAATGCTAACCACTTCAGGAAAGGCTGAAATGCCACCAGCCGGGAGCAGCGTGTCAAGCTCGATGGCTCTAATCTGTACCCAATTTCCATCTCCTCCTGGTCGCGGCGCCTCACTCGCCCAAAGGTAGATCGTGGACTTGCCTGCCGTGGCGAGACCCAGACGACCATCGTCCCTAGTGGCGAGCACAGCGCGCTGCCAACCGAAGCGTGGCGGCGGAAGGCGCACCACCGCCATCTCCCACGTGCCCAAATCCAGCTCTAGGGCCGCCGTGCCCGTCTCGAACGCGAAGTAGAGCGCGTTCCCGGCAAACGCACTGGGAGCGAAGTCGATGTTGGCGTCGGGGTGCCGAGCGAAGGCCGGGAACCAAGTCCACGCGTCCGCCTCCGAAGAGTAGACGTGGGCGAACATCTCCGCGTGGTTGGTGCCCACCACCACGACGAGGAAGTGGCCGCTGACAGAGCAGTCGAGGTGATCGCAGGCGGCGGCGGTGGCGGCGGAAGCGCAGAGTACCGCGGCGTTCCAGCTGTAGGGGTAGGACTCCCAGGGGAGGAGGGGCAGGTACGTGCGGCGGCCCGTGGCGGGGTCCCAGACAGTGAGCTCGCAGTCGAGGGGCGCGTCGCCACCGGTGTCCCGGCGCAGAAGGGCGCGGCCGTGGCGGGCGTCGAGCGCGCGCCGGCCCCGAGGAGGAGGCCGCGGCCCCCGTCCGTGCCAGCCCGCGCGGTCGCGGGGCGGAAGGAGGAGGTGGGCACGAACCGGGTCCCCGCGATGACGCCGGCAAGGAAGCCCAGCATCGGGGGCGAGGGCGAACCCCCGCGGTGGAGGTGGAGGTCCCGGTACCGGCGGCGGAACCGCGGGCCCGTGACGATGCGGCGCCAGTGTTTGCAGACGAGCGCGACGCGGACGAGGCTCGCTGGGTCGGCAGGTGGGAAGCGCAGCAGGACCTCCTCCACGAGCTCCTCCATCAGCGTGCTCGCCGGCGGTGGCGGATCCGCTTCCATGGTTGGGCGGGCGGGCCCCCAGCAGCGAAGGCGGAGCACGTGAAGAAGAGGAGTGGGGTCTGTTTTTGGTTGCCTTCAGCAAACGAAATGAACGTTTCCTCTAAGTGGTAAACAATGGATTCACTAGTTAAGGCTTCTTTGGTCAGCAAATAAACATCACTTTCCTCTACTTCTAGGTGCAATGACCAAATGTCCAATTCTTTTTTTAAACAATACTAAATGTCCAAATCAAATTAAGAAAATTCACATTATTATTGTGGAAAAATGCATGTAGAAAATAAGCTTTTATGGATTTATTTAGTTATAGATTTAGTTATGCTTGTTAAATGATGTTGCATAATTTAGTTGTAGATTTATTTAGGTTTTATGCTTGTTAAATTAAAATTAATTTATATTTAAGTTATACATGATCTAACGAGTATCCATGTAAAAAAAAATGATCTAATGAGTATGAGAGTTTTACTATAGTTCAAGCATACAATAATTAAGTCACCATAACTAGTTCAAGTATACAATAATTAGGTCACCATAAAATTTCAACATAACTAAACTTATAGAAACTATAGTTATAAAGTATTTCAAATAATTATAGAAAACATAAATATAAATCTACACTAAAAACATAACGAGTAGCCGCAGGAAGTAGCCAGTAGCAAACTGATTCATACAAAAAAATCATATTTTTTTAAATATACCATTTTTTAGTGGAACATACCAATTTTTTTTTAAGAGAAAGGTAGACATATTATTTATTACACATTCATAATATTTTGAGGTACATACAAAGCCAAACATATCTCCTGGGCATCGTATTGCATTACACTAAAAGGACACAGATATCGAGAACGCGCGACCCCCCGCCCAACCCACGCACAAGTGACCCGTGCCCACTCTGCATGTGTCTGTGTACCGACGAATGTGTCCGTGTCCCGACAAAGCCTGCAGCTGCATGCGTCCGCAACCCCCAAGCCTGCGCAGCTGCATGCGTCCGCAACCTCCCGAGCCGGCTGCTTGCATGTCGTCAAAGGCGGCACGGAAATATAAAAAAAAAAAGCTAACACATTTCTTTTAAATTGCCATATCTAATCTTTTAAACGGTGCAATCATTTGCAATTTGGTATAAATATGCTAGGAGACTTATTAATACATAAATTTGCTATAATTTGACTGAAAACAAAAACTAAAAGTAGAAAACTTTATACTGCTAAAGTTGCTAGACCCTTAATATATAAGTTGCCACGTCCTTAATACATAAGTTGTTATACGGTAAATTGCTATAAAATTTTTAAAAACAAACCTCGACTGAAAACATAAACTAAAAATAGAAAACCTTTGTACTACTAAAGTTGCTAGTCCCTTAATACATAAGTTGTTATCCTTAATACATGAGTTGCTACGTGATCATAATATATAAATTGCTATATTTTTTTTAAAAAACTTGACTGAAAGCAAAAACTAAAAATAGAAAACCTTTGTACTACTAAAGTTGCTAGTCCCTAATACATAAATTGCTATCCTTAAATACATAAGTCGCTACATGATTAATACATAAATTGCTATATTTTTTTAAAAAAAAACTTGACTGAAAATAAAAAACTAAAATAATAGAAAACCTTTACACTACTAAAGTTGCTATTCCCTTGATACATAAATTATTATCCTTAATACATAAGTTGCTACATGATTAATACATATTAAAAAAAACTTGACAAAAAACATAAACTAAAAATAGAAAAACTTTATACTACTAAAGTTGCAGGACCCTTAATACATAAGTTGCTTCACCCTTATATATAAGTCTATATGATTAATACATAAATTGCTATATTTTCTTTAAAAAAACTTAACTGAAGACATAAACTAAAAATAGATGAACTTTATACTACTAAAGTTGCTAGTACATGATTAATACAGAAATTGCTATATTTTTTTAAAATAACTTGACTGAAAACAAAAACTAAAAATAGAAAACCTTTATACGACTAAAGTTGCTAGTCCCTTAATACTATCCTTAATACATAAGTTGCTACATGATTAATACATAAATTGCTATATATTTTTTAAAAAAACTTGACCAAAAATATAAACTAAAAATAGAAAAACTTTATACTGCTAAAGTTGCTAGACCCTTAATACATGAGTTGCTTCACCCTTAATACATAAGTTGCTACACGATTAATATATAAATTGCTATAATTTTTTTAAACAAACTTGACTGAAGACATAAACTAAAAATCGATAAACTTTATACTACTAAAGTTGCTAGACCTTTAATATATAAGTTGCTACATCCTTAATACATAAGTTGCTACACAATTAATACATAAGTTGCTATAATTTTTTTTTAAAAAAAGTAGTATGAAAACATAAACTAAAATAAAAAACTTTATTATACTAATGTTGCTAGACTCTTAATACAAAAGTTGGTACACCCTTGATACATAAGTTGCTACATGATTAATGCATAAATTGCTATAATTTTTTCTTGAAAAACTAGATTGAAAACATAAAATTGCTAGACCCTTAATACATCAGTTGCTATACCCTTAATACATAATACATAAGGAGCTAAAATTGAACACAGATTCCAAGCAAAAGTACACATCGATTTGTTGTTTGCCGCAACATTCCATTTCACCCTTGAAGTTAAAATCTACAAGAACATTGATTAATACCTAAAACTGAATTGGAGCAAGTTATATTACGAGAAGGTGGCAGTATACCATGAAGTGAAAAATTTTGGAGACTCAAACTGAACTCAACAAAGACTTAAATTGCTACAAGACTAATACATGGGTTGCTACATGTATAATACATATGTTACTACACACTTAATATATAAGTTGTTACAAGACTATAACCAAGACTAAAACCTAAACCTGAAGCTAATATATCATTGATTGGAGCAAGTTATATTTGTAGCAAGTGGAAAAATTCTGAGACTGAAACTGGACTCAACAAACACATAAGTTGTTACAAGACTAATACATGAGTCGATACATGCTTAATACATGAGTTGTTGATATATAAGTTGCTACAAGACTATTCCTATGGCTGAAACATTTAAACCGAGTTAAACAAACTATTTTCTCATTTAAACTAAGAGACATAACTTACCACAATAGGAATACATAACTTGCTATAATCTACAACATGAATACATAACCTGCTACAATAGGGATATATAACTGGGATACATAAATTGCTATAATAGGGATACATAAATTGCTACAATAGGGATATATAAGTTGCTACAAAACATTCTGAAGAGAGAGAACAAACAGACTCAAACTAACAATTAAATAAATACAGGTTTCAAAAAGATCTAGATGAATCACTACATACTAACTTTTCAAATTATGACTGAAAATAAGACTAAGACTATAGTAGGCTATAGTACACTAAACAAAAATAATTAACATACAGGTACCATAGATATATTTGAGCAAATGGCAATATACGATGAAGTGACAAATTCTGAGTCTAAAATTGAACTCAACCAAAACTGAAATTATATTATAGTGTTATTTCATATACGTCATCACAAGTGGCTCAATAGTACAAATATGTGAAAAAAGTAGTGAAACTGAAATTTTATCGTGACTAGACAAATTTTAAACAAAATTTGAAATTAAGGCAGTCCTAGTTTAAAAAATATCTCATGCTTGTTGATTTTTTTTTTATATGCAGTACGGTAAAACAAATAAAAAGTTCAATATACATGACTACAAATTAACAAACCTAGGCTCAATTTTAGAAGTAATGGTTTTTTTTTGGCCTCGTACTTCTGAAAAAGAAAATGCAATGTTTTCATTTCTTCATGCCTCAGTTTTAATTTCAATCAATTATAGGATCACAAATCCACACTCCCTATATCCAATTGGCTAATTCACAGTCCAATCTCCATTGTCTATTCTCCAATGTCCAAATCCTGAAGTTCAGAAGTATACAGAAGCACTCATGTAAGACGCTGGAAGTATCCAACAATAATCTGAAATAAAATAGAGAGAAGAGCAATTGTTTTTCCGTCGTTCTTTTCACCCGACGCATCAGACCTACTAAAGGCCTTGCTACTTGCGGCACTGCACAGTAAAACGAACTTAACTCGCTACAAGTCTCTAACAGACACTTATACTAACTGTCACCAACCCATGAACAATACAAATCTTCAGTTTTGTCAGAGACTCTAGGACCTGACAACTCACCAGTGATTGGAGGAGGCTAGCAGACGCCAGAGTGCACGACGGACTGGGGCACTTGGTGGCTGCCGGCCAGTCCGGCCAGCTCCTTGGCGCACCCACCGCCGGCGGACTAGCGGAGCATGACCACGCATGGCCGTGGGCGCGGCGCCGCATTGGGTCTACCGCTCGGCGAGCCTGGAATGCGGCAGCAGCGGGCGCGCAGCCGGTGGACGGCGGCCGGCGGCCGGCGAGGGATCTCCGCGGCCGCTCGACCTTCACCCATTACTTCCGACTCTAAATTGCCACCAGTTGCGCTGTCTGAACGAAAGGGGGAGGGGAGGGGAGGGGAGGGGAAGAAGCAAGCGTCCGCAACGTCGGAGGGGGTCAGTTGGGCCGGCCCGTTGCGGACTGGTGTCGCGAACTCCGCCAGTAGCGCGACCGGTCGCCTAACAGAGTTTTCGTTTTGAAAAGCAATAGCATGAGCCTCATTACCAATTTTTTTTTTTGAACAGACAAAAAATATTTAACATCGTACACGCATATATGGGCCCGTTCCGGCCCGGCCTGCTAAAAGATAAAAGTGGCCCACGCCCCTGGGCCCTCTTCTCCCCCCTCTTCCTCGCCTCGCTTCTCGGACCGCTCCACCGCCGAAGCCGCCGCCCCTCGGTTCGCCGCTCCAACCGCCGCGCCGGCGACATGCCGCCGAAAGGTCCGTCCTCTCCTCTTCATATTGCCCTACCTCTCCCCGCGGGTCACTGACGTCGAGAGATGACGACCGCTTGCCTGCAGAGCTGCCAGGGTTCTACTACGACCCAGGGAAGAATCGCTACTTCCCCATCAGGGGCCCCATCCCGGGTGCTGCCGCCCGCCGCCCTCCCCCTCCCGCTCCCCCCGCGCCACCGCCGGCCCCGCACGCAACGGGATGCAGCAGGAAGAGGGCGAGGCGGCCGGAGCTGCTCAGCGCCAGGGAGATGTATGGCGGCGGCGTCATGTTCTCCAATAACGCCGCCAGGTCCACGTTCAAGCAGCAGTGCCACTACGCGCAGGCGTCTCAGCCCATGGTGACTGCCCGAGCTACTTACTCCTTGCTTACTGTATTATTGTACTCTGAGGAGTTTTTCATCATCGTGCGGCTTGGCAGGTTTGGAAGTACCAAGCCACCACCTCTGTGGCTGATAAGGCGCTCGAAGAATTGGACGCCATGGTTCAGACACCACAAGGGTTGAAACAGTCCAGGTTGCTAGTCACCGGCAGTATGAGTGGTTCCATGCGGTAAGAGCCTTTGTTTCTAAACCTAGTATTTGAATCCATCTGTTTTTTTTTTTTTTTTTTTGTTCAAGTTATGTAGATTTAACATTACCATATGTAGCCTGGGACTGAAATTGTAGTATGCAAGCCTTTGTTGAACCTATCTTGGTACCACCATGTCACTGCCGCTGTATTGTCTTCTCACACTGATTGTCTTTTATCTTAGACTGTTGATCGCTCTAAGTGAACATGTGTTGTTTATTTATCCATCAAGTCTTACAATCACTTGATCTGTTTCATATTTCATTGTTCTTCACTTCTTTGTAAGAGCATGAGCTCATGTCCATACTGATGTTCAGTGATATGGTACATTTTCATAATATTCTCACAGGCTATACGGATTAGGGACTGCTCTGAATAACTTTGAGAATGGGGTAGAGTTTTTGCCCCAACTTGCTTGGAATCCCGCGGGAAAGCACAATGCAGGCACACTCCCCAGCATTTGGTCATCTGAAGTAGGCTATAGAACTTTCTCATCCAGTATATCATGTATAAAGAAGCTTGGATGTCATATCCTTGATGCACCCAGCACCAATTCATCAGTTCAGCGAGCATTGTATCCTAAAAACTAGTTACTTATTCGGTGTTTCCATAGTTGCACATGTTTTGCATTCTGTTTTCTTTATTGCTAACTGGAAATATGCTGTGAGCTTGGGTCCCTTGACATTGTGAAACATGGTGGCTACTCTTGGATCTGGAGAATCTGGAGGCTCTATATATACAATGGATCTTTCTGCAGCTATTGACTCGGCAGTGGGATCATGGACTCTCTATAGAGTTCATTCACTTAATCGTACAATGTGGACAGCTGATTGTAGTTCTGATGGCACACATGCAGCTTTCGGTGAGTTCATTGAGTCAGAGCTTAATTGTTGGGGACAACTAAAATTTCCCTTGCACATAGATACGCTATTTTGGTAATTTGTTTCTGTTTTAACTTTGTGTTACTTAACTCTATCAAGTTGGATGCGTTCATTGACAATTTTGTTACTGAATTAGCATTCCTGAAATTCTTTGAGGCTTTGAACTTGATATTTGAGTATTGAATCCATATAGCATAATAGCAATACCTTGTTTTGGTACTTGTATACCTATATACTTTTCTTCCACCATAACTCAGTTAATTTTGGTTCTTGTGATGCTTTTTTTTTTTCAATTTAAATAAAGGTTAGTCATATCTGTAGTTGGAGGAATTAATTTAATTGTCATAACATGCTGTTCTTATTCTTACAGTTTTTGCTATTTGCAGCCTGCTTTTGTTACTAGCACAATAGAGTATCCTTTTGGTTGGGATTCACTTTTCACTTGTTCATCTTATTTCTAGGTTCAGACATTGGTGCTGGTCTGCTTGATTTGGAAACAAGGGGATCGTCGTGGCTATGTCGATCTAAAAGTGACGTTCTTTCCCTGAAATTTGTGCATTCGGTAATAATCTAAATCTACATAAACTTCTTCCCACTTTGTAGTTTTAACTGGTTCAGATATCATTTTATGGTTTGTTGTCAAATGAGATTTATTGACAATTTTGCTTGCCTCAACCTTTCGCTCCCACTTTCCAATTAGCTTAAATTTGGTGGTGTCTAATGCATTTACATGATTCTCAAAGTTCTGAAAGGAAAGCAATATGCTACTGATGTGGCCATTCCTTTTGCAGCATATGTGATAATCTGCAGAACTAAGTAATATGGATTTTATTCTTTCTTGTTGATCCTATATCTGTGTTATAATTAATTCAGAATTTACTATGACATGCTATTCCTGTCTCTGCTATGCTCACTGAATTTTCTCACTCTGTTAAGGGGAAAGTTGTGCTATGTGGTCTACGGAATGGGAGTATAGCCCCTGTTGATGTACGGCAAAAGCAGCATAATCATCCTACTGGAGTAGCTTCATCTAGCAATGCTAGGAGGACAGGTCCCATGCTGCCCACAAGGCATGCTGGGAAGAAGAGAAACCAGGTGTGTAATACTAGTAAACAAAATCCATTATTATCATACATATTTGCGGTTTGTCACATGGAATCAGTTTATTCGTTTGTTGAAGTGGTTATCTAGTGCACAGGACAGGATAGGTCCAAGATCTATATGCTGTACTTGTCTGTTTTATGGGCTTATTGTGTCAGTGTCAGAGGTCAGACTCAGTTGCTGGTGGAGCAAGTTTTTTTAGAGCACTGTGTTCACATAACATCCTAAATGGTCAAAAAGATTCGGACAAAAAAATAGAATTTTCAATTTCATTTCTGTAACACGTGTTTTCTGTAGCCACTGTGAATCACCATGTATTAAACTGGTCAAGTTAGGTTCCTCCTAGTTGACATAGAGCTACAATAAAATGTATGATGGAAATATATTTAATTATTTTGAATGCATAATTTGCCACTGTGATGCTATTGTTGTCTCTTAGAAACTTTTCATGCAGGCTGGCGAGGATAAAGTTTCAAGATTTACGTCTATGTCGTCAGCTGTTTGTAGGTAACACTAATGTTCTTTCCTTGGTGCTGGACAATGTTTATGTACCCTATTACTGAAACTGTCATTGTTGCACAGCTTGGTTACACTCTCATCAGATGAGAACTACTTCTTAGGAAGCTCCATGGATGGATCTGTAAGTTTTACTCGGATCATTTTTTTTGTGTTATGAGCAAGATTTTTTTTTTCTCTCAAACATACAGAGGAGAGCTGCGTATCATTATTATATTAACAAGAGAAAAAAAGGGGGTGAAAGCCCTTACAAATCCACACGAACTCAACACCAACTCACACACATACAACAATAGCACCTTTACCCAAGGTAAAAACGATCTGACCTAAAAAACTCAACAACGGCAAGGAGGATTGAAACACCTCTAGCCCCGGTTAAACTCCAAAGATAGAAATCCTTACTAGTGAGCAAAATAGCTCCAGCTAGATTAGGTGACAAACTCTCAAAGACACACTTTGCTCGTAATCTGCCAGGATTGCTATTTCGAAACTAGAATTGTTTGATGACACCACACATCGATGTGGTAACAATATTTTAATTAGAGTTGTGCTTAGTCTTTTCCCACTTGTCAATCTGTGCCAGATTTGAAATTTTACACTTGAATATCATGCATGAAATTAATTTCATGGTTTTTTGGTTCATCTTTATTACAATGACAGGCACATATATTGAAATAAAACATCATTGATTGAATAATAAATTGGACATGGATATTTCAAATATTTTGAGGGCAAACAACGTCCATCGCTGTGAACTATTAGTTGTCTTATCTAAAATTATTGTCTTGTGTTTTTGCACCTCTTTATGGTTAAGAGTTTGGAAGTTGACACAGGACCTTAAAATTTTTGCTGTACAGATCAAACTCTTCGATCTTCGTCTCATTCAGAAGGGAGGTATACAGTCGTATGAGGGGCATGTGAACTCACACACACATTTACCAATCGTTGTTGATCCATCTGAGACCTTACTTATGTCAGGTTTGTTCATTTTTAGTTGTTTATGTGGCTATGTGCAAATAAGTGTTTATGTTTTTTTTTTATTTTGCCATTTAGTGCTAGGGGATGCTCTTTGAGGCTTATGCAATAGTTTGTGGTATTTTTAAGCTCTATATTTCTCTTTAAGTGATTATCGATCAGTTGAAACTTACACAGTAGTTTGTTTGCATTCTCACCTGATGACCTAAATCTATCAACTGCTGTAGTGGAAGGGTGATGGCTTACTGCATGGCTGCATCTGGATTTCTGAAATGCTGTGTTGAATTACAGATTGTCTAGGTTGAATTGTGATTTACGAAATTATTTGTGTACTAGTTGGTTTGTATGTGAATTTAGCAAATTACAATGCCTATTTCATGGGCATTGAAATCCACATTTCACAAAACATGCCCATTCATTGCCAGGTGGGGAGGACTGCACTGTTCGGATTTGGAGCATCAAAACAGGGGAGCTACTGTTTGCACACAGCATGGCAGACACTCTCTTCACGGCATTTTGTTGGCCTGAAAGCAGCCATGACTTGTACAGTTCTTCGCTGTTTGATCTAAACCACAGCTGGGGAGCTTGGTTGGGATCACGTGCTGGGCTGTTCTATATGCATGGGACTTGAGTGATTCTGCACTAGTTCTACTACACTACTATCTTGGAGCCTTGGAGGCTGGAGCAGAAAGTGGTGGCTGTATTCTCAAAGAACATGAGGCCACCAAGCATACTGGTTTTGCTGGAGCTCTGGATTGAATGGAGAATGCTGTCTTTGGAAGTCAGACATTACCTAAGCTAGGGTGTCCAGTCTTAATAGGAATTAGACGTGTTTGTCCAATCTTAATAGGAATTAGACATGTTTCTCTTAGTGATAGATGGATTACCTGTCTAGTCGAACAGAGTTTTCCTATCCTAAGAATGAGAGATGGTTGCGCACTTGCCATATGCTTTGTTAAGGACTTGAGATGGTGGTCCAGTGTACCATACATGGAATAGTGACAATGTGGTTTGAATGTCCACGCTCTGCTATTGTTAGGGAAAATAGCATTGCAGTGCCCTGAAAGTGTACAGAATGCACCTTGTTCCCTGTACTAATTTAGTTTTTTTGTTGTTACCTGGCCTATATCTGAAAGTCTGGTAGCCTTCATGTTCTCTAGATCGTGTGTAAGGAATAGTTGTAGCTCTAAGTTAGTACCCCTACTAGCTTGCAGCTTGCTAGTAGGTGTAAAGTTTTGTTGGGCCCATCTGGAAGATGGTAACGTCGGCAGTACCTGCTTCTGAAACTCTGCTTGCTGGCTGTTAGTGGAATGGATGTACGGTCACTTGTTTTGAAACTAGTATTTGCTTAGAAAAAGATTGAACCAAGGTTTTGCTGAGCGTTGGAAATTGTCATTTTGATGCCAAATGGTACGCTGAAGACTGCTTCCTTCTCCATTTGGCACTGCAATGCTGTCCTCTGAAATTTTGCACAGTCCATAGCACTTCCATCGACTCTTGTTTTACAAGTGAACATCAGTGTTACAGGCATTGATGGACGAATTCATTTTCCTCAGGGTAAGTTGCTTCTGTATATTGTATTACTACTAGTACAATCTAGTGTGATACACTATGATGGCTCATGAGCAAACACCAGACAGCTCTCTGCTAGCCTGTTGCTCAAGGTTCAACAAGTTAACAACACCACAAGCGAAAAATACATGGGAAATAGCATGGCTCTTTCTGGATCCTCAGCTGATAAAATCGTTGTCCTTGTCGAACATGGTTAGGTCTAACTCCTCCCAGTTGGTTCGCAGGGTGATGAAGAAGAGGACGCAGTTCTGGCAGAGGAGGCCGCATATCTGCCCCATCCACAGCCCCTGCAACAGGCATTGTTGTTACATCACTTGTGAGTAAAACAACATTTCCCCAAATATCCAAAATCTCGGCTCGGTTCGATTTGATTCAACATTCGAGTGTTTTTAGCAAGCATGAGATGGAAGAGATTCATCCAGAAGAATATATAGCTAGGAAGACTGCACTGCACATTAGGTAGATACATACCTTGGTTTGGAACCCAAGCGTGAATCCAAATAGGATAGCGAGGGGCAAGCCGACGACGTAGAAGGCCACCAGGTTGGTCCAGGCCGCCAGGTGCTGCCACCCACACCCTCTGGCGACGCCCGACAGCACCCCCTGCGTGGAGTCCAGGACAACGGAGCCGATGAGCAGCGGCGTCATGGACGCGAACGCGGTCACCACCGCCTCGCTGCTGCTGAAGAGCCGCACCCAGAGCTCGTGGCCGAGGCCCAGGAGCAGCAGGAACGCCACCCCCAGCATCAGGGACAGCGCCAGCGACACCTTGAGCGCCTTCTTGGCGTTGGCGATGTTCCGGGCTCCCAGCTCGTTGGACACCCTCGTGCTGATGATGCATGGTTAGTGTCAGCAGCATTCAGAGAAAGAAGATTGCATATGCATCATGACTAGTAGAGTAACAAATACCTGATGACGGCAGCGAAGCCATAGGTGATCATGTATGATATTGCTTCAGTGTTTTGGCTGTCACATAGAAATGGCCATTCTTGCAGTGATTTAAGGACTACTTAATATATTGTATGCAAAAGACATGAAGACAGCAGGTTTTTTAATCAGATAGGCAAGATTACTTATGATGAAATGAAATATACATGCTTACCACATTGCAATGATGGAAGTGCTGAGCTGTGACTCTGGCATCAGCCCTGCAAACAGCACCAGGAACTCGAACGACCAGTACTCGAAGCTGCATTCGAAGACCACGAATTTGAGTAGCTGACAATGCAGTGCGAGGATGTATTGAGGAGATCATCAGACTAACCAGACCATGACCGCGGAGGGGATGGCGAGCTTCATGCCAGGCAGGACATGCCGGAACGCCTCCGTCGTGAGCCCTGGCCAAGTCTCCCTGAACCTGTCCGACAGCATGACGTACGCCGCGAGCATGAGGAACGACATCCAGAGCGAGACGGACGTCGCCACGGCGGCGCCGGCGAACCCCATGCCGAGCACGTTGACGAGCGCGTGCGCGACGGCGACGTGCGCGGCGAGCGGGAGCAGCGAGAAGGTGACGAGCGGCGCCACCACGGACTGCGCCTGCAGGAACCGGAGCGCGCACTGGATGAAGCCGTAGGCGAACAGCGAGGGGACAGAGTAGCGGAGGAAGTCCGCCGCCAGGCGCGACGTCGCCGGGTCCTGGCCGAGGAAGACCAGCAGCGGCTCCGAGTAGAGCCAGAGGAGGGAGACGACGGCGGAGGCCAGCGCCGAGGTGAGGAGGGAAGCCTGCAGGTGCACGCCCGTCGTCCGGTACGCCCCCGCGCCGTACCCTTGCCCGCACAGCGTCTCCAGCGATCCGCTCAGCCCGGTCTGTAATGTAAAGTTCTAATTTTGAAGCCGAATTGGTTGGATTTGCTAGAGATATGTGGTGTGCGTACATTACGTACCATGAGCGCGATGCCGGTGACGGTGCCCCAGGAGTTGCCGAGGGTGGCGGCGGCGAGCTGGAGGTCGCCGAGGCGGCCGGCGAACATGACGGAGACGAGCGGGATGGCGTAGTAGGCCATGCTGGTGGCCACCATGGGCGCCGCGAAGGCCAGCTGCAAGGAAACCTCCGCCCCGTCACACCACCCCAGCAGCGCATGCCTCGCCGATGACGACGGCGCCTCTCCTGCAGCTTTCCGATGATCATCATCTCCGTCTCCATGGATGGTGTGGTTGAGGCCGAGCCGGAGATCGTCGTCACCATTGTTGCCCGGCGCCAGCAACGGAGCAGCTGCCTCCTCCTCACCCAGTGCCATTGCTACTACTACTAGTAGATGGACAGTTAGATGGAAGAAATGCTAGCTTGCTTTGCTTGTCTGTTCAGAGTTTAGATCATATGGCAGGTACAATTCCAATTCTATCGATCGATGGCTTCTTCGCTCAGCACTCTATCGCGTGTTGTGCGTGTGTGCTCCGATCCGTTGGTTCGTCTGTACTCTGCACGCCAATCAACTGCAGTGCACTATATATAGGAATTCCGTATATAGGCTATATATATAAAGCCACCACCAAGCTAGACGATGACGATGGAGGGCCCCAGCTAGCCCAGCACCAAGCTAGCTAGGTCCACGTCAACACTCAGCACTGCGCACTTTGTTCCAACATGCAAAATCGTCAGACACGAAAATTTGGGCCTCAAAAAGTCGCAAGTCAGAGATATCCAATCCATACAATGCAATTTCTAAGCAGTGCCTGTCTTCGTGATCAAACCATCATCATATCTGTGCTGCGTCACAATTCACTGCTCCAGCTCCACATTGTCATTGTCATTGTCATCAGAACATGTTTAAGACACGCTTGGTGCTCTCTGAATTCTGAATTGGTTATAAGCCTGCACAGTCTTTCTGAATTTCTGAAGACAGCAAGCAACCAATATGATGATGGGCACCATATATTTGCTGGCGCAACAATAGGTTACCACTGTAAATACAACCAAAACAACATATAGCAACACCAAAACCAAACTCCCCAACTGAGCAACAGTAATTTTGTGCTGGAGGAAGCAACTACTTCCAGCAGGGCAGTGTAGCCAGAAGTCAATTTGCCACGCGATCCATGCGCAGATTGAGCAACCAGCAGACAACCCTCCCTCCCATTAGTCATATGGACATTGGAATGAAGGGAACAAGCTTTGCAGGCATATAGACTGTTGTCAACTGTGATAATTGTATACTTGTATGTCATAATGGTCCAACAGCAGCAGAAGCAGCAGCACACATCTTCCAGCAGATACAAGACAATTATTATATACTGGCAGTAGAAGCAAATGGCAGACTGTTATTCAATAATAACCCACAGAATTTCTGTTCCCTATACACATCATCAAAGGCAGCAAATGCTTCTTTTTAAGAGAGTTACAACTAATTAACTTTCAGTAAATAACAATTTCTTCAGAAATGCTTTCCATCACGCTGAGACTGGGACAACGAATCTCGCAGTCAATCCTTTAGTATATCGTGTTTCTGTTCTTGTTCACAACCTGGAGTAGCCCTCGTATTGCTCCATGAATGAATCGTTGAACTTCTTAAAGCTTGACATGATGGCAGGGAAGTCTTCCTCAGCTGGAAGGATGGTTGTCCGAAGGTGGAACACCCTGTGTTCAGAGAAAAACAACAAATCCATCACTTCAGTAACGTCCTTTCAGATTTCCTACTCTGTTTTTATTAACAGAACACAGAGAAAATCGAAGTAATATGTCTCAGAAGATACTGATAACAATATAAAAAACTGGATGAAGGTCAAGGGCAGCAGATTCAACGACACTTCATTCTCTTCTCTTTTTTTCATTGACACAAAATGGGATGTTTACTTATGTTTCATACTAAATATATTCTGTTCTGAGGTCTTAAATTTATGAAACTTCATACACCACAGATAAATCATCATATAAAAAAAATCACTTACCCTTCCTTTTGCCCAAAACCAGAGCCTGGAACAGTGGAAATTCCTGTTGCCTCCAGGAGCTTGAGGCAGTAGAAAACGTCTGCTGCTTTGCCGGCTCTTTTTGCCGCCTCAATTGCTCTTGGTGGCAGCCGTATTTGGGGGAAAGAGTACATAGCTCCTGCAACAACACAATCAATTGCAAAGAATCTAGTAAGTAAGCAATAACCATACTCTAAGTGCTGCAAACCAACAAAGTTTAGAATTTTGATGTTACCTTCTGTGAAATTGCACACGACATTTCGGCAACTGTTGAAACCATCTGTCATCATGCGTGCTCTCCTCCTCAAAGAGTCATGGACAGACTTGCTGCAACATCATTTGGAGCCAAATCAAACATCAAACTTAAGAATGTACAGAAAAGACAAATGAGTATTTAGTATTCCACATAGTTTCATTTTTCTACTAAAACTGGATGCAGACTAAAACTTCTAAGGGGCAGTACGTTTAACCTTTCAGCAGCGAACTTGGGGTATGAGATATCTCCAGGTTTAGGAGGGTTAACCATTACTCCCATCTGTAAAGAAAAACTTATTCAGAACCCTGTTTTTTCCAGAAGCAGCTATTCAGAACTGCTTTGTAATTTGGTAAAGCAAAGAAACGAAGCTTTAAGCAAATTAGCATAGCTTGAACTGAATTAGTTTAAGAAAAATGGTGTAGGTCCAAGGAATGAAAAAATGCAGGTTAATGTACAGCATTGCAGGTTAATGTGAACAAACACCACAAAAATGAAGAGATTGTTAAGATGCTCAATCAATTATCTGCATCCCAAACTATAGTGATCCATAGAAATTTGTAGAATTTGCTTGATGCTTCATGAATAAATCAGCGATTAACACAATTTGAATTTGAAAACTTCTAATTGAGGCCCCAAGATGAATCCAAACATATGTAATTCCAAAACAGAGTACTGGGTTTAGTGAAGGGACAAATAATAAAGAATTTCACTTACAAAAATTTGCCCAGGAACGTTTGGACTCAGCGATATTGATGCAACCTTGTAGATCTCATCAACTGTCTGCAAGCTCAAATTAGAAGAGTGGTCAGCATAAGACCTTGAACATTATATTCAAAAAATGACCTTCAAAGTGCTTTTTTTATACAATAGAATCTAGCATAAGCCTTATTTAAGTGCCTAGCTTGTTTAAAGGGAAAATCTTAACTGTCAAGGTTTAAAGGTTTTCAGAGCCTTTAAGAATACAGTTTAGACTGGACAAGGAAACGAGTTGTAAATGTACATCATGGTAGCATAAATATGTAGCTCCAGTGACCCTATTGATTACTGTACAGTTTCTGAAAGTTTGTCAAAAGAGACTTGTAAGATAGTGATGCAACAAATTACAAATGTAATAACAGCACTACAGTCAGTTGGATGGACCATTGGGCTAAATTACTTTGTGCAAAATATTCGCAATTAACAAAGTTAAACAGCACAGCATGGCCAATTAATTATGCTGTGCAGTTCACTTAATGTATTTGCAGCTTGGTGTGAATAATTTAATATTTTCCAATATCTCATTCACATCTTTTCACACACTCCTTGGCACGTTGACTTTACCGCTAGGAACTTTTCAATGATACTTGGGACAAGTGACATTCTGATAAATGCTGCAATGACATTAGTATATTACCTTGTCAGGAAGATTTGTCATTTCGAAGTATCCGCCACGTTGTCCACACTCTCCCCAGTTCCCTTTGGACACAGTGTGGAATGAAACAAGCTGAAGCTCCCTGCTTATTGGCGGACCCATGTCGAACATAATCTAAAAAAAGTCGAGAAAGGCAACATCAGCAACGATTTTTGGAATGCCAACAATCTTTTAGTGCACCATGTTAGAGAGATAATCTTGTGTTTTAGTTCTTAATATATTGTTCATATGTATGTGGTTCTAAGGGATGTTTTGGTGAGCCCAAATATAATAGGATTGTCAGATGAAAACTGTAAGCTTAGGTCATGTTGCAACCATGAGTTAATGACAAAGAATCATTGGTCAGAAATCAAAAGTACCTTTCTTGCGCTTATAAATGGGCGCTCATCTTGAAAAACGTTCTGCTGATACACTTCATCTGCAAGCAGAACTAAGTTTTCATGGTAGCAGAATTGCAGAACTTCCTTTATATTTGCTTCACTAAGGCATTGGCCAGTGGGATTTCCTGGATTTATAATCACCATCGCTCGAACCTAAGCATAATAGGTAACGAAAAAAAAGATCAAAGCCGAATACATACATATACAAAAGAGGCCCAATTTTTACATGAGTAGTATTGACTATGTGATCATCAGAGTGGAATACATAAAAATCGTCAGAGTGGAATACGTAAAAAAAAAAACATCAGACTGGAATACATAAAAAACAGAGAGGCCAAATTTTTACATGAGCAGCATGACTTTGATGGTTTCAAAAAAATAGAAAAGAACCAAGAACTGTGAGAAGCTGAAATGATGTTTAGTGATCAATATTAATCATTAAGGCCAAAAATCTACATGCTATCTGCTAGTTGTTAGGTGATCAATACCAAGGTCTCCTACAAGTTTGCTGGACATGACAAGTTCTTGAACTAAGGGGCATGAACTGAAGCCCATGGCAGAAAATGTTCATGAGTGGCTCCAACAAAGGAAATGCTGGAAATGGCTCGATGAGACTAAAATCAATCAATGATACAGTGTCGACATTTTATTCCTTATCACTTTCTGTACATGTAAATATGTAACTACAGATGGGCAAAGGCAAGCTCATAATGCCATGTGCAAAAATTGCAGAAATCATGTAGCAAGAGAAGGGAAATTTTGATTAGCACAATGATGACTAACAAAAGACTCACAGTGATTCCCTTTGACCGTGCCTCCGCCACTGTTTTTCGGATATTTACAAAGTCAAGGCTCCAGTTAGCCTCTTCTTCCAAGTAGTATGGGACCAGAGAACCACCAAAGAGGGCAATGGAAGCAGAATAAAGTGGGTATTGAGGAACAGGGACCAAGATCTGCCACAGAAGATTATTTTATTAACAAAATTAGCCTTCACTCTTCATCAGTAGAAATAGCACCACATCGATATGTGGAAAAAGACATGTTTTTGAAGAACAATCATACCCCATCCCTCTCGTCTCTGATGATGGTATTCAGTATTTGCATCACACCTTTGCTGGCACCATCTGTCAGGTAAATGAGTTCTGGATCACTGCAGTAAGGCAGAGCATATATAGAAGCGTTAGAGATAAAATGGTTTACTACAGCTCTGATAAAATTTTCAGCAATGAAGAATTCAACGTCGGATATCCATCACGCTTGTAGATGAAGTCAGCAACTTCCTGCCTAATTCCAGGGATACCACGGGAATCACTGTACGCACCTGGTGGTCAGATGAAAACCTTGGTCAGAGTACTCGTAACCTCATGGCTATGAACCTTCAGCAACTGAGAAAAGTTGCTTCTTTTTTCGATTATTCAGACTGCAAAAGATTTGATACTTTGTGCTCATTATGAACCTTGCCGGAAGACAACACTAATCAGGATATGGATATGATAATTGTACTAGGACGCCTAAAACCAATGGTTCTTGTCTCCCCACCCCCCACCCCCCCCCCCCCCCCCCGCAAAACAAGATCACTGTATGTATGGTATGGCAATTGCAGCTTACCTAGACCGCCCTTGGCCATGGCGAGGTAGTGCTTGGCCCTAGCGATGGCATCCGCCGGGAACATGAGGCCGACGTGGGGATCATCGAGGAGGAACGGAGCCTGGCACAGCGCCACCACCTGGGATCAGTCACACACAGCCACACAGGGTTCAGTTCAGCCGTTTGGGTAACCCAAGAACAGAATACAAGGCGTCGATGGATGAGATGGTCCTGAGAGTACCTGGCGGCCGAAGGTGAGCGGCTTCTGGCCGAGCGCGTGTGGGTTGCCGACGTTGGTGAAGATGATCTTCTTGCCCTCCTTCTGCAGCTCCGAGGCGCGGAGGTACAGCTCCCCGCGCACCGCGTACTGCACCCTCTTGACGTTCTCGTTCAGCTCCTCGTAGTCCAGCGGCTTCCTCGCCATCTTGCCGTCACTCCGCCGCCGCCGCCGCCGCCGTTCCCCTTCCTCCCGTGGAGTGGCGGCTGGACTGGATCACTGGATGGATGTGTCACGGGCCGCCGGGAGAGAATGGGGAAGCCAAGATCAGGTGGGGACAAAAACCAAGAAGCAGGGGAGCAGGTGAGTGAGGATTTGTACTCTACTGCTGACCTCTGTCCGTCGTGCCTCGTGTGGGAGAGAGATTTGGAATATGGAATTGTCGC